>OZ010583.1:45686039-45723539 GCA_963932145.1 Acanthosepion lycidas
AGCACTCTTTCCCTATAGCAAATGTTGTATGCATATATATATATATATATATATATATATACCCAAGTATAGGAATGGTGTATATGGAATAAATTCCAATAGCCGAAAAATACTATTCTTAAAATTGTGTTCAATACAGAGTACAGCAAATATAATTTATATGCATACAGTTATGCAGTCATCATATATATATCTATATATGTATCTATCTATCTATCTATCTATCTATCTATATATATATATATATATATATATATATATATATAATTTATTTGAAAATTATAACATAAATATGTTATAAAATCACTACAAAAATAGCCATTTTGTTTCAACACTTCTGGCGCCTTATGAAGTGGTCACTTGATAAGATACCAGAAGTGTTAAAATAAAATGGATAATTTTGGAGTGATTTTATAACATATTTATGTTATAATTTTCAAATAAATTATATATATATATATATATATATATAGATAGATAGATAGATACATATATAGATATATATATGATGACTGCATAACTGTATGCATATATTTTTGGGCAGAATGACAAATGTTAAAGTATTCAAGAAACCTTATATCTGTATCTATGCAGTTAAAAGTTTTCAAGTTAATATATATATATATATATATATATATATATATATATATATATGTTGTGTGTGTATGTGTTTGTATGTAGAAATATATATGTGTGTGTGTATGTGTGTGCTTGTATGCAGAAATATAGAAGTTTTAAAGAAATCTATGTAGGCAAATATTTTAGCAGATAAGAAATCCTCTTGAAAAGAAATTATTCTAGCCATTATTGTATCTGTTTCTGAGACGGATGAAGAATTATCTACAAAGGCTTTTCCAAGGGCCTGAATCATGTTTGCCATTGAACAATGCCTTTCTTGATAAGTTTTTATTGAACACAGGATATACACTGTAACATTAGCCATCACACATGACTTAACAAGTCAAGGAGAAATTGGACTGACAGTAACACTACTGTTGACTGTTTTGTTACGAAGAAGATTACGGTCAGTGGAATAAGGGAATTCTATTTAGAGAAACAATGTCTATTTGTTTGTTTGTTTGTTAGTTCATTGGTTCGACATTTATCTACTTGTATTTTTATTATAAATGGATTTTTCAGTAGAATTCTAAACTAAACTGAATAAGTGAGCATGGAACATAATAAAAAAGCATTCTTATATAATAATTGTATTTCCCAGCTATGAATTAAATAGTAACACTTGTATCTGGAAAAATGATTGTTATTCTCAAAAATATTGTGGCTTACAGGCATATTATGTTGAAACACCAGTTCTTATATGATCACCAAAGTTAAGCAATGTCAAACCTGGTCATTACTTACATGGGTAAAATGACTTGAAATTGGAAATTGGAGAGCTGACTTCGAGTTCCAGTCAGGTTTATTATATTCAATTAGGAAAGTTATTTATCCAACTCTTCTGCTCCCCAGCTATGTCAATTAGTTAGACTTGTATCAATAATTGTTATTATCTCCAAAAAATTTCTTACAATCTAAAAGTATTTTCTAGCTTTAAATAACCTGCAAAAGCTTGATATGCCATAAAATAACAATCAAAAAATTTTTATTGCAATATTCATTTGCAAAAGTGTCTCTGCATCCTGGGTGACAAATTATTTTTCACCCTACAACCTCTTTTTCACAGACAAAACACCACAAGTCTTTTAATGCTCTATCACTATTTCCATCAAAAATGTTCAGATGAACTTCATTCCTTAGTTCAACCAGTTATTACACATATGGCTAAGACCTGGCATGTATCAACATTGTAGCAACCTACCCTCATTCCTTTTGTATTATTTTGGTACGATCTAGGTTCCACTCAAACACCTTCTTCCCAGGAACTGCTCCTCATTGGAACTGACTCCCGAAAGGATGCTTCCCCAATCACGACAACTAAGTTCAAGTCGAGGGTTAGCTATTATCTTCCCCACATATTCACATAAACTGTGCCTCTTACTATGTCTTTACCTCATACAGGGTAAACATCATTGTAAAAAAAAATTAGTATTTCAATCAGAATCATATAAAAGACCCAAGATAGTCTCATTATGAACTTTTTAAAATATTTTTAATTTCAAATACAATTTTTTCAAATATTCTAAAGGACTTCCAAATAAAATTAATCAGGACATAAAGGGCCAAAATAGAGTTTCAAATTGAGCCTCTTCTTCACCTGTGAGATTGTCCAGAATTCACTTTCATATAGGGGGAGCAATATTACATAAAAGCTCAGCTCTTTTCTTTGTTTCTAACAAAATTTTCTTAATATTTTGCTTAGCTTTTGGAAGGCATCTTTCCCTTTTCCAGTCACCTTCTGGTTTTGTCACATTTTCCTTTCTCGGTTAAAACACCAGATATTTAAATTTTCATACTTGCTTGATTCAACTATAACAAATGTCATTGTTTCTGGGACACCTCAGTAAGATATCTCATGAGAATTCCTGAACACTTAAGCATAAAAAAAAGTAATAAAATTTATTTTTCTTTTCTATTTTTAAGTAGGAACAGCATATGCATGAGTGGACTTTAAGGTGTGTAAGGATTCTACCATAGTCAACCTTGAATGTGTAACCACACACATGAATGCATTTTATATATCTATACATATATATAATTGTGTACTTGGCCAACAATTCCACTTTAATACAAGTTTTGTTAAAAACGATTGACAAGGTACTGTGGTTACTTTCCTAGGCTCAAATACACAATTATTAAATTACATGACCTGTTGGCCAACAAGAAAGTAACCGCAATACTTTTGCAGACATTTTTAATGAAATATATATATATATATATATATATATATATATATATATATATATATATATATATATGAGGAGGCATGGTGGAGTAGGGTATAGTGGCTTGGATTGAGGAATCGGACAGCTGAGTTCAAATTCCATTTGAATCCAAACACAACAAGAAGGACAACTCTGAATTCAAAACTTGAGGAGGGTTGTTTGGGGACCTTGTAGCATATAGTGAACCCAGTCTCTGTATTCCACCCTTCAAAAGTGTGGTTGGTTCTGCACAAAGCCTTCACTAGTATAATCATATGTGCAGGATGATGGTTCCTGAGCTGCTTGAATCTATCTATCTATCTATCTATCTATCTATATATATATATATATATATATATATATATATATATATATATATAGTCACAATGGACAGTTTCTACACACTTATAGTCTTCATGAAAGAAAAACTGTAAGGACACTAGAAAAACTCTAACAAATTTTACTTACTTATCATATTTAATGAAACATGCATAAATGAAGTATAGCTGCCCAAATATACAATATATGTATATATAGATGCTATTTATCTCAGGAAATAATGATAGTTCTCTTCAAGAATGAAGAGAATGTGTGTGAGTGGTTTTTCAGGTGAGTAAGAAATTACATAGGCACACACCCACCTTCTTGATGTCCCTTTCCAGAATCTAGTGGCAAGGTAAAGTACAGGTTTCAGTAACCATTTTAATTATGTTTCAATACAAGCAATGCCTTCGTAGCACTGGTTTGAATTTAGAGTTTTCCATACTTGGAGTTGCTACCTCCCAGAGTACGAAAGCCATGTTGTTTCCCCCATAACTAGAGGAAGTTGGATAACATAAGATGTGATGAGAATTTGAATTTGGG
The DNA here is from genome assembly GCA_963932145.1 of Acanthosepion lycidas. Classification (NCBI taxonomy): domain Eukaryota; kingdom Metazoa; phylum Mollusca; class Cephalopoda; order Sepiida; family Sepiidae; genus Acanthosepion; species Acanthosepion lycidas. The sequence continues at coordinate 45,689,726 of OZ010583.1, forward strand.
ATGCTGATACCAATTTCTACTCTGATAACAATTACACTATTGTACCATTATATCCAATATCCATTAGGGACAGTATATGCATGAATGGATTTTTTGTGGGGTGAGTAAGGAGTTGCACAGATCAAGATCCAATTTCTTGACATGCCATCCAGAATCCACAATAGCATGGCGGAAGTCGTGAACCCCTAGTGTAAAAGCAGTTGCAGTTGCCAGACTAAGCTTCAATATATGACATGGCCTTCTCACACGTCATGGCACTAGTTTGAAATCAGTTTTCTTTCTCCTAAGTGAGATGACACACAAAGTTTATTATTTAACCCATAGATAGAAGAACATTAGAAGGGCATTCGTGCTAAGTGAACATAACAGACCCATGAACTCAGTATGCCAATTCTATGTTCAGTACATTAAAAAATAATATATACATATGTGTGTGTGTACAAATGTAAAAGACAATAAGAAAATTGTATTATTACCCAACCCGTTTCGTCTAATGTGGACTTTTTCAACGCAAAAACAAAGTGGATTTATTAAAAATAAAGTAACTATTAACAACAAACAAAATGTCCTTAGCAATTAGAAGAATTTAGAAAATGCTATTTTATTCATATTGTCAACTGAAAATTATGTCAAGTACTTTCATGTGTAAAAACATTATTTTTATTGTTGTGCTGACAGATTCAACAATTTTCTTTTGATTTCTTGATATAGTTGTGTACATTGGCTTGGGTGAGTAGTAATTCTGTTAGGAAAGGTGATATTTGAAAATGCACTGGCTAAAAATACAGTTTTTCTATAGTCTTTTAGATTTACACATATTGTCTTTTTCTACAACTCTGAAAGATTTTTCATATATATATATATATATATATATATATATATATAGGTATAGATATAGATATAAAGTGACAAGAGGAAAAATTATTCTTAGCTAAAGTGTTTCTTTCTCTGGAGGACTTTATTAAGACAATATAGAATTTATTTTGCTGTATGTGTTTATATACCAAGGCAAGGATGTCATTGGTTTATCAAGGTTTTTGAATATGAGAATGTTCATGAATGTTCATTGAGTGGTTGAAAGTTCAGTCAAAGCATATGGAGGACACAAAGTGACATCATTCAAAGTCTGACAAAAAGAAGTGAGCAAGTTATATTGAAGAGTTTTTTGGGTTTTTTTATTTTTAAAAAATAATATTGTTTAGATTGTGATTGGACTGTTATGGTATGAGATGGACATGAGTGCTGTACATCCATCTCTCTCATGCCATAACAATCTAATCACAATCTAAACAATATTATTTTTTTAAAATTTAAAAAAAAAAAGATATTGAATATTACCGATTCAGTATCATTTAATCTGGTACCAAATGTCTGTGGTTGATTTTATAATGTTTCAATCCTTTGAGGATAAGTAGCATTAATAATTAAATACAGTAATACCCCATTATAATGCGATCATTACGATCCATAAAATGCCATTATGAAAAAAAGGGAGATCACACAAAATTGTTTAATCAAAATAAAATGAAAAAACACAAGCAATAAATAAGAAAGACAATATGAAATTAACTCTGATCTATTACATTACATCAGAATTTGGATTAAATTTGTATGCATAAAATTTGGGTTTTACTATATCAACCACTTAGAACAAATTGCCAAGATATTTTAAAAAAATATTTCTTTATCATAGAAGAGTTGAAATATTTTGTTACAATGGCACAAATTGAGAGATCATTATAAAATCTTTTCAAGACCCAAAATAGAATATTGCTACTTGGCTCAACCTGCTCAATCGTCACTTTTTAATCCTTGATACAGTTGATCCAGTTGATGAATAGTTGAAAAATATTTTCTTTCTAATTAATTTCTTAAATGTAATGTAAGATCAAATATTTTTGATTGGATTCAAATCTGGACTCTGAACCCATTCCAAAACATGATAAATAAAATCATTAAAACATTTGAAAACACAATATATATCACCTTATAGACCACAAAATTAGACTATTTCTCCCCAAAGTAAATAAAAATGATAGTGAACATACAGTCAAAAATTACATAAATATTTTCTACAAAAATTAAATGCACATTAACTACAAACAAGATGAATCTTTACTTAGAAATATTATAAAGACATACACTACCCCAATCAACCCAAATAAAAAAATCAAATTATCTACTACAAAAAAATTTAAAACAGCTAACCTTATTCTCAAAAATAACAACACACTAGCAAAATTAAAGTTACAATGAACAAAGTTTATCTATGAGTTCAAATTCTCCTTAAGGAACTGTGTTCCTTATCAATCCGAATTCAGGAATTACATTGGTCACACGACTACATGTCTATCCAGATACCTTACGTTACACCTATATATAATATATATATATATATATATATATAAACCAAATGGGGGGAAAATATTAGCCAAGTAAAAGACATATAAAAATATTTACTTTATCATTTAAACATTAAAATCAATTATTTATGTAAAACATGAAATACGGTTTTCTTAACTCAAGAAAATGCTCAAAAATTAAAAATGATGTCTAGAGAAAAAAAAAACTGGAAACAAAATAGCAACAAATAGTTACAACTGAATGAAAAGAGGAAAAGAAAAAAGAGAAAAAGCTGAGGAGTGAGTGTAAAGTGGAAACAAAAAAAACAACAAAAGAAAAAGGACAAGTAATCATGACACAGTACACATATGCACATCTACACAGACTGGCACATGTGCACATACACATTTATACAGACAGACACATGGCTGCATGAGCACAAATGCACAAAAAATGTTGCACCAATGATAAGTAATATTTAGCTCCCCCCACCCCGCCCACAAGGTTTACATATGGCACAAGGCCAGGTTTAACGTGGGATTGGCCTCATCCAGGTTCCTCTCCGCCCAAAAGCAGAGAGTTCGACTGTTACTTAGCTCGGATGATAAGTGCATAAAAAAGAAAAACTGAGAAATATAAGCAGTCAATTGTTGATATCTCCTGAAGAGTGGATGATCAAGTCTGCCAATGAATCCCTGAAGCCAAGATGCTAAAGGTAACATCACTCAGATAAGTGATAAACATTTCTTTTTTTCCTTTTTATGTGCCGTGATTATGGCTCTCCACTTCCCCCTATCCTTTATAGCTCTTAATAAGTTCCATCCCTCTGCCACCCATATTCAGACCACATTCTGTTATCCATTTGATTAAGTCTGCTAGGTATGTCCTGCATTGCTTTCCCTTGTCTCTCTTTCCCTCTATTTGACTTGTGAGTATCAGATTCTCCAGTCCCTACTTTCTCATTGTGTATCCCACCATTTTCAGCTCCCTCTTACTAATGTTAAGTATAAGATTCCTTCTTGTTTGCATCCTCACCAAAACCTCATTGTTGCTCACGTGATCAGTCCATGATATTCTTAACATCCTTCTATAGAACCATACCTCTGTTGCCTTGAGTCTCTTCATCTTTGAGGACACTGTCCAACATTCGCTGCCATAAAAGAGGACAGATGTCACATAGCAGCTCAGTACACTTTTCTTTGTTACAAAAGAAATCCTCCTGTCACACAATACTCTGCCCAGCTTTTGGAATGTGTCCTTAGCCATCCCAATATGTCTTTGTATCTCAGCATCGCACTTACCATTCTCTGTCAAAACACTTCCCAGATATTAAACTTCCGCACATGCTTTATTTTAGTGTCCTCAACCTGCAAATCACATTTCTTTTACTGATGACCATGCATTCTCTCTTCTTGTAGTTTATGCTTTGTCCCTTTTCCTTGCTCTCCTTTGCTACCTTCTGTAGGAGATTTTGTGTGTCATCTGCACATCTTATGTTGTCAAGTTTGTGGTTGCCAATGCTGAATCATGGTAGGATCTCCAATTCTCTCAAAATTGCCTTGTTGTATAGGTTGAATAAGTCTGGTGAGAAGACACATCCTTGCCTTATGCCCCTTTCTATTTCTGTATATCTGCTGATCTCATTCTCTGGATGCATACATGATATTTACTCTCAGTAGAGGTTCTAGATTATTCTAATATCTTTCCTAAATATATCAAGGTTGCTGAGCAGTTCCAATAGATCCTTGTGGCGTACTTTGTTAAATGCTTTTGCATAGTCTATATAACATAGGTACAGGTCCTTCTGCATTTGTATTGATAATTTTATATATATATATAATTGTCAGGCCATATGCATTGTTTTTGCTTGACAATTTATATATGCAGATCAGTGATGTATTGTAGGTAGTCTATTGTATTGCATTGTGGGTAGTCCATTGTATTATTCTAATGTTTGCTTAGTGGGCAATAACTGTTGTGTTTCAAATTATTCTAGGGTCTATTGACTGGGAAGATTTGTGGATCCAGATGCAGTTTTTTGTTTATTTATTGTGTTGCTAGTTAACTTTTTTGAATTTATCATTGATCATTTTATTGTTGGTTGTTATTACTATATGTTCTAGTATTTATCTGTGCATATGTGGTTTGTTTAGTCATATATATATATATATATATATATATATATATATATATATGTATATGTGTATGTGTGTGTGTGTGTGTGTGTATGTGTATTCTGTTGTTTATATATATATATATATATATATATATATATATATATATATATATATATATATATATATATCTGTAACCCCTTGCATCCTAGTGGCTTCTCACCTGGCTTGGGGTGAAACGCTTAAAAAAAAAATCTATATATGTTGTTTCATTCTGTATATATATATATATATATATATATATTTATATATACTGTGTAGGCAGAAAATGTTCTTTAAGGAAAATATTATTAAAAGCAACAGACATTTTGTGTCAATCAATTTTACTGATCGACTTTTCTAAATTACAAATAATCCTTGTCTGAGATGGATTATTTATAATTTGGAAAAGTCGATCAGTAGAATTGATTGACACAAAATGTCTGTTGCTTTTAATAATAATAATAATTATTATATATTTATGTATGCTTGTGTGTTGTATGTGTGTGTAATCACAATATTGATTTGTAATTAGTTGGCACATTTTTAATGAGCTGTGGGAGTAAATAATTTTATTTTTGGTTTTGTTGAGCAATGAAGAAATTAAGAAACACAAATGAAGACATTTTTTGGTTAAAACTAATAGGACACCATTGTAACCTCCACCCCCACATATTATGGTTTACCAAAAGTACATAAACCAGGTATTCCAATAAGGCCCATTAAGAATAAGTAGTGCCCAACATAAACTATTCAACACACTAGCCAAAAGTTTTACCCCACTACTACTCAGTACAATTTGTTCCTCACTAATAAAGAATTCAGGTTATCTTATTAATAGATTAAAAAACATAGATATAAAATATAAAAATATAACCAGATTAGATATGAAATCTTTGTATACAAATTTCTGTAAACAAATGCATGCATTTACTCAAAACACACTTAACAAAATCAAAAGTCAAATGATTTCCCCAACATAGATATTCATAAAAATGTACTAATTACTAATATATATATATATATATATATATATATATATATATATATATATATACATTGTGTATATTTAGGCAGCAATTTTTCATTGATGCTTGTTTCATTAAATAATATAGATACTCTCATGTGGTCATGTGTGGCATTACGAGCTGCGATGTGATTTTCACTTCCGTGTTTCATATACACGAGTTTGTCATTGCTTTCAAATTTTTTATGCAACAAAAACAGACTATCATTATTGTTTCATCTGTGTATTGTTTGATATATTGAAATGTAATTGTCATCTTTGATAATGGCTTATATAAGCCGAAAGTTTAGACAGGATTAAAACATGTACCAATATGGTAATTTCCTTTCGTCTTTCAATGATAATATTAAGCTTATCAGACAATATGAAAGGAATTTACTTAAAATAAATAGACAAAACTTGTCTATATTATTTAATGAAACATGCATCAATATATATATATATATATATATATATATATATAAGTAAAATGAAACCAAATGGAGTATAATTCCACATTTAATTTAAAAGAGGGCTCAAAAGAGTAGAGTTAAATATTATTTATTTTAGAATATTAAAACATACTTTTAACAAAATAGGCTTGTGGGCTTTGACATGATTAATCAATCCAATATGACCTACACTAAATTCAAATTCACTGGAAAATTTTTTATATAGGTCTTGCCACAAAGACAATTTCTTTATGTGCAGTATCTGCTCCTAAGGAAATTATCTAGGATTTATATGCAGACAGCTTCGAGTCATGACGTATATTAAACATTTTTTCATGTGAATATGAATTTAGTGTAGGTCACATTTGATTGGTTAATTGTGGCAAAGCTCACAAACATATTTTTTTGTAATTATTCTGCTTTTGAAATTAAATTAATCTTTCACTTGCTAGTAGTTTAACATCAACTGAAGAGACAGATTTCTAGTGTTGAAGGATAATTGCCATTATGTAGTGATTTTTAACGTGTTTTAATATCATAAAATAAATAATATATATATATATATATATATATATATATATATATATATATATATAGTGTAGTGGGGCAGCAGATCATCATTCAAACATATATTGTTAATATAACAGATAATGAATATCTATTATGCTTGATCATGAGCCATTCTAAACCATGTATGTTTGCCTTGATATTGGGAGAAAATAAAGACAAAAATTGTCCAACATTTGGATATTTTTTTCTAATGCTGTTGCTTCATCTAAGCTTTTGCCTCACATGAGCCATCTTCAGAGTGCTTAGATAGACATTTAAACACTGAAAGTGTATGTATTAAAGGAATCTTACAATCTTCTACCACAACTGAAAAATTCAAGGAAATATTGGATTTATTATATAGTACAACACAAAAGGAAAATTAATCTCATAAACAAGTCATCCAAAAAAAGCTAAACAAATTATATAAAGGAAAAATACTTTTACCAAACATCAACTACAACTTCATTAACCTATTGAATTACCTACTCATTCCAAATGAAATAGAATTTCTTAATCTTGGACCAAATTTTCATGTCACACGGAAACCTAATTTAATGTTTAAACAAACACAAATTGAATCTTTATAGAAACAAATACTTCTATTGGAACAAGACAACCTTATTACTACACAGGTAGGTTTAAAAGAATTACTTAAAGCTGAATCTATTAAACACCATTATCATAAAATCTGAATGGACTTATAAGCACTCCTTTAAAAAAAGCAGCCACACAACTAAAAAATAACAATAGTATTGTTATCTGACAAGCTGATAAAACTAATACTTTTGCTATTTTAAACAAACATGAGTACTACTCAAAATTACAGGCCATTTTGGACGATCATAATAAATTTAAAAAGTTAAACAATAACACCACCTCCCAAATTAAAAACCATTTAAATAAACTTATCACTGCTAATAAGGCTGAAACAGGATCTTATAAACTACAAAAGATTATAGGTGACTATAATAAAAGATCATCCCCTCTGATTTATCATTTAACAAATACCTACACCAGTATATGACCTTTCAAAAACCCTTAAAAAATTTAATTTTCCCTACCCCACAAGTAAGTATTATATTAACTCCACAAATGAATTTATACAATTTCTTCATGCTGTAAAACCAAACAATCAAATAACTGCATGGATATACAAAATTTATTTACTAATGTCCCCATCCCTGAAACAACTGACATCATTATCCGTGATGTATACAATCACACTTCTCTCCCACCTATCAATATTAAACCCACTATTTAAAAAAAAAAAATGTTGTTAGCATGTACCACTCAAGTACCTTTTCATGACCCCTAGGTAATATTTATACTCAAATAGATGGTATGGCGATGGGATCTCCTTTAGTCCCCCTTTTTTCTAATTATTATATGGTACATATAGAAAATAAATTACTTAATGACACTAATAAACCCCCTCTATATGTAAGATACATAGATGACATTTTCATTTTAGCTAAAAATATTGATCAAATTATACAACTTAAAAACAAATTTGAAAGTCACTCTGTCATCAAATTTGCACTAGAACTTAATATTAATAATAAAATTCCATTGATGCCAGCACACATAAATTTACTACTTCTCTATATAGGAGACCCACAAGCATTAACTCATGTCTTCTTAATTATAATAGTGAATGTCCCCAACAATATAAGTTAGCTGTCATAAAAACTTAATCCAACGCACACAAATGATATCTTCTTCCAAAACCATATTCTATAAAGAATTACATAATATCAAATACTTGTTAATAATGGGTTCCCTTATTCTGTCATTGATCAACAAATTAAAATGTATCTGAATAAACTTAATAATGCCTCTAACAAAATTGATAATATTAATAATAATAGTGTATGTCAAAATAAACAATACTATTATACTATTGTAACCAAATGCACAAGTTCATCATATATTACAAAAAAATTTAAAAACAACTGACTTCATAGTCTCTAATAACCCTACAATCACACTGCTAAATCCTCTATAAAAAAAACCCAATGCAGTGTATCAATTTACATGCCCGTTCAGAGATTGTATCTCTGATACTAATAATAAACCCACTACATATATATTGGTTTTACTACAACCATTCTCTTCCATAGTCAACTCTTTGATTTTAGTTCTATTAAAAAATGTTTCTTAGAAAAACATAGCCATGTACATAACATTAGACAGATATTAATTGATAACACAACAACAACAATACTCACATATACAACAACAATACTCACACATATACACACAATAAAAAGGACCTTCAGATATTGAAGGTCATCTACTTTAAAACAAAGCAACCCACACTCAACAAAATTACATTTCAAACTTGTTGGATGGTCAAAAAGTGTTTTGATAGAATTTGTCAGTGTGATTTGAAACTAAATAATCAACCACACTCTGGGTGACCTACCTACATCAATGAAGATGCTTTGCTTTGCCATCATGAAAAATAACCTGAATATTTCAATGGAAGAGATTGCTAACAGTTTGAAAATCAATATTTCACCATTTGAAGGTTCATTTCCAAATTCGATATGTGAGCACCATATTCTCTGATGGAGCAGAACAATGTTTAGTAATTTCTTTCGGACAGAATTATCACTGATGAAGAAAAATGGATCATTTATGATAACATTCAACACAAATGTGCTTGAAAGAAATTTGAGAATGTACATAAACCATGACTAAAGTGGGCTTGCATCTGATGAAGATGTTGCTGTTTGTTTAATAGGATTTCAGAGAGATAATTCACTTTGAGTTTCTTCCAGGCAGTGAAACAATAACTGCAAAGTAGTGAAACCAACTCACCAATCTCAATGTAGTTATTCAAGAAAACTAGCTGATTTTAGCAACTCAGAAAGGTGTCATTTACCAACATGACAATGCAAAATGACATGTTGCAAAACAGATCTTGCAGAAGCTTAATGAGTTGAAATAAGAAACCTACCATCCAAGTTTCTTCCAACAATAAACACAAAGTTTCTATGAAAATGGCACCAACAAGCTTGTAGAACAACAGAAGTGTTATTAAAAATAATGGAGTCTGTGTACTTGACTAATAATAATAAATACATTTTTGTGTGCGTATTTAAAATTTTGTTTTTAATTTTCTAATCAGGTGTAAACTTTTGTAATAATCTAATATATATAATATCATATGTTTTCAGAATGTTGTGATCAAAAATATGAAATATTTGACAGTTTAGATATTATATATTTGTTCTAATCACTTTGCAGAAACCACAAGAATGTATGTCATCATAGGAAATGAAGAACAAAAGAATTAAAAGATTGTGCAACATTTAGAGAGAAAGGATCAATTAGATACCTGGTTAAAAATTGGCTACGTTGAAAATCAAAGCCAAAACTGAGCTGTGTTAGAGAAAGAAAATCTGTGATACTAAGTAAGTGAAGACTTGCTGATTCTAATGTGAATGAAATGGCATGCCCAATGTCTGGTATGGATCATCATGTAGGCATGACTTACCTCTCACGAGACACCAACTACTTATCCAAATTTGATATTAGAAATGATATCGTTTGAGGATTTCAGGAAATTTTTTTTGAAAAAGTTAAAGGATGTCTGGCAGTAGCTTTGGCTATCTGATTAAGAATTTTAATCTCAGAATCATCTTGAATAATGATTCTTTAAAAAGGAGAGAATGTAAGCTTATCAGGAAAAGCAACAACCCAAGGTGTGGACTACAAACTGGAGACCCTAAACTCAAGCAAGTACAAAAATATCTACAAAGTTTTTTAACAGAGGCTAGAAAATGTGAAGGTTCATTGAAATAGCTAAAAATGCCTTCCAAAAGTTAAGAAAAATATTAAGAAATAGGAAAATTTAACTAGAAACAAAGAAAAGAGTATCAAACTATTATATTATATGGCCGTGAATGCTGGATGATCTTCTCACAGATGAAGAAGAGAGTGGAGGCAACAGAAATGTGGTTCCATAGAAGGATGCTGAGAATACCATGGACTGAAAATGAAATAAAAAGGAAAATTATACTTTGAATCTGAAAGAAAGAATTGATATTTCTAAGACACATGATGAGGAATGAAGACTTGGAAAATTTTATACTCACAGAATATTTTAAAGGCAAGTGGGATAGAGAAAAGCAGATGATAACCTACAAAATAAACTTGTGTAACTGGTTGGAAAACAGGGATTAGGAGGGATAGCAAAAAGACAAATATTGCTAAGAGCTAGAAAGGACAAAAAATTATAGAGAACCCTGATTACCCACATCCTGGAGGGACACAGCATATAAAAGTAGTAGTCGTAGTTTTGACTTTGAAAATCAATCATTATCACTTGTTTGTTGATCAAATGTTGATGGCCATCATGTATGTTCAGAATTACTTTTATATTGTATCCTTTGTATTTCCTAAGTATACATTGTCTTTCCTTTTTAGTCTAACAACTTGTGAATCATTTATGAATATATGAAATCTATGAATATAAAATGACAAGATAACTGGCAGTTTCTCACTATGTATGCAACATCAAAACCAGATGTTTTTAGAAGAATGCTCTTTTACCAAGTACTGATGTGTTAAAAATACTGTCTATATTTCTGAGATGAGGTATTGCAATTATTTACACTATTTACATTTGTGGGACTGTTGTCCTCATCTTTGTTGTCCTCATCTTTGTAACAATATTCACAACATTTCAGCCCTTGTACACTCCAGCCTTCTTCAGGTGATCGAATTTTGAAATGAACACTTTATTTTCTCCACTGGAGTAGATTTTTCTAATTCCACGTGCCATGCTTCTTCTGGATATCTCAGTGTCAGTTATCTCCCTTTAAATTAACTCTCCAAGTTTATGTTCACCTCAACTGTAGCCAGGTATTGAATTCACAGTTCTTTGAGTCAAATCACCGGATTCAACCAATGCTTTTATCTACTGGGCCATGTGGAACTAGAACAATCTACCCAGTGGACGAGATAAGGGTTCAGATTCAACCAAAAATAGAGTATTCTTGCAACTTCTTGGCTAGAATTACATAATCCTTACTTTCCATCATTGATTTATTTTGAAATGTGTGCAGTATTGTATTAAAAGACTTATTCTCTGCTCAGCAGCTTCTTCCCCACAGATGCAACATTTCACTTTCTCAACTTTGTTTCCAGGACAAATGTTCAGATGAGATTCATTGTTTAATCCCACCAGTTCAGACCTTTACAGATAGGACTTGGCATTCTATGCTCTTCTTCTTTTATGTGCTGTGTCCCTTCAGGACGTAGGTGATCATAACTCTCCACTTCCCCCTCTCCCTTGTAGCTCTCAATAAGTTTTGTCCATTTGCTACTTATCCTAGACCATGTTCTGTCATCCATTTGCTTAAGTCTGCTAGATATGCCATGCATTGCTTTCTCTTGTCTCTTTTTCCCTCTATCCACCTTGTGAGTATCAAATACTCCAAGCCCTCCTTTCTCATTATGTGTCTTGGAAATTTCAGCTGCCTCTTCCTGATGTTAAGTATAATCTTCCTCCTTGTTTACACCCTCTCCAAAACGTCATCGTTGCTCACATGCTTGGTCCATGATATCCTTAGCATCCTTCTGAAGAACCATACCTCCTTTGCCTCAAGTCTCTTCTTCCTCTTTGAGGAGACTGTCCAACATTTGATGCTGTAAAGGGAGACAGATATTACATAGTTCAGTACTCTTTTCTTTGTAACTGAAGAAATCCTTCTGTCTCTTAATACTCTGCCTAGCTTTTAGAATGCATCTTTGGCCATCCCAATATGTCTTCGAATGTCAGTGTTGCACTTACCGTCCTCTGACAGAACACTTCCCAGATATTTAAATTTCCACACCTGCTTGGTTTTAGTGTCCCTGGCCTGTAAATTGCATTTTGGACTCATCCTTTTACTGATGACCATGCATTCTGTTTTCTTGTAGTTTATGCTTAGTCCCTCCTTGCTCGCCTTCATTACCTTCTGTGGGATGTTTTGTAATATCTTTTCCATGTCTGCTATCAGCACTATGTCATCTACATATCCTATGTTATTAAGGTTGTTGCCACTAATGATAAATCCTGGTAAGATTTCCAATTCTCTCAGAATTGCATCGCCGTATAGGTTGAATAAGTCCAGGGAGAAGGCACATCCTTGCCTTACGCACCTTTCTGTTTTTGTATATCTGCTGAACTCATTCTCTATCTGTATGCAGGCCATTTGCTGCCAGTGTAGGTTCTTGATTATTCTAATATCTTTCCCAAATATATCAAGGTTGCTGAGTAGTTCCAACAGCTCTTTGTGGCATATTTTGTTGTACACCTTCTAATTTCCTCCATATTCCATTTGTAAAGGAAGAGGTTAGACAGCTTCTTCCTCAGATCAGCTACTTTGTAGAACAAACTTCCACATGGTTGTTTCCCTGAATACTAAAATCTTAACTGTATCAAGTCATGGGTCAATCACTCTCTTTCCTTTTCATTTTCATAAACCTCACTACATTTTACCTCCTCTTACACTACTCGTTCAGTAACTCTCTATCCTGAGTGCCTCTTGTGTTTTGGACCTTGCAAAATTGACTAAAAGGATCAAAGTATGAAGTCTTTTGGCTCTGATTATGAAAAAAAAAAAAACATTATCATTAGCAAACTTGAAGTCTGGATTTAGATTCCTGGCACAACTCTTTGTAGTGTAAATGACTGCCTAATTAGTACAGTTAAGACTTAGAAACTATAAGTCCACCAAGCAGTAAGGGGGAAAGCAGAATAATAAGAGTAGATAGGTTCACACTCCTCCCTGGTCTTTTGAACAGGAGTAAATGTTTATCCCTTGTTTCCTGTTTCAGATTGGGCTTCCAGTTCCTTCTAATGTTTTTCATTCTTAGTGACTCCCTATATCCTCTTGTATCTTAGTGGCATTATCACCTTGCTTAGGGTGCAATGATTAATAAAAAAAGAATATAATATGCGAGATTAACAACTACTGCTGAACTGAGGAAAGAGAAAGGAAATAACACTTCATATCACTCTTCATCCAATCACTATTTTCTTAATTTGAAGTTAATATCTATTTATTTTAAACTAAATGTTGAAATGGAAAACATTAGATAGCAATATACCTAATCTAGTGGACAAAAAAAAATGAAAGATATAGTTCTTTCTTACTGCAAAACATTTCCCCATCCTAAAATGATTTTTCTTTTTTTTTTTAAAAGAAAGACAGTGGGGGTGGAATCCAAAACTTTAAAAAGAGAAATTTGTTCTTGGTGATTAAAAACTGGTTTAAGCTGGAAATAAAATTAATGAAATATCCTATTTATAATAAGATCAAGATGTAAAAAAAAAAAAAAAAAATTCTTTCAGTAGTCTCCAAAAATGAACAAACAAGGGGTTTAAAAATAAATAAAAGACAGCTGACTGCTGATCTAAAAATGAACAAAACTAACCTGGCTGCTGATCTCAAAAAGGAACTCCTTCAATCTATATTTGGATGGGGCAGGAAATGCCTTGTAAACTTTAATGCCTCCAAAACGAAACTACTCTCCTTTACCCACCACAGAGATCTCTTCTTGCCTCCCATCTGAATGAATGATTCAAAACTCCTTGAGAGTGCCTTGTTACCCCTGCTTGGTCTCATGCTGTCCATTGACATGAGGTGGAATATATACATTGACGCAATAGCTTCATTTACCACAAGGAAAGTTGGCTGTCTGTGTCATGCCAGAAAGTTTTTCTCATCTGAGTCCATCCTCCAAATCTATAAATTAGCCATCCATTCTTGCATGAAATATTGCTGTCATATATGGTCTGGTTCTCCTGCTGTATATCTTTAGGTCTTTGACAAAATCCAGAGACGAGTATGCAAGATGATAGCTCCTGATCTGGCATCTAGTCTACAATCGCTATCCCACAGACATGCTGTGGCCCCCCTCTGCTCTTCTACAAATATTTTCACAGCAACTGTTCTGACAAGCCACTTTCACTGATTCCCAGACTATATGAATTTAAGTGAGCTACCAGGCTGGCATCTCAGTCCCACCCTTTTACTGTCAAAATGGTTAAAATGTAACCATCTCTTCTCAAACAGCTTTTTCTCCCACACTTCCCATCTGTGGAACTCCCTGCCCCTTACTTGCTTCCTCAATAACTATGATCTTCAAATATTTAAGTGTAATGTCAATCAACATCTGACATCCAGAGCTTGTTTCCCATCTTTCTCTGTATCCTTTCCTCAAACACATGTCTCTTAACTCTTGTTCTCAATTCTCTGTAACCCCTTGCGTGCTAGTAGCATTCTCCCTCTGGGGTAAATTGCCTTAAAAAAAAAATAAAGAATAAGAATGATGACAAAAAGGACACTTATATTCAGAATCAAAGAGAGACAGCTAAATTTTTTGGACACTTAATCAGGAAGGTGAGCTTAGAAAACTTAACTCTCATACAGCATATTGAGAGCAATAGATAAAGGGGAAAACAACAGGTGATGTACCTGATGAGTTTGTGTGATTGATTGGATGATGGAAGAGGGGTTGAAAGACTTGGCAAAGGTAGAAATACTGCTAAGGGACACAAGGGATAGAAAGATGTGGTGAGCCATGATCATCCACATCCTGAAGAGACATGGCACGTAAAAAAAGAAGTATGATCTGCATGATAAGTGTCAGGGAAAAGGTGATAGGTTAGAGGTTCATTTTATTTATTTATTTATTTATTTATTTTATTATTATTATTAGTAGTAGTAGTATTAATCATGCCACTCCTTAGATTTATGTTTAGCCATTCAGAAGAACGGTTTCAGAAAGATTTTCATTTGCCATTTTTTTGGTTATTTCATTTTTATTTTATTTTTTCTATAAGGCTTGACTAAATAGGGGTGTGGAGAAATAAATCAGTTGAAAGAATCCAATACTTCACTCATGATGTGATCCAAATTCCCCATCTCCATTACCTCAATCCATGAATCTATTCATCCATCCAGTGTCTGCCTGCATAGTAGTAGTCAATATGAAACTTGAATCTTGTATTATGAAATTATTTTGCATAGTATAAAGGTATCTAGCAGCTATAACTGGAGATTAGTATAACGTCTCTCAAATTTCCAGCACTATCATCAGTATCATTATCAATTTTAACAATTTTTAACATACCCACGGTTTATAGTCTTTAGTTCATTCCTTGTATATTCAAATTCAAAGGTGATTGGATTTACCCTTTAATGAATGATTTTAGCCAAAAATGTCATCAGATTTTTGTCTTTTTGTTCAGTCTCTTTTAAGTTCATTCTGTGGTTAGACAGATGGAACATATTTAATTTTTGCCAAATTCCAGGAGTTGAAGAATCACAAAGTATGTTTAAAACAATAAAACTGAGATGAATGGCAAGGCTGAAGAGAAATATATTTCGAAATAATAATATGTTCTTGAAAACTGACAATTGCATTAAATTATTAAATGTTTAAACATTCCCCATCAGTTAAGCTACTGATTAAAATTGCAAATGAAATGATTTTAATTTATTTTACATGGTTAATTTAATATTATTAAAATTAGATTGCGCACAATGTTTTAATTAAACAATTCTTTAATTAATTCTTCAGTTACAAAAGTGTGCCATAGAATTTTTATGAGTACCGGGAATAAGTAGAGTGAGATCATAAAAAAACATAGTTGACAAAGTGTTGTAGCATACCTACAGATGATAACGGGTATGTCCCCATTCAAATAAATACAATAGTAAATACTGTATGTTGGTCTGAACTTGGAGATTCATTGCGGAATTCATTTGATTCACTTCTAGCAGTTGACTACTTCTTCTACATGCCGCTAACAAATCTTATATGTGTTGTTCTTGTCCCAAGTATTATTGTTCATTACCAACTTTCATTTGATTATTCTATTCAATAACCTTCTCTAAGTTACAACACAAAGAATATCTCCATTGAATAAGAAAATTATTAGAATTTAAATGCAACAGGAAAAACTTATCAAAGAGATATATACTTGGAGATTTTCTATTGTGGTATATTGAGGACCTTTCTCAAATGTGTCAAGAAAAGCATTGAGGAACTTGGCTCAATGCAATGATGTTGTTGTCAGTGCATAATGCCTTAAAACCCAAATGGACTTGAGAATTACATAAATCAAAATCATGAAAAGTTAATTAAAACAGTCAGACATGACAATAAATTGAAAGATGAATAGAGAAGGGAACTTCCAATAAAGACAAAGAAAAATCTACTGAGTAGGCATTACAGGAGACAAAGGAATTGTAGATGAATTGACACAGACATGATTGAGCAGAGGGCATCTGAAAAAAGAAAATAAATCAGAGTAATGCTATCAGAACTGATTACATAAAAGCTAGAATAGACATGATATAGAAAAATAGCAGATTATTTGGAAAATATTAGTCACATAATAAATGAATACAGCAAGCTAGCCTACAAAATGAAGGCATGGCTGTTTGAGAAGGGTGATATACTGGAAACTGTAAAAATGACTAGAATTTGACAATACATCACATGCATGTCCCAAGCAGTCACACATCCTGAGTATGATGATATACTACATCTGGCAGCAATACTTCTGACTGGGAGATTTTGAGAAGTGTGGAACATCCTCTTAATTGTTATAGTTCCCAGGTCCACCCTGACCATGGGTTGTAGCCCCTGTTAGGGTCCCAGCTATGGGAAAATAGTGAACATCCAAACAAAAACAAAAAATCAGGAAAGTATAAAAATACTTTTTTATAGTAAAAATACCAGCAATATATTACTGAAAAAATTAAAATATTAACAGCAATACTCTCGGCAAAACCATCTTTACAAAAATACGTCAATGAACCCTGATCTACAAACTGATTTCTTATGAAGAATACATATTCTTATCATATGAACCTATTGTAACAATCTTGTCTGCATTAAAGAACCCATTGAGGTTGATATGCCATAAAACGAAATAAACCAAACCGAACCAAGCAGTCACCCATCTAGTTAATGACCAGGCTCAATGCTGCTTAGCTACAGTGATTGTACAGAAACATGATGTGGCCATAAGCCCTTGGAAAATAGTAAAAGAAAAACATACAGGTAAGTATCAAGATATTTATCAAGACCTGCAGAAATTATTCGATATAAAGTTGACGGCTACAATTGCTAGACTCTTGTGGAAGATGAAGATGGATCCAAAGAACTGAGACCATATATATTATTGTGTTGTTGGAATTGGTAAAAATGCAGAAAAAGTTATAGAGATTTGAAAGGATATGCTATAATCAAGTCTTATTTATTAGCTACCATATAAAACTAGTTAAAAACTGTAGTAATAATAATAATGAATATTGAAGACAAGAGAGAGTTGTCCTTAACACAACTGAAAATGAGTGCCAAATAATTTCTGTGGCTATGTCTGCTGACTACGGTATAGCAGCAAAACAAATCAGCAAATACTCTATATATTATATAGTTTAAAACAGCTTTAATTTAAAACTTCAGATACATTGGCTTATGGACCAGTTATAACAAATTTAGTATAGGAGAAAGGGAAATTGAATATAGAATAGGCCGAGTTAAAGCTTGTTACCCCAACACTGCAAATTACTACAAAACCAAAACATCAGCCTGAAAACTCGAGTCATATTCTTAAATAATCTCATCGGATCAATTCTTTCATATGAATGCTGTGCATGGCACTAAACCCTTTCAGAAATATCTAAACTGTCAGCAGTATACAACCACTTTCTAAGATCAATGGTGGAAAAAGGCTTTGCACAAAGCATGAGGGTCTTTGCAAAGACAATCCTGCTTTAAATATTATTACAGCTACTACAAAATCATAAACAAAGAACTGTAACAAACAGAAACCATATTACTTGAGAACTACCAATAGCAGCAACAACTAAAATGAATAGCTCATATAACTCAAAGGGAAAATAATCAAATAATCAAGATGTTCAAATTTCGCAGTACTTCAAATAAAAAGTTAAGAGTGACCCCCAACCCCCCACCTTAATACTCAAAAAGCTGATTACACCTACTGGGATTGAAAAATCCATTTTCCTGAAAAATTGTTCTAACAGAAAAATTTAATAAGCTTCAACTGAAAGTGTACTGGCTTCTCAGTCAATGAATGATAAATGTTTCCTTGTAGGGAAACAGCTAATACTACCATTACCATTACGTAAGCAAAGGTGATTTTAATTTTTTACAATTCATTCTCTTTTCATTCAGCTGAAACCAAAATTTAAAAGAAAATAGTTAAAATATTACACTACATTTTAAATTTTATTGAAATTTCATGATCATTGCTACAATTTGTAATGATTTTTTACCTACTGCGATGAAATAAGCAATCAATAAATTACACTATTTTATTTGGAGAGGTTTTGAGGTCATATATACAAAATATGAAAGATGTTTCTAATTTACACTCTTAGATATGAATTAAAATATTGCATGTCATATTGTGCATATTACAAGGCAACAGACAAACGCTTTTATGTGTATAGAGATTATAATAGCAATATTTGTACAAGTAGCAAAAAACTTTATCAAATTAATTCCAATAATAAATGATCTTTACTCTTACAATAAAAATTCTGATCTAATGAGTTTGGAAAAAGAGAAAAATTTTAGTGTAATGCTATAATTAAAAAATTTGTTCCATGAGAGTACTCATAACACCAAATAAATATGACTATCTTCAATATTACACTGAATTAAGAAAAAATAAGTCTTTGTATTTAAATACAAATGATGTTGGTTGGTTGATTTTTTAACATATCAACTACGTAAGGTTATTTAAAGCTGAATTTTTATGAGGAACCCAGTGAGGATCGAGCTCACTACTCAATCACAATGGTCAACCGCAGTAATCTTGTTAACCATTACCCCATGCTGAAGCATCTGTAACGGTTGGTTGGCTGATTTTATGACATATCAACCATGTCGGGTTATTTAATGTTCAATTTTGTATGGAGCACACAGGATCAAACTCACAATCTAGTACTAATAGTCAACCAGAATAACCTTGCTAACCATGACCATTCAACTGGCTGGTTGATTTTATATTAAATCAGCTTTTGTTGGGTTATTTAATGTTGAATTTTGTATAGGGCACATAGTGAGCACTGAACTCACTTATTCAGTAGTAATGGTCAATCAGACTATTTCCCTAACTATTACCCCATACCAAAGTATCTGTAATGTTTGTCTGATGATTTTATATGTCAACCATGTTGAGTTTGTTAATATCAAACCCACTGAGGATTGAACTCACTACTCGGCAGTAATGTACAACCAGAATAACCCCACACCAAGGTGCCTTTAAGAACTGGCTTCCATCTTGACATCTGTAATGATGAATATAGCAACCATATTGCCTTGGTAATTAATTAACACCAGAATATATGAAATTGTCAAGCTCAGCATTATATCTTTTATGTTGTCTTTACAGGATAATGTGCTCAGTTAAACATTTCCTGTTAGAGCCCCTGCTATGGGTAAATTGTTAACCCTGAAACTGAGGTAGAAAGTATTACAAAAGTGTAAAAATAGGTTTTAATACCAGAAATACTTTGTAAAAAGTTATTACCAGAAATAAATTTTTGAAGAAAAAAACTATTACCAGCAATACATTTTTAAAAAAAATCAACTATTACCAGCAATATGTTTTTGACAAAATATTACCAGCTATATGTTTTTGAAAGAATAATATTACCAGCTATACATTTTTGAGGAAAAAAATATTAACAGAAATAAATTTTTTGACAAAACAAAAATATTACCAAGAAAAAAAAAAGAAAAAAGTTGTCGGCATTAAATGACCCATTGAGGTTGATATGTCGTAAAACAAAACAAACCAAACCTTTTGGTGTGTGTAGGGGTTAATTTTTAGGTTTAAAGATTGGCTTATACATGGAAACAGTATGCTACATTCTATCTATGTGCAAAAGAAGCACATTTATACATACATAAAAGACAGTACTATATAGTTACCAGCAGAGAAAATAAAAACAGTTCATATAATATTGCTTTTAATTAAAATAGATTATTTAATTAAATAAAACAATTCAGCAACTATGAAATGAAGTTTGAGATTATCAGATTATGGGAAATGCTGAAGAAAATGTTAATCCATTTAGAATGAAGCTCAACTCTCAATCATGATTGGTCAAACCAGACAAGTCTTGTTAACAATTACTCCATATGTTGAAGCATCAACAATTGGTTGGTTAGCTCTGACTTTTTAATCATAATTAATTGTTTAATTAAATAACCAGAGAATTTACTTGAATATGAGTATCCATCTAAAAATAACGTTTAAGAAAAACAAATTAAAATGTTGGATTTAATCCATTTCGTCAAATAAAAATGCCTTTGTTTACATTAAGGTACAAAATAGAGTAGATATGAATTTCTTGAGAATCAGTAGAGAATATAAGTTCAAAAGCACTATTTTGAGCTTTGTTTAACCGGAAGTCCTATGTGGCTAAACAATTAAGAAAGTCATATCTAATGACAGTTCTCTATAGGTGATGCAGATTCGAATCGAATAATTTCGAACAAGATTTCTCGAATATTCAGGCTGGTAAATGTAATTAAATAAAAATACTGTTTAATTAAATAAGCAGAGCATTTAGTCAAATATGAGTATCCATTTAAAAATAACATTTAAAAAAAATAAGTTGAAATATGTCAGATTTAATCCATTTCATAAAATAAATACATACATACATATATATATATATATATATATATATATATATATTTATTTTTTTTTTTAAACATTATTTTCAGTGGATACTCATATATGAGTAGAGGCTCGGTTTATTTCTTAAACAGTATATTTATTTTCATCTAGAGGCCTGAATATTCAAGCAAAAAAATATGCACTCTTTCACAGGATATTTTTCTCTAATATTAGACTAATAAATAAATAAACTGAACAACTAATCAAATATGAGTATCCACTAAAAATAACATTTAAGTAATAAAAAATCCATCCTTTTCTATATATATATATATATATATATATATATATATATATATATATATATATACATATTAGAAAAGTCAATGACAAATAGAACTGATGAACAAAACATGTTACACCAAAAATTGTCATAGTTTACCCTAATATATATATATATATATATACACATATTTATAACATTTAAGAAAGATGCATTTTCATAATGTTTTTATAACGCATCGCACTATCGCTCTTCAGTTATGAAGTGAGTGCTCTGGCTGCTGATTTGTAATTTATATACATCATGTATATAATACATTCAAAGATTCCCTTTCTCTGCTGTGTGCTGATAGCTTAGGGGTAGAGTCTCTGACTGATGTCACATGGGTAGAGTTTCGATGGTGGCTTGAAGCAATTGGATGTTTAGCCACACTGATGAGCTGTGATACAGCAAAACAGGCTTGTATATGTATATCTATCTATCTATCTATCTATCTATCTATCTATCTATATATATATACATGATGTATTTCAAAAACTTTTGCTTCAGTTTGAATTCTTATTATCTTGCAAAAATCTTAAATTTTTTGTAAGATTTACTTAGTTGGACAAACAATCTTTCATCAGCCCATATACACACACACACACACTCACAAACCCATATAATATACATACACACACACACACACACACACACACACACACTCACAAACCCATATAATATACATATTTACACACACACACACACACAGTTACAATATATTTATGCTATAGCCAGTACATGTTTGGATTTACACAAAGTATATATACATATACCATCAAAGGAACAAAGAAATGCAATACCTAAGGTTTAAAATGAATTTTTAAAAATAAAAAATCTTTCTCTGTACATTTATTTTAGTTTTAATTTTAAGCTAATACATAAATTTTTTCTATTTCCCATAAGTATTCCATGCTGTATTTCAAAACTAATTTAAATTGACTGGAAGGTATTTGTTTTTCTAAATCACTGCCATCTGTCAGCACAATTTAATTCTTTTTATTAAAAACTCAAAAATAAAATGTACTATTCTGAAACTTTATTTGTGGAAGATTAGCTGAGTTAAAGTTTAATTAATCTGATTTGAAAAAAAAATGTTATTTACTTTTATTTTAAAAATGCATTTTTAAAACAGAGGTAGGTGTTTTATTAGCTCTCTTGACAGATTTACAGCCAGAAACTTTTTTCTGCAGTTGGGCATATTTACAATTCTTGTAAAAAATTCATTATTCATTGAAAATTCTTTTTTCTTAAGACAGTAGTGGCCATAATATGTCTTACTATTAAAAGCTTTTTGAATAAAATTATGTCTTAATTTTGATGCATTTTTTTATTTTCTGAATCAGAGCAGATTTTTGGCAACTGGGGACCCAGTTTTACAAGGAATTCAGCATATGACTAATATAAGCATTAAGCCTTACAAAGATATCTTGGAATTTCATGAAATTAAACAAGTGGTGGGTAATAGATATAAAAAAAAGTTTAAAAAAAGAAACCCTTCTAAAATAATTTACTTCACTTGTGAAGAAGTTCTGAAAGTTTCATTAAAATCTAACAATTATTTGAATTTTGCAAGAATTTCCAAATCAATGTGTTTTTCCCACAAAAAAAAAAGATCCACTAAAATTTCCTGTACTATTTTATGGTCTTCTGTTGATACAAGAAAAACAAAATCTCTATCTATAAAAGGCAGGATGTGTGTGTGTGTGTGTGTGTGTGTGTGTGTGTGTGTGTGTAACGAATGCATGGCCGTAATTTTCGATGGATTTGCACCAAAATTTACATGCACATGCTCCAAGTAAATGGAAAGGCCAAGACCAACTTTGCATTTCCCAACTCCCATCGATAGTGGAAATAATCAACTTTTGCATGCTTTTACAGCTGTTTTCATGTAGTTTGCGGCCATTTTCTACTGGCCAGAGTGAGAGCCTATAGCTGGCTGGCACGAATAGGCAGGGAGATTCTATTGGCTAGCGTGAGAGCCAACAGCTGACTGACATGAATGTTAACTAGCATGCAAAAAAAATTGATAGCTGTATTCGTCACAAGTGGGAAAAATTTAAATCTGCATGGCACTTTATTCCAATTGGCTCATTCACTTGCTTAAACTCAATGTTGATTCTGATTCGCAGAACTGGGTTGGGTGTGAAAAAGTATTTGTTGTTAACATTCTTTTTTCATTCGGTTTTTCCAGTTATGAGTCCTTTTTTAAAAGCTAATCATTTTGTGTTCATTTTGTTTAGTTCTTTTTTTGTAACAGATTTAATGTTTAGTATAGAGCTTAGAAAAAATTCGCAGTGTGAGATTTGGAAGAAGTAAGGCATGTAGCAACATCAGCACGGCAATGGGCACTCCTTTAAAGGCAGTGAAGGGCAAAAATATTTTAAGTCAAGTGATTGCGATTGCTGTATGAGTCATATGATTTTTGAATCAAGCACGGGCAATGCCGGGCCATGCAGCTACTTTTAAATAAAATCTCAAACATTCTAAAAGGGATCAAAAAATATGATTTAATAAACAAAAATTCCTTTGCTCTTTCCTCTTAATAATAGCAATTTTTTTAAGATAAAATTTATTTTTATTAAGTTTGGGACATTTTTCATTATGTATGTTCATTTTTTAATGAATCTTTGCAGGTACCTACCTATATATATATATATATATATATATATATTGAAAAAGGTGTATATATATATATATATATATATATATATATATATATATATACCTTGAAAAAGGTATATAACCTTCAATTGTAAGCAATTTTTTCAAAATGCAGAGGGTGGCTCCAAACTTTTGACCTAAATCATATATATATATATATATATATATATATGCTTTAGGTCAAAAGTTTGAAGTCACATGTATATATATATATATATATATATATATATATATATATGCTTTAGGTCAAAAGTTTGGAGCCACCCTCTGGATTTTGAAAAATTGCTTACAATTGAAGGTTATATACCTTTTTCAAATTTTATTTATTAACACACTTCAGCCTAAAGGGAATTTCTCTTCCTGAAAGATTTTATGATGTATTCAATAATAATAATGATAAAGAAATTAACCAATCACTGCATAAAGTTTCCTTAACATTTTTACTCTTTTTAACACATCTACCTTCCTAAATTAATAGACTTAAAATATGGTTTTTCGCTACGCAGTTCCAACCATGTTTCAAAAATAAAAGCTAAAAGCCCCGAATTTAATTTTATACTTAAATTAAAGACATTAGTTCCATTTCATCCTCAAGCGAATTTTGAAGTAACTCAAAATTACTGGTAAAACCCAGTCATTTTTAAAGTTACTCCAAAATTCGCTTGAGGATGAAATGGAACCAATGTCTTTAATTTAATTACTAAATTAAATTCGGGGCTTTTAGCTTCCATTTTGAAACATGGTTGGAACTGTGTAGCGAAAAACCATATTTTAAGTCTATTAATTTATAATATTAATGCTCTGTAAATTTACATTGAGCCCTATTTTGTAAAAATAAAAATATCTGTAAGAACACCGGATTATATATCTTACTGTTCTTTCTTTTTATTAATATATATATATATATATATATATATATATATATATATATATAATAGAAATTCCAATTTACCTCATTTGAATATCTATTTCAACCAACAAGTCCTATGTTGTCATTGTCAGCTCAGAAGTGTGAAAGAATAAAATAGAAACATAAAAACATTTAAAAAAAATAAAAGAAGTGAAAAAGTAAAAAAGAAGAAAAAAAAATGGAACCAGAAGGAAGCTGATGAAAATATAGACATTAAGTTAATCTAACCCCCAGTGTCAGGGGAGGGGGAGGTGTCAGGCTTAAATAGAGACAATAAATATAACCTAGACTTATATTTTAAAATATTAACATTCCAAGTCAGGTTAAAAATGAATCACCAAATTAAAAACATGAGTTCAAACAATTTTAAAAATTAAAATAGAAAATAGTAAATATTAGTTATAAACCCAAGAATAAAAAATATATTTTCTCCTTTTTTTAGTAAAAAAATCCCAAATCTATGCTAGCAAAATATATAATAACGATAAATTGATAGTTTATATAAAGAAAGAATAACTTAAAAATATTTAAAATTTAAGATTTTTTAACAAAATTTAAGTAAAATGGTAAAATCTGAAATTAAAAAATTATAATATAAATAATAATTCATAAAATAATAAAAAAATATAAAAATAATAATTAAAAAAACAAATAAATAATTACTTAAAAAAGTTATAAAAACCAATAATAATAATAAAAAATATAAAAGAGCAATATGGATAAAAGAATAAGAAAAGTAATGAAGGTAAAAAAAATAATGATAATAAAAAGTAATTATAATAAAATTTATGAAGATAAAATATCATAATAATGAAAAATTAGGAGAAAAATTCTTTAACATATACAATTTTAAAGAAGTATAAATTATCGACAAAAAAAAATAAGTGTATTAGTGGAAGGTTATCAGATGGGATTGAAATGGAGTAGAAATAATGATAGATGTGTTAGATGATAAAAAGATTAAGCTAGATCAATAATGTTTTAGATCAGTTTAAACCTACTCCTGTGATGACATTTGGAAATTAACTTGTTCCTTTTGTTTAGTAGTATACTTTGATTATCGAATTTTATTATTTTAACCTTCTCTTCATAACATAGGTTACATCTACCCTTAAAATTATTAGGAGTGTGAGCAAAATCTATAATTTTCCAGTCAATCTGAGGGTTCAGGTCTTTCTCCTTCAATACCCAAAATTTTTTGGAAGAGAGCAGTTTCATATTTTAATTTTGTGTTGGAAAAAGAGTGCATATGGGTGTGTGTGTGTGTGTGTGCACGTGTGTGTGTGTGTGCGTGTGTGTGTGTGTATATATATATATATATATATATATATATATATATATATATATATATAGGTGTGTGTGTTTCTTTCTTTCTATCTCTTTATTTTAATATGCAGATATCAATAATAAGTCACCTGCAAGATCCAAATTACTGTAAAACCAATATTATTAACAAATTTACATGTCCCTTGAGAAACTGTGTTCCTGATCAATCCAAATTTATAAATAATTATATTGTATATACTAAAAAATGCCTTAGATCAATTAGGTTTCATTTAAATACACATGGAGACCTCCCACTCTGTATTTGTGGCATGATAGTTTACAATACAAATATAATAGTTTTATTCACATGTAGAAAAGGCTATAAATAATGGAAGCATTATTAACAAAAAAGAAAAAGCTAACACTCAATAATATCAACTATGAACACGGCCACAATGTGCTGACCGTGTTTGGAAAATAAAACTTTCCTATACCTCTAGATACATACATAAAACAATCCATACATTCAGTTAAAAATAAAAATAAAATTCATCCTTGATAATGACTAAAAGTATAGCCATTTGAACAATTTCTACATAATTTACGTCCAAAAAAGAAAATTATAAAAACACACGAAAAATTAATTAAAAAACTTAACCACAATACCTTTTCAGTTGTATTCAATGAAAATTGTATAAAAGATGGACTGCTGCTCAAACGCACAATTTTACATATATATATATGTGTGTGTGTATGTATGCATAAAAGAAATATATCTGGTTTTATTTCCCGTGTAAACTTAATTATTTTATATCTTTTCTTTCTGTACACATTACACACACACACATATATACATGGACATCTGTCTCTATTATGTGACACTATAACTTTGCAATAAGCTTTTATGAACTAAAGTAAATGCAGTCTGTCAGAAATTGTGCAAAAGCAAATCACAGCTGTTTTTAGACAAGGGATTGCTGCCCAACTCACTTCTCACATTTCTTTGTGGGTTCATCTTGAAATTGATTAGGTGATTCTCAATTAATATTCACTTGCTGGGATTTTTTCCTTCCACAATGTTCAGCAGGTGTTCAAAGTCTTTTCAGTTCTTTAATAATGTTGGTCACTTCTTCCTAAGATTCTTTGTCAGTAATTGTTGCAAGTTATTTCTTGAAGTCGTGTGAGCTAAATAAATGACTAAATGTTTCTTTGTTCTAAAGCCATAGTTTTCTCTCTGAAGAAATTACAAGCAAAAGAAGTATAGGTAAATACAAAAAAATATAGATATAAGTAGAAAAATAATAAGTAAATATATATATACACAAATATTGGTCTGGCACTTATGGCGATTTCATATAGCATTGGATTCACTATGGCGTGGTCTATAATTTTCATCCAAGAATGCAATTAATACATAATCATTCATTATAACACAATAATATATATCTATCATATATATATATCTGTTAATATACAAAATTATCCTGAAAATCTGAAGAATCCCTAAAATTCCACTAAGACTCTAAGCAATTATTTGACTTTGACGTTTAAGTATACTTTCGGTTTTATATAAGTATTACTATTATCTAATTACTCATTGTTTATATAACTCATGATATCACAGGTAGGGTTTCTTAAGCAAACATCTCAGAACTTTCATTCACCCTAATGATTACATATATTCTGGCTTCTGGTGGCAGTAAGAGAGAAAAAGAAACAATAATCATGGTCGTATTTAAAAGCCAAGAATTTTAAATTGGTAAGGTGGAGTAATGGATAGCAGCTTGGATTGAGAAATCCGAGAGCTGAGTTCAAATTCCAGTCAAATCCATTACATTCATATACGTGCTAACACCTTCAGGAAAGGTATAAATTCTCCTCTTCTTCGCCCAGCTATGGGTAAATAACAGGACAGAGTGGGTTCTATAGACTTGGATGGCAACTGGTCTACTGCAGAAAGAAATGGCAACCTACCATGGGAAAAAAATCTGCCTTGTCAGTCATGTATCGAAAGGTACATAATCACATAAGCGTGTATCACTCCTGGCACATAACCGATCCATAGGATGATTTGATGGTGTAGAAGTTAGTAAATGGCAAACACAGTTCCAATTCTGGCTGAGTTTCTTATTTCACTTTACACTTGGAAAGGCATGAATCCACTTTTTCTCTCCTTAGCTTAAACATAGTATATGGTTCATAGTAAAAATACCAGATGGCCTGAATCAGATTTAATGTCAACAAAGCCATCTTCTGTCTTACTGAACCCTGTTGTTTTATTGACATTTTCCTCACATCTCATTCACTTCCTGTAACCCCCACTGCATCTTAGGGGCATCATTGCCTTGCTTGGAAAGAAATTATTAAAATAATGAAAAGAATTGACACTCTTCATTCAGTTATAAATTAATAAAATGCTAGGTCAATTGCTATCTACGCTTCTCCTGATTACTCTTTCCTTTTCATTATTAATGTTTCTGTTACTTATTCTTCCACACTCTGTAATCCCTTGTGTCTTAGTGGCTTTACTGCCTTGTATATGCGCTGACCAATTAAAAAAATATATTATTTTACAATATCATAAATGAAAGTGGATAGTAACAAGAATTTTTACAACATCATAAAATTTCATTTAGATAATATAACAATAAATTATTAATTTACAATATTGTAAAAATATTCTAAAATTCACTATTTGTAAAACAATAAAAATTACCAAGGAAGTAGATGGTAATAAGTTGACACATCACTTTTTGGCTTGGTCCTGTGTTAATGTCAGTAAAGACCATTGTTCTGGGAGGAGTTGATCTGTAAAGACCTCAGTATGTAATTGGTTACTCCAAATAATATCCAAATAGATTTTGCATTCAATGTCAGATCAGCCCATCAAAGAATCCAGGTGTATCAGTAGGTTGACTTGAATGATGACACAGAACCACCATGTGTAGATTTGTACCTCCCAGGTTGTCAGTGGCTACCCCTGACAAATACAATTGATTGACATAGATACAGTTAGTAGATGCACATGTGGAACAAACCAAATAACAGGTTGATATATAAGCATCTACCCAAGAGGAATACAGCCACTTGCTAGTATTAATTTTTTAAAAATCGGTAGTTGTATATTTTTAGTAGTCTTTACAATGATAACATTTCAATAGTCTATCATAAAGCAATCAGCGAAGTTAGCTTTGCAGGACACCCCTCACCTTCTTGGCTGTGGGGGTGGGAGTGGGAGCACTTTCCTGTGCTCACACATATTTACTCTGTAGTTAGCTAAACTTGAGTTATGGCAAACATTAGTATCTTGTAGTATATCAGCAGGAGCTGCCCAGTCTTCACTTTTCAGTCTCAATAGAATCCAAAAGTGTCTCTGCATCCTTGTGGGTGACAAATTATTTTCCACCCTATAACCCCTCACAAACAAAATATTGCAAGCCTCTCGCTGCTCTATTACTATTTCCATGGAAAGTCTTCACATAAACTACATTTCCAACAGTTCTAACCTTCACAGCTAGAACCCACCATGCAGCACACACTGTAGTAAACTACACTTTTGCATTATATTGGTGAGATGTAAGTTCCACTTGTGCAGCTTCTTCCCATGAACCACTGCTTTGTAGGACTGACTCCCAAGAGGATGCTTCTCTGAACAATATAATCATGGCCTGTTCAAATCTAGGGTCAACTGTTATCCCAATAAAGGCATCAGTACCCACCTTTTCTCTGAATTTGTAGAAGAATAGGGAAAATAACAAAACCATCACCTGGAATGAACATTCAGTCCTGAAGATGCAAATAACTGTTGACTTAAAAAAGTATCAGTTATTTTGGCAATACAGAATTGTCTGCTGCGTTGCTTTTACCAAAAGATATTATGGACCCATTACTCAAGGAACCTGACCCTTTTTTTTCATATCTTCAGTCTCCTGATCATGGCGTATTGGTGCATGATTTAAAGCTTTGTATAGCAATTCTGACAGTCCTTAAATTTTTAGCTATCTTCCACATGGAGGTTGCTGGGTTTTGAGAGCATTAATAAAGTCCCAATTAAAATTCTTTCTGATACAGCTTCCTTAGCCTATCATCTTCTTAATAATGTTCATGGACACACAAGCTATGTCTGGGATGCATATAATGCACACAAAGCAAGTTTGACTCTTTTTATCATTTGCCCATATGTGAAGCCATTTTTCATGCGAAAATATTAAAATTGGGTGTGCCTGTTTTGGTATCAGATAAATGTTTTGATTGTAGAGGAACTCACTGAAGTCAAATTAATTTATTCATTTTGGACTCATTAACATTGAAATTTGAATATCACACTGTTACTTTTAAATCCCTGTTTTTGATTAATGTAGGCATCATGAGAACTGGCACTTTTTAAAGCTTTTTCAAGAATAACCTTTATATTTTGTTAAGTTTACTTATAAAGTAGTTGAAAAAAAAAAATCTCCTGATTAATTTGCCCATTGTAACCATCTTATTAATGTTCTAGCTTTATGTTTTATTATTCATTAAAACATTGGGGGTATAATCCTGGCTAACCCATCATAGACTAATGGAATCAATGGACGTAATGTGGCATATAGAACTACTTTTCGGACAAGAAATTCCTGCCAAAATAGAATTAAATAAAATAAAAGATAAATTAAAACCACTTCTTTGAGAGCATCTACATAGAATTTTTTGATACTGTCTATCATTCTAAGTTTAGAAATTTGATTGTAAGAACAATGAAACCAGAAATATCCTTAGACTTTCTTACTGACATACACATCTTATCATCTCAACTATGGTAAATATATCTGAGGCTCACCATGCCACAACAATATAAGTAACTACTCTAATAACATACTTATAGAAAGTGTGCACATACATTCTCTCTGACACAAAGATCTATAATTTATCACTGTCAATGGGAAAAGATTTAGTCCTTTCCAAACCGACCATATTTGTGCATCAACTTATTTCTAGTTCTGTATTTGCTTTTGCTGTGTTTAATTGTCATTAAAGTAAATGTGGCATTACCTCTCTGCCAATTCCAGTCCTTTGTGTGCAAGAAAAGATCTGCCAGTTGTGGAAGTTTTTACCATTTAATTCCCTTAGTTTGTCCTGCATGTTTCTTGGAAAGCATTGAACGTAAAGTGGTTGTTATTTCTTGTTAACTAGACACAACCGAAATGTGTGGACCATATGGAATGAGCTGGAGAACTTAGTAACTTTTTTTCTCTTCATTACAGACATTCAGATTTTTTAGCAGCAACGCTTGGGAGATGAACGCCTATTATTAGATGGATGACATAATAAAACGTATATAAGAAAAATCTGCCATCTTCGAAAGTAATCCATGGGAAAAAAAGAAATATATTTAAGCAAAGATAAAAAGAATCGTAGATTGAGTCTAATTTATTGCTTTTATGACTTATGCTAATCTTTGTCTGTATTTTATGATAACGATATTTGCCAATCTCTACACATATGTATCAATATGTGCAAGTATGTTTGTGATACAGACACATATATGTATACGTGTGTACACGTATATGAATATATTGTTATGATTACTTGAGTATCCATCACTTTAAATATAGATTTCTTATATATGAATATATGCTCATATATATCATGGTATATCAGTAAGCCTAATGTTGAAAACAGCCTTTATTTTAGACAACAACAAATATTTATTTTTAACATAATTTCTTTCTTGTCAATGCACTCTATTCTGTGTAAACATTAATTATATAGATTTAACTTTATCATTGACAACATTTTTCACTTTTATAAGGTAGTTAGAAATCAAATAATTTTATCTTCCATTCTGAACTGAAGATACCATCTTGTTCATCAATGTGCTGTGACTCTTCAGGACATTGGCAATAATGTCTCTCCACAATTTCATGTCTTTTGTAGCTCTTAATAAATGTTGCTTTTTTGTTATCTCTCCTAAACCTTGATCCACCATACATTTACTCAAGATCACTAGGTAGGTTATGCATTGTTTTCATCTATCCCTCTTGCCTTTAATCTGTCCTTTGACTATCAGATTTTCCAAGCCTTCTTTCCTCTGTATGTGCATTAGAAATTTCTCTTCCTGATGTTAAGTATAAGGGTCTGTTTTCTTTCCATTTTTTTTTTAAACTTCATCATTGCTCACATGTTCAGTCCATAGTATTCTCAGCATCCTACTGTAGAACCACATTTCTCTTACTTCATCTGTGAGGAGATCGTCCAGCATTCACTATTGTACAGGAGGATTGATATTATGTAACAGTTCAGTACTCTTTTCTTTGTTTCTAACAACATTTTTCTGAAGATATACACCTTGTCAATAAAAAGCTTCCTACTTTCTCTTATTTTTGACTGACAAGTTGCACCACAAAGTGAAGAACAAATATATATTTATTACTAGAATAAATTTTAGCTGTCTTATTTTACAGTGAGCACTCTTTTTTTATCATTAGCACTCACCTTATGAAATAGTTATGAAACTAACATATTTCACTTCTATTAAAGTAAAGCTTCGTCAGAGATTGAGAGAAAACAAAAAGACCGGACTTTTTTCAATTTTGTTTGGGTCGATTCTTATTGGTCAGTCATGTATCAGGTGCATTAAAACTGTAGGTAATTCTATATGTATGTAAGTTTGTAAAAAACAGTCTTATCATTCTGCCAGATTCCAATCCATATTTGATCTGCATTTGATCTTTAACTTATATATATATATATATATATATATATATATAATGATAGAATAATGAACAAACAAGAAACATTTATAAATCTAACATATTTTTTATTAAAGCTTCATCTGGCATTTTTATTTTCTGTGATTTTCATTGGTTGAGCAGGATTCATGTGCACTTGACTGATTAGGTAGCATTTGTGTGTCTAATTTATGTGTGTAAATATAATAATTCTAGTTTGTCTATGCAGGATTCAGATGATATATGTGTATGTGTGTGTGTGATAGGCATTATTTTGGGGGTTGTTTGCATGCTGATCTAGGAATGTTTTTACATCAACACCAATCATGGTAGTTAAGTATAAGTTTGATTCTTTAAGAAGGGATTTAATAAGGGATGATTAGAATATTGTTAATAAAGGTTGGTTATGTAACACAGTATTTTTAATATGTGTTTATTGCTGGTAAAATATTCTTAGTAGTCCTCAAAGCAGTTTGATGTAAAGAATTGTTCTTTTTAAATCAGAGATGCATTTGTAAAATCAAAGTTATGCAGTTTTCCCTGAGAATTACAAGTGAGTTTAAGTATATATATATATATATATATATATATATATATATATATATATATATATATATATATGTATGCATGTGTGTGTGTTTGTAGACATATATGGCATATATATTTCAGATGGTATCTTTAATAAAGATGACAGAATTGGGTTGCCAAGTGTATGTCCATGAATACCATCTTGTATATTCATATTTACAAATATACAGTCTC
>OZ010583.1:45728539-45776039 GCA_963932145.1 Acanthosepion lycidas
CAGTTTCATTCCCTTTCTTATTTTTCTTTCCTATTTTTTCCCATTATTTCTTATTTTCATCCTTTTTAATTTCTTCCTTCCTAAAATATAAAATCAGTTGGAAAATGTCAAATTCTATAAAATATTGAAATTTAAATGTATCACCTTTGTTTATATATATATATATATATATATATATGCCATATCTCTTCAGGATGTATATACATATATATATATATATATATATATATATATATATATATATATATATATATATATATAATATCTCTTCAGGATGTAAGCAATCATGGTTATCTCTAGATTCCTTTTCTTAATTATTTGTGAATTGCCATGACTTCCTGAGAAAGACAGTATAGTGGTTTACCACTACTTTCTCCATGGTTTTGAATTCTGAATTGTCCATCTCCTAGATAGGCTGTCATCCAAAACTAAAAATCCTAGTCTAATTTACTATTTAATCCATAGATGGAGGGCAAATAAATAGACTCATGCCTTTCTAAAGGGCATTAGTGTGAAGTGAATACAATAATTTAGGTTGAACTTGGCTTGCTCATTTTATTTTCAGTGTTGATAACAGTTAGACTAACCACACTCAATATGTAAATTCATAATGAAATGACTAATTAATATATGAAGATTACTATGATTTTCTTGTTATGTAAAGAAGAAATGCCTTCATATTTTAAGATTAGATTCACCAACACCTTAATACCTAAACTTAAAAATGCAATGTACATTCTGGATGTAAGCAATTACAGTTCAACAGAATCCTTTTGTTTATTATCTCTGAATTGCCATAACTTCTTAGGAGAAATAATATAATGGTTCCTGTTGCCTTCTCCATGATTTTAAGTTCAGAGTTTTCCATTTCTTAGACTGGTTGCCACCTTAGATCAGAGTTTCCAGTCTACCTTGTTATTTAAAGCTGCAGAGAGAAGAGATGGCTGCTTTGCCAAAGATGTGTGTGAAAGTAAATGGAACAGACTAGACCGGTATTTGAACTCAGTTCAACTGATTCAACATTCTCTTCTAATAACCATTACAGTAATCCACACATCCCCTCACCTTTATTTAAGGAGCAATATATGAACATTCAAAAAAGAAGAAATTTCCAAAAACGTCCTGCCTCTGCCTGACACACTTTGCTGTAATGTAACCTTTAAGCAGCAGTGATAATTAATGGTTGACATGTTATATACAAGTATGGCTGTCTGCTAGGATGACTAGATAATCCCTTTAGCAGATGCCTGCTCAGGTATATCTGTGTTTCTTCAAGGCTGACAGAGCCAATTCATGGTTAATAAAGCAACTATGCTGAGTGAACTTTAAATTTTCTGGTTAAAAATGCATGATCTGACCTGATCATCAAGTTGAATAAGATGAATACATTCAGGTCCTCAGTCACAATTGACTTTTTTGCTATCACAAACATTGATGGCTTCCAAATAGTTTTGTCTACTTAATTTCACTCAGAAGATTGTTTCCAGAGTCTAATATTATCAAGATGTCACCTTCCTGATAAATTGACCATGGTGAGATTCAAACATGGGTCTCATGGCTGGAATGCTAGCATTTTTACTAGTCGGCCATGATCCCATATATATATATATATATATATATATATATATATATATATATATATATATATATATATATATATATATATATATATATATATATCATTGATTAATAAAGACATATTAGGTCTATTTATTTTATAACAATCCTTTCTAGTTCTCTAATTATCTTCTTGATGTTAAGTTGACATTCATCAAGGAAGGTGCCGTATTTTTTGTTAATCCAAGTACTTTTGATCTCCTCTGAGATCATCCTCAGGGGTGAATTGCAAAGACAAACTTTATGAAACTGATCATTGTGATGGTGAGTTTTGTAGACATGTGTGAACACACTGTTATAATTATTTTAAAGTTAATTGTTGTAGCTACAATGTTTTTTGTAAACAAGTGTCCATAATGTAAGGGAAGTAACCAATAATGCTAAAAATGCAGCATGGCATTAAATGTTAGTCAAAACAAATTCATTGCAAAACAATGCTACTACACTCATAATAAATTAACACATACACATATAGCTGCATTTGTAGTACATATACAATTGCTAATATCTCGTTATTTAGTTGATATTCACACTTCATTTTATTAAATTTAAGCAATGACATCTATCTTTTTAATATTTTTTTTATTGACAAATAAGGCATTGTTTATCAGGATTAAAATTGAGGCTAAGCTGCTTGAAGTTCTTGATTGTTATGTTTTGTTCAAGTACTTTCAACCGTTTCAGTCATTATCAAGAACTGGAATTTTCAAACAAATATTTAAGACACGGTACTTGTGAAGGTAGAATAGAAAGTAAAAGAACGTTTTAAAATTTATATTTTATTTTTGAAATAAGATAAAAGTTAATCTGTTCACTTTTTTAATTTTTAGTGAATAAAATATTTCTTTGGTGTTGTAAATGATTCAGAAAAATAATAAAGGTTCCATAAATGTATAAAATTTCAGAATGACATCTGAAAAATAAAATTATTGCGAAACAATCGCAATATAAAAATTTCATAGTTATATTTCCCTTTTTGATTCATTTTTTTTCCTAA
Source organism: Acanthosepion lycidas (assembly GCA_963932145.1). Lineage (NCBI taxonomy): Eukaryota > Metazoa > Mollusca > Cephalopoda > Sepiida > Sepiidae > Acanthosepion > Acanthosepion lycidas. The sequence goes on from OZ010583.1 coordinate 45,731,154, forward strand.
TCCATGTAAGAGAGCCCAGAGCTTGAGGTTGATTGTAAAGTGGAAAGATGAACCCCAGAAGTAACTGGAGTAAATAAAAAGCTATTAAAAAAGCTATAATGAATATTGGTTGTAAACCTCCAGTGAGATTGGCCAAGACTTTTTCCAAAGCTCTTGTCACGTCCCATCTACTCTCTGGACATTAAAGTGACCTAGCATGTTAGTTCATCCTATAGTTAGCACTGTCTGCTTTTACCAAGATTTGACCACTACATATATATATATATATATATATATATATATATGGGAGTGTCATTGAATGAAAATAATGGAAAAAAATTCTATGTAACATGTTTCATCCTCTAAAAGGACTTCATCAGACAAAAGTAATGTTATTACTGATAGAATTATAAATATGTAGTGGAAAGGGAGGGAAATATAAATATAAACGTTGGCTATAATTACACACAGGGGAAAATGCTGAAGATCTAGAGAAAATTAATTTTAAAATTTTGGCCGTCCAACTCCTCAGCCAATAAACATGCAATTTCCCAATGCTTTTATTTTTGTTTTTATCAGTATTGCTTTTAAATAATTTTTTTATATTTTTTTTTAAATGTTTTTTGTCCTTACCTAACATTGTTCTGACATATATCTAATATTCTCCTATATATATAAAATATTACCAAAGTATTAGTAAAACTTGCAAATTCAACTCAATCAACACAAAACCTTGAGAAAAAAAATGACTTGAAATGACAAAACAAATAAGAAGAAAAACAAGAACCAAAGAAACAAAAAAATAGCAAGGAAACAAACAGAACAGAAAAGACAGACATCAATCTAGGCAATAATCAAAAGTGCTCAGTGTCTAAATCAAATTGACTAAGACTGAGCAGTAATCCTAGCTAACCAATATGTCTTGTCGCCTGACGATCATGTTGAGAAAAACTTTGAGTAGCAATCTAAACTGATTCTTTTTTTTGTAGAGTGCATATATATATATATATGTGTGTGTGTGTGTATGTATATGTTTTTTTAAAATAGGATATAGAATCCCAACAAAGATTTTAAGAAATTTGACAAATGGAAAATGTGTCATTGAAAATAAATTTGATTACATAGTCTAGGCTTTATCCAATTCAAAATGAAAGAAAAAAATGTGTGCATGTGTATTTGTGTGTATGCTTAAATAATGAATCATAGTACATATTTGATCAATAAAAGACCATCTACTCAAATACATGTATCCTCTAAAAATAATGTTTAAAGTGATACAAATCTGTCAGATTAATTAAAACCATCTAAATATATATATATATATATATATATATATATATATATATATATATATATATATAATATGGAGAGAGAGAGAATTGTGTATTTAGACAGAATTTCCTTCTAATTCATGTTTCATTGAAATTGACTGACAAAATACTCCTGTTAAGTTTTCTATTGTTGTTTTCCTTGTGTGCAAACAAGCAATATCCCTTTTAGAGATTGTGCATGTAGAAATTTACCAAATAGTTGTTTGTTCTGAGTGCTTTCTACATATGTCTTTTAGTTATTTTCAAGTATTTGCAAATGTTATACAGGTTGATGAGATGTAGACATGTTTTAAATTCCTGAACATGGCCAATTTAATTTAAGCCTGTGTCTATAGTTGAGTGTTTTTGCTTTCTATGTTGATGATAGTCAACTACAATAACTATTATTGAACAGAGTAATATTTATTAATAAATGTAGCCAATAAGCAAAAGAAAAACAGGTAGATATAACAATTATGGGACATTTTTAATGACTATGTTAATTTTGTGTCCTGAAATAATGACTTAGTTTTCATGTAGAAATTTTCTACTTTACAAGATAGTATTGTTTCATTTCTTTTTTATATTTAATATAACTAATATGGAAATGTTGGTGTCCTAGTGGTTAGCATTTTGGAGAAAGGAATTAATCAATCAAGTTTAAACATATGTTGTCTTCACCTTTCATGAATACCTTTCAAAAAGGCATGAATCCACTTATCTATGAGTAAATAAAAGGGAATTTGGAAATCATTTGATTTCAATCCAATTAAGGAATGACTATTTATTACTCTATTTGTACAGATGTATTCATCCATTACAATTTGCTCAGTCACCACAAGAACTCATCCATCACTATTCAATCCTACATGTAGCATAATACCACATTTTCCCAGGGAACATACAAAAAAAAACCATGACATAAAAATTTTATAAAGTTCAATTGTCATTTTTTTCTTATAAAAAATATATAAAAATTTCCTCACCATGAAATGATGGGGGAGAGGATGAACCAAAAATGAAACTAAAATAAAACAAGACATTCAAACTAAAATGTAACATATGTTAGTAGGACCCATCTACCCCTCAAAGATAATAAGAGCAGACGCTGTATTCTGCCTATAGACAGAATCAAGAAGCACACTCAGTAATAGAGTGGGAAAGAAAAATAACTAAAGGAGTGGGAAAATCAAAGACTGACCCAATTGAGATACAAAAACAAACTGGGGAGGTTGGCAATCTTGACATGAATCATAACGAAAGTGAGTACCGAGAACAGGCCAGGGACAACACTTATTCAAATCAACTAGATAAAAAAATAGTATCTAACTTAACCTGGAATCACAGGAAACCACCCTGTTGCATCAAAGAAATTCACTGCTTTGTTATACATCTTGTTTAACCCTATGCCTAACTATCTGACCCTAGTAGCACTTGCTAGCCTTATGCTCAAGTGCCTGCCTGGCTAAACCTATCACAAGGGAATCCCTGCCTTCAACTTATTAGCTTTATCTATGACAAGACATTGGTTATGTTCAATGGTGAAAGTTCTAATATTATCCTTAAGCCTCACCCACCACTTATTCCCAATAATCACCCATACTAGTTCCCGCTGCACTAATCTAGTTAACTGTTGCCAAAAGTCCCACTTGTCCAGTCATCTGAGGACTAGCACCTAACACCATCTGGGCACAGACGAGTCTATGGTCTGAATAGTCTAACTGGTGGAACATGGGACAATCTACTAAATATAGATTAACCATTCTCACTAATGTTCCATCCATGTAGTTGGCTATCCAGATATACAGCCATTAAAGAGCCCACATCCACATCTTCCCTTTAGATGATTGACCTGGTATCTATCAACAAGACCAAACTCACTGAACAGATCAACAAAATTATGATCACCTGACCTCACATTAGCTCACTGCCCCCTGTCTAATTTGGGATGGGGTCTTCCATGGACAGAGATACATTTGAAAAGAAGCCTCAAGAGGGCCTTCATTTGTGCGGAAAGGTCCCTCTCCTGGACCTGCCTGTCCATCACGCAAATCTCTCCCTTGAGGAATGGCTTTTTCTTTTTTTGGGATGGGTTGATGTAGGGATTTTGGAAAAGACTGAGCCCTATAAAGGGAAGAGGGGAGGCTACTTATTGTATTTTTTGATCAGGTACTTCCATTCTTGCTGGCAAAACAGGTGCAGATTGTGTGTTGGTTTCGTCCATGGCCTTCTCCACCCTCCTTTGACTAGACTTTCTCTCCTTTTTTATTTTCTCCTTCTCCTTCTATTCCTCTTCTCTTACCCCTTTACAATGAGGAGGATCAAGATGGAGGCATCTCGTCCACCTCTATACACAGATTGAGTTGTGGCAACTCTTCAGTCTGTTGGTACTGCTCCTCCTCTAGTTGCTGCTGCTGTTGTAGCTATTATTGTTGGGGCAGCTGTTGTTTCTTTTGCAGTTGTTCTTCTTTGGGCGGCTGATGATACTGATGCCACTACTATTCACGCTGCTGTTTTTTTGATCTCATCCTGAGGTTGGTGTCTCTGCTGCTTCTGTGGTCACTCCTTCTGACACTGTTGTTGCTGCAGAACATCCTTCTGGGGTAGGGAGGAGTAGCAACCCTAAAACACTTTTTAACCACCTCGCCACATTCACTGGGACTTTCAACGACCTTGCTTAACTTGTCCTCCATCACAGTCTCCTTAGATGTATTTATTTGTGGCATCAGATTCTGCTGGGACACATTTTTGTTAAATGTCCAGTGGCACCACATAATCAGCAGTGGGGTCTTCTGCCCTCTACAATGAAAAGATTCTTTTCCCTCTGTATGTTAGCGTGTTGGGGATGTCAAGAAAATTCTTTCTGTCCAGGGTTACTTGTATTCTCGATTTTTTCGATGACACACCAGCTTTATTCAGTGCAGAAACAACATCCCAGACCTGCCCATATAAGGCAAAGAAGGTCTTCAGTAATGTCCAAGGGCACACCATGGAATCCTTGTCTGGCATGTGTACTTATTCTGCAACCATAGTGCTAAATGCTATCCTTCTTCTTCTGTTGCTAACAGAATATCCCACAGAACATTAATGTGCTTGGCTAAAATTTTGGGGATGATTTTGAGACATTTTAATGCCTCTTCTGTAATCTCCCTCTTAACATTGACCCTTTTAGAGGTTTTCACATATCATCAACAGGGAGATGGTCCTTGTAGTTATTGCATTTAGAGCTTCCAGGATGGTGAATAATTCATTCCTCTTAAAGTAAACCCAGTATTCCTCTCTCATTTTACCATTTATAGGCCACATTTTTTGTGGGGGTCTTTTAGACATCCATGCTGATGGAGTTGGAAACAGTGTCTCCACATGGGTAACAATTAACTGAGGAGACTCGGCCATTGTGGTCGTTGCTTCACCACAGCATGCAAACATGAAAAAAGTTCCAGAAAGGCTACAACAGATGACACAAAATATTACAATACAAGACAAAAAACACAGTCTCAAATGTTGACAAAGATCATAAACATCGTAACAAGGCTTCACTAAAAACTGGGCTGTTTCGAGAAAAAAACAATCCTGTTACAATGACCAATTCAATTAATGACTGTAAAACACATTTTTCTCCCCTTTTATAGGCAAACACACACAAATGCATACTGGGATTTTTTCCTAGACAATAAAATAAGCCAGTTCATGGTTTCATCTGACACAATCATGGTCTGCTTTGTCTTGAAGTCAGAACAAAGTTCAAGGTCAGGCAGAGAAGTGAATGGGTGGAAGTGACCTATAATTTTAGATTTCATTTAAGTGATTTCGATGAGGCCCAGTGGGTCCCATTTGAGGTAATTTCCATATTGCTTGTTCCCCTTATCATTTCTTCCTTTTTTTTTGATGATAAATATTCTGGTTTCTCTGTGGGAAACCAGGACTCTTATCATTTCCACTCATGGATTTTTTTTTTCATTGTTATTTATTTTTTTTAATTTTATGATTTTTTTTTTTTTTCAAAAGTTTCATATGATGATTAATCCATTCATTTTCTCTGGCTTGTTGGATCATCAGTATTAGATGTCCAACAACAGGTCAGGGACATTCTTAGATGCTGGTACCATATAATCCAGTACAGTTTGTTGCATGTGACTTACAGAGGAAATGGGTAAGACCAAGAATCCCATGTTTTCCAGTGAGCTTCCATGAAATAAAATTACTTACAATAGCATACTGATGATCCAACAAGCCAGAGAAAATGAATGGATTAATCATCATATGAAACTTTTGAAAAAAAAAAAAAATCATAAAATTAAAAAAAATAAATAACAATGAAAAAAAAAATCCATGAGTGGAAATGATAAGAGTCCTGGTTTCCCACAGAGAAACCAGAATATTTATCATCAAAAAAAAAGGAAGAAATGATAAGGGGAACAAGCAATATGGAAATTACCTCAAATGGGACCCACTGGGCCTCATCGAAATCACTTAAATGAAATCTAAAATTATAGGTCACTTCCACCCATTCACTTCTCTGCCTGACCTTGAACTTTGTTCTGACTTACTCCCTGTTTACAACAAATAACATCAGCCCTTTTCCAGCATCATTTGGTGTTGTGGAGAACCTCTTGTAATTATAATCACTGGAACTTTCTATTGATAGATCCCAGCTCCCTGTGTCCCAAAGAGCTTCAGCTACAAATGCAGAGCTCAAACTTTGATTACAGTTTGATCTGAACTCAGATGTTCATTCACTGTCTTGTCAGAGCCATATGTTTGAGTCAGTGGGGATTTCATGATAAAGTTTTATGAGACAAAAAGAAACAATCCTTTCCTTTCTGTTCCCCATCACTCAAATGGTAATCCATTTTAGACTCAATTACTTGATTGTTTTTATTATACATATGTGTGTAAGTGTGTGTATGTGTGTGTGTATATATATATATATATATATATATATATATATATATATATATATATATATATATATATGAGTGTATGTGTATGTTTTTATTATGTATATATATATGTGGGTGTGTGTGTGTTTTTATTATGTATATGTTTTTATTATATATATATATATATATATATATATATATATATATATATTTTATTATATATGTGTGTGTGTAAAATATTACAGTATTTTACTTGATAATTTTAGTCATTTTATCTTTATGTACTTCTAATAAAGAATATGTATCTATAAATACATATATAAAAGATATACAATACATCTTTGTGTATACATAAGTATATATGTGTGTGTGTATTTAAATACATATATATATATATATATATATATATATATATATATACAAACACACACACATATGCAGAAAAGCAGTGTATGTATACAAATGCATGTTTTACTCTTAACAAATTAGTTTTTAGAATTGTTCAAACTTATGAAACTGCAATGATATATATATATATATATATATATATATATATATATATATATATATATATATATATATATATATATACATATATATATATATATATATATATATATATATACTGAGCCAAACATCTTTGATTAAAAAGAAACGACAATATCAGATTGGTCAATTTTCTATTGTAGTTTTCCAAATTTTGAATAATGTGTTGTGTATTGAATTGATATATGTGCTGTTCAAAATGTCCCCCCCCTTTTTTTTTCAAAACACATTTCAGTTCTGTACCTGAATGATTCATTAACACATCCAAGAACTTCTTCTGTCATTTATTCTATTTATATTAAATTCTTTCTTGAAGTTCCTCACTATTTTTTTTTTGGGGGGGGGCATGTGTAATAAACAACTGACTTCAAATGGCTCCACAGAAAAAAAATCCAAGGTAAACTTGGTGGCCACTCAACAGGACCCTCCTTGACCAATCCATTAATCTCTGTGGTGCATGACTTTTGCCAAACATTGTATAACTCACTCACTTACCAACTGTTCTGCACATGACAACACTTGTATTTGATACCCACATATTTCAAATTTAATTTAAAATTATAAAGTTTCTAAAAATGGCCAGTATGAAACTAATAAAATAATATTTCTCTATTTGAACATTATAATGGGAAATGATGGTTGGAAAAACTAAAATGAAATAGTACGCACTCTGGACAGTTTCTTTTTTTTTTATTAAGTTTTCTTTGCATATGTAACATCTCATATGATGACTGTAATAAAAATTGAACAGACAGTCATGTTCAATAAAAAATGTCTGAATTTATGTGGAGGAAGGTAGAAAGTAATACTTCTAATTTCATTTCAAAATTCCAATTTTTTTAATAGTAAGCATCAATTAAATATGAACCTAAAACAAAACAAATAATCTAAATGCAGAAAAATGTATTTTTTTAATTTCTTAAAGAACTTTCATTGGTTTTAACCAAACTTTTATATATATATATATATTGTGTATTTAGGCAGCAATTCTTCATTTATGCATGTTTCATTAAAAATGATAGACAAGTTACTACGATTAAGCTTTTTATTTATTTTTTCTTGTGTTCGAACAAGTGTTTTCTTTTTTGGACACAGAGTGTGTAGAAATTGTCCAAATGTCCTGTAATTCTAAGTGTTTTAGGCTATTCTTTTAGCCATTATCAGGACGAATGTTTCAATCTCCAGACCCAGTTTGGCAGAAAAATCAATAAATCTGAAAATGGGCACAACTTTTGCAAAAACCAAGGCAAAGTTATATGCGAACAAAATTTTTACTGGATGAGCTGATGTTCTTTGCACTTAATGCAAAACATCAGCTCATGTTACAAGGTTTATATAGAATGCTTGATACCTTACCTGTGAGATTGGATTCACACAATGAATTGCAAAGAAACTGAAAAAATTGTTTTTTTCATACTTCTTAAAATAAAAACTTGAATTACTTATTTTTTATCTGATTTTCTTTTAACATGTCACAAAAGATTTGCCATTGTGAAAGAAATAAGATAGTGTGATTTTAGTCAGGCTTGCTTTCCCGTATATAATGAAAATCCATGAAAAACTATTCAAAAAGTCAATTTTGGGGCCATAACTCCCTGGTTTTTCATTTGATGCTTTCCAAATTTGCTCTGTAAATTACATTTGACAGACAAATTGTCTTGCATGCATGTTTGGTGTAGATTATTTCAGTTACGTGGATGAAATCTACAACAAACTAAGTCCAAATTCAGTTTTTGCCATTTAGCCAATAGTTTCTTCATATGATTCCATCCTAAATTGGCATTCCAACAACCTTTGATGCAAAGATTGTTTGAGAAGGATTAAAAGGGATAAAAACATTCCCAAAAGAACTTCTTATTAACCCCAGCTTTACAGTAAATGTGTGAAGAAGGAAGGGGAGGCGTTCATGTGTTTGCAGTTGAATCTATCTCTGATGTTTCATCTCTGAATTTAGTGAATATTTAAAACATTGAAACAATTTAACTCTGAGCAATGGCCACACAAGAAGTTTTTATCAATGGAATTAATTTATTACAAACCATCAAACACTTGCAAAGGATATACTGTAAGAAAGATGGGAGGGGAGTAGCTTAGTATACCAACAGATGATGCATGCAAGCAGGGATGCAGGTGTCAATTCTAGACTGGGGGCTGCATGTATACAGGAATGTTTGGTTATAGAATTGCAGCCATGTACACCTGGGCAACATCAGGTACCTCAGCTAGTATGCACCTGGGCAACACCGGGTACCTCAGCTAGTATATATATATATATATATATATATATATATATATATATATATATATATAAATAATTAAGTTATAAGGAACTTGGTAAACCGAATTGGTAAATCCAAAGAGGATGAAATCCTGAGAGCTCAATGTGAGGACAGAGCTAATATGTAATGAAAAACAAACCACTTTAAGGTACCATTACGATAATTTATTTTACCTAAATCCTTTTTTAAGGATTCAGGATCATCAGGTAAAACTTCCAACAATTCGTTGTTGGAAGTTTTATCTGATGATCCTGAATCCTTAAAAAAGGATTTAGGTAAAATAAATTATCGTAATGGTACCTTAAAGTGGTTTGTTTTTCATTACATATATATATATATATATATATATATATATATATATATATATATATATATATATATACATATATACATCCATACATATGCATGAGTAGGTTCTGAAACAAATAATTATCCTTATTTTATAGATAGGAAATACTCTGGTAACTTTGAGTATGTATTAATATTTAGATAGGTAGATATAAGGGTGTATCAGTTGTATGATGTATAAATTGTTATCTAAATTATGCAAAAATGAAAATAACGTTGACATCTCATTATAACATATACTCACCAATATTCCACAAAAGTATCTTCAAATACTAAAGAGTAAATTCATTCATTCAAATCACCATTGTCTTCAAAGTTGGTGAATGCTGCCATAATCCTTGCCTTCAGTTCACCTTTGGTGTTACCATGAGTTTTGTTGGTCTCCCACTAAACGGTGCCCCACACATGATAATCAGGAGTGTTGCAGTCTGGGGAGTTAGGTAACCACGTGTATGGGGTGATGAAATTGTCTGACTGCCATGACTGGGTTCTCCTGTTTGTGTGGCATGGTACTGAGCCCTGTTGCCAGATATATGGTCATGCAGCAGCCACCCTCTTGACCCAGGCTAGCATTACCTTTTCAAGCAACTTGATGTAGGCCTCCATGTTGAGTCTGAGGCCTTCACCAACAAATTCAGCAGTTCTTTTCTCATCAGAATGATGTGAGAGAGTTTTTTCAGCTGCCAAACAACAATTTACCCATTGCAACCTGTATGTAAAATTTCAGATATAACTAATATATATATATATGTAAAAGGGTAATATGAATAAAGAAAACTTAGCCAAAGCATTTCATTCTTTGATGGATTTTATCAAAACAAATGTAAGAATTTTGTTTTGCAGTCGACAAAAGCAAAACAATGCGAATATACGAAAATAAAAATATAAAAATATAAGATGGCGACAATTTACCCATCGCACTCTATACTTTCAGCATAAATTTGATTTGTAATTTTTAGTGAAAAATGAAATTGATTAATATTCACTACTGAATTAAATGCCTTAAAAAGAAAGGAGATAATATTGGAAAATAAATATTTGTTATGTATATTTTGCATGAGGATGGAGATTTATTGATGAACCTATATATATCCATACACACACACACACACATACATACATACATACATGTATATATATATATATATATATATATATATATATATATATATATATATATATATATATAATTTTTTATTATATTTTCCACTTTTTGTGAATAAACTGTCCTGAATTCATGTTTTTATATTTTTGTTATTGTCCTGGTACTTTCAAAAATCTCAGTTGTAATCAATCAATTTTTGGTGCAGCTGAGATCTGGGAAACATCTTTACGCATAATGTCACTGTTATGATATGTATATCTCTTATTTGAATTAATTTTTATTTTAATATTTAAAAAAAAAATGGGAAATGGGAAATGCAGCCAACAAAATTGTGTCTTCCATACTGAAAACATCCAGTTCATGATAATGTTCAAAAATATTAAGACAGAAACCATCACATGAACTTTGTACATCATATTTGAAAATTGGAATAATACATACCTTGTCTGTTGAATTTAACAAAACTTGTTGAAAAATAAATTCTTGCTGTTTAAATACACCTAACACACACACACACACATATATATATATATATATATCCCGGGTGTAACTGCGAAATTGTCCAATTGTTAAATTAAGATTTGAACAATTGTATCATAGAAATGATTAAAGATATTTTACTGGAATTCTCAAAGGTTTTTATTGGGCTCTACTTTGAGCAAAAAGAATGTATAATTACTCTCCAAGCTAGCTCAGCAGAAGAATCGTGATAAAATCAATCCTAATTGAAAATGATATGTTCATTAAAGACGCCACTAATTAATCATAGCTATGGATCGAAAGCTCATGAAGGATTGATATAAAGTTTAAATATATATATATATTAGCCCAGGAAACATCAATTTTGAATATTTTTATCCATCTTTCAGAATGTAATGCCCATATGATGCTAGGTTTTTTTTTATACATTAATAAGCACACAACAAAAGAATTTAAGACTCAATTTTACGAACAATAGTTTAAATACAACAAATTTGACAGGCGAATTATGCAAAATAGGAAAAGACAAAATTATTCATGCAGTAGAAAATATTGTTTTAAATTGATTGATTCCTGTAAGTATAAGTAATTTACATAATTATTTTATCAGTGAAGCCTTCTAGACTATTTATTCAGTAGAATATTTGTGATAATTCCAGTAAAGAACATCATGTGGTACATAGAGTGTCACCATTGTTATTCTTATGTTAACAACACGATGGGGAAGACAAAGGAGCTTAGCGTTGACTTGAGACAAAGAATTATTAATTTCTACAAGTCAGGAAATAGTTACAGCACTATTTCAAACTGGTTAACTATCCCTAGATCTATGGTAGAGTCTATTATAAAGAAACATGGCATGAAAGAGAATTTGACTTGGCATGAAAGAAAACCCAAACTGTCACCGAGAACTTCACAAAAACTGTGTTGTGAGGTTAATATAAACCCAAGAGTTGTTTTGAAAGACATCACTAAAAATTTGGATATGATGTGTATCAGTGTAAGTCCTTGTAAAATACAATGTTGTTTAAATAGAAATGGGTTGTATCGAAACTGAACATGACAAACACATCTTCGCAAACCATGTCACATTATTGCTCAGTTTAATTTTGCCAAAACGTTCTTGGGCAAATAAAATTGCTTTTTGGAACAATTACTATGGAGTGATGAAACAAAAATTGAGCTTTTTGGACATAATGATATACAGTGCAAGAAAGGTGAGTCTTTCTTTCTAAAGAACACAGTGGCGACATTAAAACATGGAGGCAGCTCAATGATGTTTTGGAGTTCGTTTAGCTCAAAGGGGACTGGACAGTTAATTGCAATAAGAGTAATAATGAAATCTGCAGTCTATATCAAAATTCTGGATGAAAGATCTACAAATATCAGCACAAAATCTTTATCTAGGTCAGCAATTTAATTTCCAGCAAGATAATGATCCCAACCATATGTCTAAATCAGTGACTGTATGGCTTTAGAAAAAGATTACATTTCTGCTATGGCCTTCAATTAGTTCTGACTTGAGTCCTATTGAAAATTTATGGCAAGAATTGAAAGTTTGAATAAATCATCGGTCACCAAAATCCTTCAGGAATTAGAATGTATAACCATTGAGGAATGGAAAAAAATCCCACAAAAGACTTGTTCAAATCTCATCAAGAACTTTAGAAAATGACTGCAGCAAATTATAAAGATGAGAGGCCATGCTATTGGCTATTAATACTGTGAAAAAGGTTCAATTTTTCTATTTTTCATACTGTATGAATCAATTTGTCTTTTCCTATTTTGCAGAATTTACATGTAAAATTTGTTGTATTTAGCCTATTGTTCTGAAAATTGAGTTTTATATTCTTTTTTGTGCTTATTAACATAAAAAACTTGACATCATATTCTGAGAAATGGTTAAAATATTCAAAATTAATGGGTGTATGAATAATTTCCTCTTGACCACATATTTTCAAGTCTTTTTTCACTGCTCTTTGGTCTGTTATAGTTGAAACTCCTCACATACCAAATATCTTATGAATTGAGTTGGATCTTTTCTAATTGATCTTCTTAGTTCTAAGTTGAAATTATGATCCCTTTACCTGTTGTAACCTCCTCATCCAGTTTTCTTCTCTACTGTTTCCTCTTTGTTAAACTTATTCCTTATTCTTTTGATAGTTCTTGAAAGGATTTGAAGATGGAAACCAGAGTATTAATGTTGGCACCATTACTGACAGCCTGAATGATTGTTTTCATTTCACCATTGCTTAGTTGGGAAGACATACTGAGTCTGACACAAAATGATTTTAGCCTGTTATCTTTCTATGGCTAAATGTCTTATCTGAAAACCTGGAAAAAAAAAACTCAATTAGTTTAGTATGATTTTATATGTTAAACATTTTTTGGGGCTGGAAAATTATGCCATTACACCTGGTATTATATATATATATATATATATATATCTATATATATATATATATATATATATGGGCATGTGGACGAGCAGTTAGAACGTTCACTTCCTAAGAATCCCACCAGGGTCAATTTGTTTATAATTTTCCATTTTAACAAAACTAGAACATGTAAAACTTGGGATGACCCATGCCCTTTATGCCTACATGAGAAACTACACATTATTAAGTTTCTAAATAATAAAAATCTATTAAACAATAGACATGAGTTAATGGTTTTTTGCCGACATCATCAAATCTTTGCTTTGAATAATTAGCATATAATTTTTTTTAAATCCATAGTCCTAATAAATAGCTTAAATACCCTACAAAAAAGATAACCCTTTATGAAGTCGTCAAAAAACAAATGTTACGGCAGATTTTTTTTGTTTATTTTTATATACACAAAACCCTTTTAGAAAAAATAAAATAAAAAAATAAATAAATCTCCCTAGACACATAAACCAGACCAGATTAAATCATCTTCCGTTTTAAATTTAGACACCCCAACCTTACCCTGACTTGACACCTAGAAATGTAACTCTTTACTGATACAAATTATTAACACCATGCGCCCCTTTCTATATGAAAAATCGTGCTGGCTGTCACCATGGAAATTTTGATTTCAATAATGAATATGCAATTAAAACACGTAAATTTCAGAAATAGGTTATTCCCCCCAAAAATTTCGTTTGAAGATGGAACAGAGCTTACTTTAATTCAATTCAATTCAAATAATTATATTGAAGTTTTCGGCTCTTGTTTTGAAACATGAGAACTCTTACGTAGCATGTTGGAATCATATTTTTAAATAAATAATTATATATATATATATATATATATATATATATATATATATATATATATATATTTATATATATATATATATTTCAGGAGGTATGTTGGCGTAGTGGATTGCGACTTGGATTGTGCAATCGGAGAACCAAGTTTGAATTTCAGTCAAATCCATTAGCTTCACTTATGTGCTACAATACCCTTTGGAAAGATATTGATCCTCTTCTTCTCCCTCCAGCTATGGGTACATAGCAGGACAGACTGTGTTCTATAGCCTTGGAGGGCAACTGGTCTAGGAGAAGGAAACTCTGAATTCAAAACCTCCAGTGGGTTGTTTCAGTAACTTGTGACATGTAGGACACTAGGTCTCTGTATTTCGCTATTTAAATGTGAGGTTCATTCTGCACAAAGCCTTCACCACTATAATCAAATTATATGTGCTTGTATTTGGCTGTAAGTTCCTAGGAATCGAGCTGCTTGATCCTAATATTTTGAATATGACAGGATAGTCCACCATATATATATATATATATATATATATATATATATATATATTTCATATTTTATTCATGTAGAAAATGCTCATAGTGACTAGTACAAGGTTCACTATGGACAGTTTCTACAGTAATAAAATTTTCCTTGTACATCATATTCAATATAACACACACACAATTTGTTTCATCCTCTGATGGACATTTTTGGCTTGAAAAAGTCCATAAGTGGATAAAATGCTTTGGTAAAGACAAATTTTCCTTTTGTCTTTATTCATATTTTCTTTTCACAGATATACTTCTGGTTCTACAGGAATATTTATATGTACACAAACACTATATATATATATATATATATATATATATATATATATATATATATAATGCAACACCAAAGTAAGTAATCACCGAGGATAATAAATTGTCTCTTTTTTTCCAGATAATCATAATTAAACTATATATTTATTCAGAAAAACCTTTATTAAGCAAATTACAACCACTTTCAAAATGTTTTATCAAGCTGGAATAAAAATATTCATTAATATAAGATGAGCGTGTCAAAATGTTACCAACATGATCTGGAATTCTGACAAAAATTAGATCATCTGATTTTTGTGGGAAAGGTTTTGACTGGACTGGACTGAGAAATTTTCAGCACCCCTTCATGAATATATACATATATATATATATATATATATATATATATATATATATAATCATTTTGCCAAGTACATTTCTCCAACAAACACAATGATTAATCATTCAATATTTGAACATCTGCATGCACTTAAGAGCATTAAGTGCATTGATAGATCTTAATTATTTATCTTTACACATTGCATTTCTATCCGCTAATATATTTTATTAATTCTCATGTTACATGAGTACATAAATGTATTAAGAACATACATTTACTGCTCCCTCATTGCATAACTATATTCAAGTTTCAACTTGTGCCTCATAAATGTATCCAAATGTCTGCAACAGTCAAGTTAACTCATGAAAGAAGATGTGCAAAAAAATTTCAATACTGTGATGTATATATACAATTTCTAGCTTACACACATGCACACACACACACACACACACACACATATATATATATATATATATATATATATATATATATATATATACATTCACTGATATAAGCACTTACTTATAGGATGTACAGTGTGCTTCAGAATCAGGTAATGGATGACCATTACCACTGAGTATTGAGTACAATTTCTACTGGATGACCCATACAACATTAAATGACTATAAGTGTTGGTATGTTGTAAAATCAACCAGCCAAGCCAAACCTAGGCTCATGCTTAGTGAGGGCTAGTCTAGTTGACCCTCATTACTCACTAGGTGACCCATACATTCACCAACCTAACCTGACTGAACTGTACGTATCTGTGTATATGTATATATATCTATATATATATATATAGAGAGAGAGAGATAGATAGATAGATAGATAGATATCGAATGTCTAGCCACACTGAGGAGCTGTAGATAACTATATATATGCTCCCAGAAATCCGGTTGAGCTCTCAAGAGAAAGGGGGTTTTACAAACAGCAGCTCCTATTTCTATTAAGCATTACCCTTCAAGTGTGACTTGAGTTCTCTGAGCTGCTGGTGTAGTTAATATAGAAAGAAATGTTAAAATTCCCTTCCTTTCTGCCATAGAATGATGGCCTAGAGGTAAGATATCTGACTGATGTTGAATCAGTCATGTTTCAATCCCGGCTTGAAGCAATCAGACGTCTAGCCACACTTCAGCAAAACAGTCTGTTTGTGAATGACTATATATATATATATATATATATATATATGAACTGGTATCAAATACAGATTAAATATGAATCACAATTTGACAGAAGGATAGGCTAAAGAACAAATAAGAAACGTTTATGAATCTAACATGTTTCACTTTTATTAAAGCTTCACCAGAGTATGAGATATGGAGAAAAAAGAAGAAAGACATATTTTTATTTTTGTGATGTTTGATTTTCATTGGTTAATCAGGCTTCATGTGCATTTGACTTGTTTAATCAATATTAGTATAATTTATGGTGTTCTGAATTTAAGGAGAGATGACGTGTCTTTTCAAAGCTCCAAGAAATTAATGGATATCAATCCTAACAAGGAAAAAATGTAAATATTACTTTATGTACTTAAGTACATCATAATTCTAATTTGTCTATTCAAATTCACATTATAATATATATATATATATATATATATATATATATATATATATATATATATATATGTATATATATATATATATATATGGGTAGATGGCAAAGTGGTTAGAATGTTTGCATTCTGACCATGAGACTCGGATTTAAATCTCACTATGGTCGATTTGTCAGGTAAGAGACTTACAGATGTTATTTGACTGGATTTTTCTGATTTGCCAGTGTGGCCAATCAGAAAAATCTCTTGGTAAATAAAAACCATTGTTTTTCACTTATAAGTTAGAATTTTTCTGAGCTTGGTGGGCGACATGCACTTGAAGGGTGAGAAGTGAAGGTTGAATTTGTAACCCCATTTTGTTGTTTCTATGTTACCTGTTGGACTGTTATACTGGACTATCATTTGAACTGATATTTGGCTACAAGCGTTGCAAATGAGAAACAGAAGAAACCTATTGCAGGCGTTTTTTGCTACTATAAGTTTACTGTTTTTTCTTCTTTTCTTTACTACAACAATGACATAACATTTAAGTATTATTTTCTTTGTTTCTAACAAGATTTTCCTGTTTCTTAATACTTTACTTAACTTTAAGATGGCATCTTTTGCTATCCCAATGCATCTTCAGATGACCATTTTGCATTTTCCATTTTCTATTAAACACTTTCTAGATATTTATAATTATGTACTTGCTGGATTTTAGCATCTCCAACTTATAATTCACATCTTGTGTTCTTCTTTTTACTGACAGCCATACCTTCTATCTTCTTACAATTGATGTTTTGTCCTTTCTTCTCACTTTCATTTACAACATTCTGCAGGAGTTCTTGTAATCTTCCTTTCAATATCTTCTATTAACACAGTATTGCTGTTAAGATTGTGGTTGCCAGTAATGAATCCTTGTAGGAATTCTAATTCTCTCAGAATTGCCTCACTGTATAGATTGAATAAATCTGGTGAGAAGACACATCCTTGCCTTACACTGCTTTCTATTTTTGTATATTTACTGAATTCATTTTCTGTTCATATGCAGGTAGTTTGCTACAAGTATGATTTCTGTATTATGCTAATAGCCTTTCCAAATATATCATGGTTACCTAACAGTTCCTTGTGAGGTACTTTAGTAAGAGTTTAATTAAAATGCTTAAGATAAGTTACTAATTATTAAATCCAGAGGGTGCCCACAACTTGTGGCCTATAGTATATATATATATATATATATATATATATATATATATATATATATATATATATATATATATATATATATATACACAGTAATTTACCTTTCAATATCTTCTATTAACACAGTATTGCTGTTAAGATTATGGTTGACAGTAATGAATCCTGGTTAGAATTCTAATTCTCTCAGAATTGCCTCACTGTATAGATTGAATAAATCTGGTGAGAAGACACATCCTTGCTTTACACTGCTTTCTATTTTTGTATATTTACTGAATTCATTTTCTGTCCATATGAAGGCAGTTTGCTCCCAGTATAAGTTCTGGATTATTGTAATGTCCTTCCAGTAGAATGCAGAAGTGGGGGCAGAGGGTATGATGGCCCCAGGCATACCTATCAGGAGGACATCCAATCAAAGAGTGAAATAAAAATTTAGGTTATGAAATTATAAATTTTCTTTGTTAACTTAATTGTAAAAATTCCCTACAGTCGCACAAGTTGGGGTAAATGTGGATCTGGATTAGGCCTCTCATAAAATCAACAAGTTGGCCCCGGGCACCACCTAACCTCTGCATGTCACCATGTTCTTCTGAAATATATCAAGCTTACCTAATAGTTCCAATAATTCTTTGTGATGTATTTTATCAAATGATTTTGTATATCTGAATAAATTTACATTCTATTTGTCCTGATATCCTCTCTGTCAAAAATGTAATTACTTTCTGAACATCCTAATATATATATATATATATATATATATATATATATTAGTGTTTAAACCTTTTTATTATATATATATATATATATATATATATATATATATATATATATATATATATACAGACACACGTAAGAAGGTAGTAAAATGTTCTCTATCTTACTCACTTCCCAAAATTCCTATTATGATATTTGATCATTGAAATATTAATTAAGGGAAGTGAGGCTGAGAGCTTTTCAGCACTACTCTTACATATTTTAAAACATTACATATTCCATTGCGAAACAAATCAGCAGTATGATTTTGTTTCTTAATCAAATATTGATTATTGAAGTGTACAATTTTAAGATTTTCTTTTGTTTTCTGATATTGTAAACTTATCTTTTGAAAAAGAGTATTCATATACATAATTAAACCTCCACAAGGTTGAAAATGAGGGTAATAGATTTGCTGTTACAGCCTGGTAAGGTACTGATAGTTAGGGGTGCGATTTTTGCTCAAGTGCTTACTTGCTTTCTTTCATTTTTGTCAATTTTGAAGGCATCCATTAATCAGACATAGAATTTAATTCATGCATTTCTCCAAAGGCATCTCTTTGAAAGAATACAAATAGGCTACATAATAATAATACAATTTATAATGTATGAATATATTTATATTCTTGTAAAAGATATGGAATTAAAATATATAGGTATATAGCCTAATTTTTTAACACCAAAATCTTGTAAGGGTTTCAGTAAGTTTAAATTTTCTTTCAGCCTTTGAATGTTTTGATTTATTTGAATTTTAAAACTTTGTTTTATAAAACAAATTTCTGATGCAATTATGATGCAAACTTATTTGCAGTTTTTTGTCTCTTTGTTATGTCAGTCAGTTACATGCTATCTGTGATACATACTTAAGAAGCGATCTTATATCGTTTGATACATGACTGACGAGGCAGATTTTTCCTGCAGTAGGCTGTCATTTGTTTTTGTGGTAGACCAGTTGCCATCTAAGGCTATAGAACCCAGTCTGTCCTGCTATTTACCCATACCTGGGGGCAGAAGAAGAAGATTTCTCTCCAAGGGTATTAGCGTGTAAATGAATTTAATGGATGTGACTGGAGTTCAAATTTGGCCCTCTGATTCCTCAATCCGAGCCACTATTCATTACTCCACCGTGCCTCCTAAATTTTAAAATTTTGTTTTATAAAACAAATTTCTGTTGCAGTTATGATATGAACTTATTTGCAATTTTTTGTCTCTCTGTTATGTAAGTTTATTTAATCTTATATGATTTGTTTATGCTTTGTAATTGATTCTTAAGAAATAAAGCAAAATAAGGTAAGAATATATGAAAAAGATAACAAAATTATCTCTCAATTCATCTGAGTTTTTTTAATTATTTCATTCTAAGCAAGGTAATGGAGCCACTAAGCTTAAGTGATTACTGAGTGTGAAGAATAATATGAGAAAAATAAGACATTGTTAAGGAGAGAGAACAATAAAGAAACAGGGATTAAGAAGACAGAAGATAATGATTAACATTGCATTTAAATTTTTGAAGATCAAAGTTGACTAGGAATCAAGAAGCTGGAAGGGAGTTCCATAAGCGAAAGTATTTTTTTTTAAAGTTATCATACAATATTTTTATAGTTATTTTTCAGGGTCTGAAGTGTAACATAATTAAATAATCTTTTTTTTTTTCTTATATTCAAAGTGGGAAAAAATAAATATTTGAAACTCGACTGAAGTGGGGGGGGCCTTTTCTATGTTTTTTTTTTAAACTCATCCTGATCTCTCCACTTCAATTTGTTTAATGGGCAAGAAATGTTTAATCTTGAATTTGAATGAGACTTGAATGATGGATCGGATGTCAACAAATTATTTTATTCCCATTTCAATAAAATCAATTCCCATTTGTCACATAGTTCATTTATTCATTTATCTACTCCACCCTTTCTCTCCTCCTCCTTATAATTCTGTAGTGCCCCCTTATTCTCTTCCATCTCCTGTTCCCCCAAATCTTATGCCTCCCCTACTTTTTCTTGTCTTCTTTTCCCCATTTGCATTCAATGTTTTTCTTTTATAGCAGCAACTCTTTTAAATTCTGGTTTTTCTCACTCCTTTGTACTCTGATATGTGATATGTGCTTCTTTTTATTTCTCTCTCTCCTTTTCTTGATTCTTCACCTTCTTCTGTACATTTTAAATTTTTCTGTACATTTTTCCTCTTCCTCTTCTACTCTTTCTATCATTCCACTACTCTCTAATTTACAATTTAATTCTCCCTCTTTATCCTTCTTAAGATCTTTCTATACTGTGAAGTTTTTCTCAAAAGTGTTGAACTGCCATGTAATATCAACCCTCTTATATGGCAGTGAGTGCTGAACAACTTCCTCACAGAAGAAGAAGAAACTTTAGACAACAGAGATGTGGTTCTACAGAAGGATATTGAGTATACCATGGTTGGATCATGCAAGCAGTGAGAAGGTCTTAAGGACAATGAAAACAAAAATGATGATTATACTTAGAATCAGAAAGAGATTGACAATTCTTGGTCACATAATAGAAAAAGAGGGATTGAAGAATTTCACACTCACAAAACATATCTAAGTCAAGAGTGACAATGGGAGACAATGAGTAACTTACCTAACAAGCTTCTTTAAATGGATGAAAGGGAAGGGAGTGAGAGTAAAATAGAAAAACATTACTAAGATCTACAAAGGATGTGAAGTAGTGGAGAGCCATGATTGCCAACTGCATGAAGTGACATGGTGCATAGAAGAAGAGGAAGAAGACTCCTTTTAGAATACCATTCTTTGTCACCTCTTCAACCTCCCATCTTTTGCATTTTTTTCTGTTTCTATTCTCATCTAAATCTTTTCTATTTCTGCTACACCTTTTCTCCTTATACTTTTCATTAAATTTTTTCTTCTTCTCTCTCATTTTCCCTATCCTTAAAAATACTGTGATGATAAACTACATCCACATCCTGAGTATGATGATAAACTACATCTAGCAGCAAGTTCTCTGATCAAGAGGTTTTGAGGAGTATGCAATCCCTCTTAATTGCTGGTGTTTCCAGGTGCTACCACCTTGAGTTGGGGTGGACCTGGGAACAACAGCAATTAAGGGAACACCAGGTCCACCCTGACGCAGGGTGGTAGCACCTGTTAGGTTCCTAGCTATAAGCAAATAGTTAACCCCCAAACTGAGGTCAAAACACTATGAAAATGTAAAGATATGTTTTAATATTAGCAATATATTTTTGAAAAAAATTATTATAAGCAATACATTAAAAAAAATATTACGATCAATACATTTTGAAAAAAAAAATTATTACCAGCAATATATTTTTGAAAAAAAAGAAAAAGTTACAAGCGATAAAAATTTGTTGACATTAAATAACCCATTGAAGTTGATGTGCTGTAAAACAAATCAAACCATAAGAGCTGACTTACCTATCCAGTGGGCGTGTGGCCAAGTGGCTAGAATTTTAGTGCTCTAATCATGAGATCCAAGTTTGAATCTCATCATAGTCAATTTGTCAAGGAGGTGACTTCCTGATAATATTGACCTGCAGAGTTGATTCCATCATACAGAAGCATTGGAAAGTGCCTGAAAATCATACCATGAGTTGAGTGAAAATGTGTAGAAGCTGTTGATGGTTGTGTTAACACAATGTCATGTCCTTGTGACAGATGATTTCAGTGGAATGGTATTGTTTAACCACTCAGATTATGTACTCTCTTCCAGAAACTGTAACTAAGGTCTGCTCAACATAATGGTGGTATTTGCTTTGTTGTTGTTGCTAAACACAAAAATGTACCTGAGTAGGTGTCTGCACCAGGGATTAGCTAACCAAGGAGACAGACATAATCAGAAATGAACAGCCAGCCAGCCATTATTTATATCTACCTATCATCTCAGCTGTTAACAGAATTATTTACCACCTTTGAAGAAAAGAGAAGAAAAAGAATACTGAGCAGTTATGTGACATCTGTCCTTCTTTATAACAGCGAATGCTGGATGATTTCCTCAATGATGAAGAAGAGACTCGAGACGATGAAGATGTGGTTCTACAGAAGGATGCTAAGGATATCATGGACCAAGCATATGAGCAACTAGGAGGTCTTACAGAGGTTGAAAACAATGAGAAGGCTTATACTTAATATCAGAAAGAGGCAGCTGAAGTTTCTGGGACACATAATGAGAAAGGAGGGCCTGGAGAATCTGATACTCATGGGTCGAACAGAGGGAAAGGGAGACAAGGGAAAACAATGTATGACATACCTAGTGGCCTTAAGCAAGTGGATGACAGAATGTGATCTGGGAGAGGTGGCAAAAGGAAGAAACTTTTTGAGAGCTGCAAGGAATAAAGGGAGGTGGAAAGCTATGATTGCCTATGTCCTGAAATAACATGACACATAGAAAGAAAGAATATATATGTTTTGTGTATACAACATGTCCACAAAATAAACCTTGCTACCAACTGATCCATTAATGTTTTGGATCTGCTAACAGTTCATTATTCCTGCTGATTTCTTTTCTCTGCAAAAATTGACAAAATTTACCAATCTCAAGACATTCTCCTATTTTATTCTAATCCTTTTTTAATCTTTTTTAAATGCCATATCCCTACAGGATTTTGATGATCCTCTCTACAGATTTTTTTTCTTTAATACCTGTAAATTGCCATGACATCTTGGAAAAAATAGTGGAGTGGTTTCCTAATGTGTTTTGAATTCCAACTAGTCTTTAACCTAGACTGGCTGCTAGGGAGCCCAATCTTCTCTATTTTGTCCTATAGCTGTGGGAGAATATATTTACACCGTTTCCAAGGGTATCAGTGTGAAAGTGAATGCAATATACTAGGCTGGGATTTGAATTCAGCTTTCTGATTCCACTTTCTGTGCTGTTAACCACTGCACTAACTGCACATCCTCATTTACTACTAACTCTTTATAAATACCCATGCATCTCATCTTGGTATAATGGTCAGCAATCTGGACATTAGCAGTGAGAGTCATCTTCACAAGGTGTACCAATCTTGGAGTAAAAGCAAGCTGCACTTAGTAAATAACAACTCTGAATGAGTACCGTTATCAACAAAAAAAAACACTAGTTATCCATAACTCGGTGAATACCAGCAAAAACAGCTCTGTTAATCATCTGAGAGAACCCTTTCTGGCTTCCATCAGCATGGCTGATGCTAACCTCCAGGAGAACGTTCTTGACTAACATAAAGTCAAAAGACTATACTGAATCCATTGTTAGGTCTGCTGATATGAAAGTTGGGTCACTGTGTTGTGCTAGACAATTTTTCTCTCCAGAACTGGCTAGATGTAACCATAAGTTCTATGCTAACAGTTTCTTTTCTCACACTTCTTGCTTGTAGAACTCTCTTCCAGTTAACTTTGATCTTCAAAAATTCAAATACAATGTTAATTACTATCTACTGTCTCCTTTATTGTTTATTCTTCTATTGTTCGCGCTCATTAGTAATATTTCTCATTTCTAATTCTTTCCCACCCAGTAACCTCTTCTGTCTTAGTGGCTTTACTGCCTTACTTGGGGTAAATTTGATTTAAAAAGGCCAAAAACTATTCTCTCTTTGAAATGGTCTTTTTAATTGAGATGTGGGATACCCACTACACTTAGTGACCCATCTTTGGTGTCGAAGCAAATTCACATTTTTATAATTGATTCCAGATCTTTGCTCACAAAGCAAGATGTATTGAATGAAATAAGATCCAAAGAGGATTTAATTTGACCAGTTTCATTTTATATAACTCTCTCTAAAATTAGTTCAGAAAATATTAACTTCCTATCTGTTAAACTGAAATTTCCTTCACAGATTTATCCAGTAATTTTGTTCAGATGCTGTTTTTATATTATTGTCAGTTATTCTCTTTAAATTAAACTGTCAAAAAATAAGTATGTATTTAGGTTAATCTAAAATTCTTGGGTGATCAAGCCTGAGGAATTGAGTTAGTCAACAGAAAATTCAAGGTCAGTTTTTAGATTCAAGAAGGAAATACAAGTTCTTGTGACAGTTTTCTCTTTTAGATTGCCTTCTTTAGATTTATAATAAGGAGTTAATTGAGTTTTGAGGAGAGACTTCTTTTTTTCTTCTTCTTATATATGATGTCTCACTTCAGGATGTGAGTGGTTATGGCTCTCCTCAACTTCTTATCCTTTTTAGCTCTTAGTGTTTTCACTATCCCACCAGCTTCTTGTTTGGAAATCCATTTACACAGACTCATTAGCTATGATACTGGCTGTTTCCCTCTGTCTCTTAATATTTCCTGTGTGAATCAAATTCTTCAAGGAATCCTTTCTCATTATATGTCTTAGAAATTTATATGTTCTCTCTCTGATTCTGGGACACAGAATTAAAATATTAACTTATATGCAAAGTTTAAATTAAACTGAGATTTTTAAACTGAGTTCATAGTTCTTGTCTCATTGAAATGATAAAAATTTCTCTGTTCACTGAAGAAGCTTCTCCCAAACAAAAAAACAACTGGTGTTTAGTCATTTAATCAGATTTTGGGAAATGGGTCAAGCCAAGAACTTTTCAGCACCTACTTCATAACCCAGCTGAACAAGAGACAGTAAAATAACTTCTCAGAACATGAACATTTAAACTTAATCAAGACTTGGCAAAAGGCAGATGTAACTTCTCATAGATTTCTGGCGATTTAGTACAATAGGGTAGACTGAGCTCAATAGCCACCTACACAGCCAGTACGGTGATGAGATGGCCTTGATTCACAGAGTGATTCCTAAAGTCAACAGTCAAGGCAAATGGTTCCCCTAATTAAATCAATGACTATATGTCCATGACCAAGCAGAGGATATTGGCTGAGGTTTGATCTTGGGAAGTATGTGCTCAATTAGGTCTACTTGAACAAGATATACGGTGCATGAATATGTCTCTTACTTTCAACCCTCCTTTGGTTTGAATTCAGAGCTTTCCTTCTCCTAAACTGGCTGTCACTGAAGGACAGGAGGATCCATTTTGTCCTGCTATTTAACCTAAAAGAGAAGGAAAATGGATTCAGGCTTTTTTTTTCCAAAGGAATGAAACAGGATCAGCCGGAATTTGAACTCAGGTTACTGATTACATTTTCTGTGCTAGCCATAACACTAAATATGCATTGATATATATATATATAAATATGATTTCATCTGCGATGGAATCATATTTTTAAATAAATAATTATATTTAGGCTCTACTTTTGTATCGAGAACTGTTTTTTAAAAATAATAACAAAAATACTAAAGAATTTTGGATTATTTACCTAATGAGTTCTTTCCTATTTTCTATATATTTTCATATATATATATATATATATATATATATATGTGTGTGTGTGTGTGTGTGTGTGCGTAATTCTCTATATACAATGCGTAAAAGCACATGCAATACCCTGCCCTCGTCAGCGACCAACCAGGGGAGGTAAGACTGTTTCGGTGGCTAAGGTGGTACTGCCACCCCTGGTGCCACCAGCAGGTTTTGCCATCAGACAGGGTATTGTTTTTGTATACATGTCAGTTTCTTGCCATTTTTTTGTTTTACAACTGCAACTGATATTTTCAATGTTGTGTTAAAATACACAATGCCCTCCTAGTGATCGCTATCAATGATGTAGAATAGAAGGTAAACAGATGTGATTCATGTTGGAAGTATCATTGTGTTATTTAACTTTATTTGTTTTGGATCTTAACCAGATCCAACTTGATGAGCTGTGGTCTGTAGATGATGCAAATCACACTTTAAGTTCTGGCCATTGATGCCCACCTTCAAAGGGAAGGAAATGATAGCCTGGCCAAGGAATCCACGTCACCTAACTCCAGTAGGTAGCACATCCACAAAGTAGAAGTTCTTAGGGAAAAGCTGTTTGAGTGGAACTTCCTCCTTACAAATGGAGTATAGAGGAAATGAGGATGAGTTGTCTTCATGGATGTAGTATGTATCTAGTTATAAACACTGAGTGGAATTTGTTTCTGCACACATACATGTTCATGTCTGTTAATGATGATTATTACATTTTGCAGAAGAAGAACCTCTCTTCATTTGGAAGCCATTTTTTGTGCGTGTTTCATTCAGAATTTTATATTTTCAATGTCTGTAAATATATACCTCTTTAATGATATACAAGTGATGCTGAGCAGTTCTCAGCCCAACCAAGAAGTTATTTCTGCCAATTGGTCACGAGGTCTAGTTTTGGAAATGGGGTTTGTTTAAGAACTTCTCAGTTCCACTTTGCAATTTTGGTAGCATATTATATATATATATATATATATATATATATATATATATATATATATATATATATATAGATATATATATATAGAGTGAGAGAGTGAGAGAGAGACAGAGGAACATGACTTGCCATAAGTTTGATTTTACAAATGCCTCTGTTGGAGTCTATCAATTAAGGAACAAGGCTTCGATACAACAGTAATAATATTTATTGTCATTAGAAAAGCTAATACAGACATTGTCTTTTCTACATAGAATAATTAGTATCCACTTTTTCAGAACTGGTTTGTGGTTCCCTTTGTCTGGAGTTCATCCTTTAGCCTTGGAGGAAGCAGCAGATCCTTGTTATAAAATCTGTCCTAGATGCTAGTTCCTGTCTCACTGATCCTCAATAGCTGTCACATGGTTTTCTACCCCTATATAGGTGGAGACAATCTTTTTCACTAACCCAATACAAAACTAATTGAAAAAAAAAACATAATTTTTTACATACTTAGAAGGAGTTCTTCTAAAAATGTTACCAACTATAAATGCACGTCAAAAGCACTATATTACATCACCAAGCTTTATTAAATTCATTCCTAAAGAATCTAACATATATTTAACTACCACTAACATGATTGGTGTTGACTTTAAAAACATACCCAAATCAACATGAAGAGAAAACCACCAAACATAAATAATGCATACAATATTTTTGTCCATGGGCAATTTTCTTTTCTTTCAGAATGGCCTGGGATCTATAGCATTGGGTATGGACATTCATTTAGTAGTAATCCTTTCGTTCTGTAGTAGACAGATTTTACTGTCTTTTTTATTCCATTTAGAGTCGGGGCAATTCACTCACTGATGTCCATCTGCTCTGGTCAGACAGGAAACTGCCTCTTTTTCCTAGATTTTTACTGTCTCCAAAGATCATTATGTGGGTTTCCCTTCATTTTTGACCAGGTATGCAGGAGCATGTGATGCAAATCATAATGTGTTTTTGTAATGGCCAAAGATTGAAGAAACCCTCAATAGGGCCTGATCACATGATCGCAGCAGGAAAGCCTGATGGTGCCTGGAGTTAACTTATGGTCAATCGCCTGATGACCGAATAATTTTGGAACCAGGTCATTCTCGGGTTGGATCACTTCAGAGTTCAAGTGTCTTTGGCTTGAGGGTGGAAGAGAAAGAAAGACAGAAAGAATCAGAAGAGAAAAGGAGGGGAAGGATGGTTATAGAAATATTTTATTTATTTTTATTTTTTTATTTATATTTACCTATTTTTCGAACTAGAGTTTGGGATTGCGAGGTGGGGGGCTTTTTAGCCTTACGCCTATATGGCTAATGAAATCATAGGTAGGTCACTATATATATATATATATATATATATATATATATATATATATATATATATATAATGTTTGATTGAGTAATCTAGACATATTATCTATTTATTTTTATTTTAATCCACTCAATTTCATGAATCAATTTCTTAATGATCTTATATATATATATATATATATATATATATATATATATATTTATATGTATGTATTTCCAAGTATGTATATGTATATTTCCATGTATATGTACTGCCAAGTCAAATTCTCATTCTTTAGCAATCAGCTTCATGGAGATAACTTTTTTTTCAAAATGTCATTTCATTTTTTTTTCTCTTATCACTTTATATAATATAGAAATTTAAAAAAAAGGAATAATAATTGTTTAAAATGATTAAAATAAAATAAAATGAAAACATTGAAATTCAAATACTGTGTAATTGATTTGAAATTAATTCTTTATCTTTCTTCTGATTAGGTGATGTAAAAATTTTCAAAGGTCATTCCATCAATTTTCCAACTGCCTTCCCTGTCATTCAGACTGAATAATTTCTGTAAGTCAAGAATGATTCCCTTGCCACAATTTAAAGGAGAAAATAAAATTTATATTTTCTAAAACTAATTAATCAGATTCTCTAGAGAATCATACATTAAGAATTTTCAGATGCTGTGTGGCATGCAAAAATTTTTCTTTTTTTTGTTGTTGTTGTTGGTGCTTAAATTGGATCTGTGTGGTCACTGAGTGAAACAAAAATTAATTTTTTAAAAGTATTTTACCATTTCCATAGATTTGCATATCGATATTTCTCATTCTTCATTAATGTTTAATTTCTTTCTCTTCCTTTTCATTAATTTCCCACCCCTTTCTTGCTATTTCTCTCTTTCTGTTTCTCCCTTTATTTTGCTTCTCTTTCTCTCTCCCTTCTCTCTATGTATGTTTATCTTCATGTTTTTCTCAACGTTTTAACACCTTTTTGTCTCCTATGTTTGTTTCTAGTTTTCTGTTTCTTGTTTTTATCACTTTTTATTTCTTTATTTTAGTTCATTTATGTTTCATTCTTTCCTTACCTCTCACTTTCTTATTTCCCCTCTTTTTCTATCTTCATGAATATTGACTTTCACTCTCTCACTCTCTCTTCTTATTCTCTTCTACATTTTTGTAATTTCATGATGTCTTCTTTCATTTCATTTACATACACCTCAGGCTCTATACATCTCTTTCATTTACCATCCTCCTCACTTTGCCTCTTTTTCTCTTTCTTATTTTCCACTCTCTTTCTGTTTTCATGAATCTCAACTTTCTCTCTCTCTTCTTATTCTCTTCTACTTTTTTGTAATTTCATGATGCCTTTTTCTCCACTAGCTTTTTTTGTTTCATTTTGTTTACATACACCTTGGACTTGGGCACCTCAGTTTGGTGAAAGGGTTAGCAATCTTGTCTTGCTAGATCAGTTACAACTGAAAAGTGAGTTCAATCCTCACTAGGTGCCCCATACTTTCGGCCTTGTGCCACATCTAAGCTACACTTAGAAAATCACCATACACCTTGGACTCTGTATGTCTCTTTCATTTACCTTCCTCCTTTCTATACCTTTCTTTCTCTCTTTTCTATAATTCTCAATTTCTTTTTTTTATTTGGTCCCCTTTCCTATTGGTTAACCACAATGGCCATTAAACAGAATTATCAGATTGTTTTCCTTGTTGGTTTCATTCTTTGGGGATATTTTATCTTTTATAAAAATGAAAAAGAAAAGATTTCAATTTAATTTGTTTGAAAAAAGTACTGGTAATTCTATTATATTATTTTTCTGGCTATTATCAAATCCTATTTGCTGACTTTTGAGGATTTGGGTTTTTTCCACTACATTGGCATTAATGTTACTTTTTCCTAAATAATATTTAAACAGTTATGGTTGGATAATCTCCCGATCTTTCTTAAATCTGTTCTGACAAAGATAATAATTCATTTATTTAAAATGTCATGTTATCGTCACATATTCCCATATCATGCAGGGATGCAAATTTGTCAACAGCAAAGATGAGACCACAAGATTTCCCATAATTCTCTTTAGATACTTTTCAATCAAATTGAATATAGTAAGCTCAAAGTTCATTTGGTAAAGTTATTTTTTATTTTGAAGTATTTTAAGTTGATGCATTTGTTCAGCTAATTCTTTCAGAATTAGTAATAATTTCCCAACCAGGCATGTATTAGGGTTTATGAAAGATATCTTTGTTTTTACAGACATTTCATGTACACATTTAAAAACTATGACTTCACTATATTATTAGTATTATTGTATTATAATTCTGCTTGTTCTTTGTTAGTTGGCACATATGTTATACCCATGGCTTTGAGTGAGGGTTTTGGCAAAGACCTTCTTTCTTGTGGAGTGGTGCTACAGAAACACAAACAAAGAACCATACCAAATAGCAAAAGTCACATCACTTAAGAACTTTCAACAGTAGCAACTACTAAAATCGACTGTACATGTAACGCAAAGAGAAAATAATGACATAACCAAAAAGAAAGATTTCATAAATTTCAACTGAAAGTAGTACTGGCTGCTTGGTCAATGAATATCAAATGTTTCCTTGTAAAGAAAAAGCTAACATTACTATTGCACATCACCTGGACTACTCTATATTGATCATAAGAAAAGACATATCAGAGAATCTAATTGATTTCTGTAAAAAAAGGAAAGAAAGACATAGAGGATAGAGAAGGGGATCCCACTCATGTTTTTAATGTCTGCTCCAAACAAATAGAAAAACTCAACTGTTAACTAATTCAGTTATTTTTCCTCTCCATGCTTAATGGATTGTTACAAGCAGCAACAACAGCAGGCTTGTCTCCCTTTCATCCAACAGGCATTTGCCCAATGAACTAAATATGAGCTAGTTCAAATTTCTTTTCCTCAGTTTAACTTCTGATTCCTGGGGAATTCCTGGAATTTTCTCAGGTAATCTATAGTCATAGAACTCAAAAAGAGGTTAGTCACTCATTAACTTACAAATTATAATTCATCAGAAAATTTAAATAACAAGACAGTGAAATTATTCTGGGCACTACAACTTGTCATTATTATATTTTCAGGTGAATCAAAGGTATTTTCATTTTTAAAGACCTTTTTTCCAAAGTTTATTTTTTTATAAAATTTATATAAAAGCCAATGAGAATTATTATTATGATGTTTTTTTTTTTTATTGCTTTGTTTAGTAAAAGGTGACAGAAGATAGTGAATGAAAGTGGGAAGAAAGGATTTAACCTCAAATGTATGAAAACAGAATGCATGGTTGTTTGCAAAAGGGACAGCCCAATATGAAAATTACAAATGGGAGATACCAAAATCAAACCAGTACAACAATTTAAATATCTGGGAAGTGTTTTAACAGAGGAAGGAAAGTGTGACACTTAAATTCAAAGGCACTTTGGAATAGTGAAAGATGTCTTTCAAAAACTTTTAGAAACGTTTTCCTATTTCTTAATACTTTGCTTATCTCTTTCACTATCTCAGTCTAATCTAATAAAATTTTTCTGTTTCTTTATGCTCTCTTCTATTTACCAAAATAAAATATAGTCTTGTATCAGAACTTGTAATAGATAGTTTGATATAAGTATTCAAACATTCAAAGTATCAGTTTTATGGACTTGTTTTTCTTCCTCACTTTCTCTCTTTACTTTACTGCATTTGTGTCATATGCATGCCAAATTCTAAAAATCCTACTCAATTTCTTTCCTATTTCTTGTGTAATCTTCCCTCCTAAACTGTCATTATATCCCAGCAGAATTTTACTCATTTAGGACATAAGATTCCTCTGCAAATTAAAAACAAAATGAAAGAATCAACAAAAATTAACCAATGAAAATCATAACCTAAAATAATAAATAAAAGAAAAGAAATCCACTGTCTCCTGCCAAAAGATAAAAATGAAATAAACTGAAAATATTCTCTTTTTTTTTTACAGTCCCTTCTTTCACAAGCCATTCCAGGCAAAGGAATCAAGCAAGATGATACAAGAAACAGAGGTTTATATCTGAACCCTTCACCATTATTAAGAACTAAGTAAAAGTGACCTGTGACCCTTTGGAGACAGGCTGGCATGCTACAGTTGCTCAAGCATTATATGGACTAACATAAAACTTAGAATAAGTTTAAGTGATTTTGAGCTGAATTACTGTGGTAAGTATAAACTTTCACATAGACTTAAAAAATACTCCATTTGTGAGTGAGAGTGTATATATATATATATATATATATATATATATATATATATATATATATATATATATATATATATATATATATTTATTTATTTGAAAATTTTATTGCTAGTACAAAATTTTATAACCGCCATGAAGTGACACAACTTTTTTAATAATACTCATGATGGACAGTTAAAAGGGAAAAATGAAAAAAGGGCTAAATCGAGGTTAATATATAAGTATCTTTACCATTCAATTTTATTGATGGTTTATACTTATATATTAACCTTGATTTAACTCTGTTGAGCAATATTTGAGAACAGTTAGCTAGCCCAATTTTCATCTTATCCTTTTAATTGTCCATAATGAGTATTATTAATATATATATATATATATATATATATATATATATACATACATACATATATATATTTGTGTATGTGAGATTATATAATGGAGAGTGTCCTGGAATGAGAAATGAGAGAGTCAATAGTAAATATAAATAAATCATCTCTTCTTCTCCTCAGCTATGGGGTAAATAGCAGGGCAGATATAACCTTGGTTGGCAACCAGTCTACGAGAATGTGGACTCTGGATTAAAAACCAGGGTAGTTTGGAGACCTGTGACACACTATGTGTACCAGTTCTCTGCATCTGGTTCTTCCAAAAAGTGTGGTTGGTTCTGCATAAGATTTTAATCAAATTATAAGAACTACACAACTGGACCTTCAACTACGACTTCTAGACAACTTCAAAATCTCCTGAAAATCTTCTGGATGGTCTCCGTGTTTAAGTTGGTGAATGCTGCCATAATCCTTGACTTCAGTTCTTTGGTGTTACAAAAAGTTTTGTTGGTCTTTTGCTCAACTGCACCTGATGCATAATAATCAAGAGGGTTGCCATCTGGGGAGTTAGGTGGCCAGATGTAAGGGGTAATGAAGTTGCATAAATTGTCTGATAGCCATGACTGGGTTCTCATGTTTATGTGGCATGGTGCAGAGTTCTGTTGCCAGACATAGGTTCTTCCAGCAGCCAACCTCTTGACCCAGGGCAGCACTACCTCTTCATGGCACTTGATGTAGGCCTCTTTGTTGAGTCTGGTACCCTATGGGAAGATGAATGGAGGTGTAATGTTGCCATCACTAGTGATCACTCCAAACATCTTTGTAATCACAGTTAGACGCCTCTAACTTTTTCTGAATCCTCTGCACTATCCTCAGATTGGCAACCAAACACTGTAAAATGTTTGTATTGGAGTTTCCAGCATGAATGCCAGACAGTACAGCATGTTCCAGATTTCTAGTAGAGTCAGTTGCATCAGGATGCCCTTTTTCTCACAGAAATTGACTCTACTACACTGTGCAGTTGACAAAATCAAAAACAATCAGTGTGTATGTGCAAAATTAGATATATAAAATGGCAACAATTTACTCATCGCACTCCGTGTGTGTGTGTGTGTATATATATATATATGTTTCACTATTTTTCCATTTTAATGGATAAAGTATGAATTTAACTTGAAAGAACATGCTCATAAACACAAAAAGATAGTATATATTTACATATATAGTTATATACATTCATACCTACAGCTACACACACACACACACACACATATATATATATATATATATATATATATATATATATATATATATACATATATATATTGATTTATTTGTGTAAGTATATATAAGTACATAAACTTTTATAAAAGATAAATCTTTTGACGTTTTCCTTATGTATTAACTATTTTATTCTTATGTATGCCATGTCCCTTCAGGCCGTGAGTGATCAAGGTTCTCCACATCTCTTTGTAGCTCTTATCAATGATTATTTTTACGATTGTCTTCATTGCCTGTTCTCCCATCCATTTAATCAATCTCATTCTGTTCCCCTTTGTCTCTTTTACCTTCGATATGTCCTGACATTCTAAATTTTCTACGTTCTTTTTCCTTCTTATGTCACCCAGGAATTTCAATTGTCTTTTTTTTCTGATTTAATGTATAACTAATATTCAATTTTCATTTGCCTTAAAGCATCCTTGCTGATTATCTCATCTGTCCATGGTATTGTCAGCATCCTTCTGTAGAACCACATTTCTGTTCAAGTTCATTCAATACAAGGCCCAAAAGCCACTCCAGATAGAAGGTAAAAGATAACAAGAAGGGAAATTCATGTAGTTATGCAGAAAAGACAAGTTTTAACCCTCGACTTAAAGATTGGGAAAACATCTTGCCGGGAGTCTGTTCTACAATGCAGCAGTTCTTGGGAAGAAGTTGTCCAAGTGGAATTTATTTCTTACTAATAGAATACAAAAAGAATGGGAATGATTCATACTAGTGTTTGTGGCATGGTTGATCCCAGTTGTAAAGGTCAGGGTTGTGAGGATATTGTCCAACATTCACTACCAGGGCCAATATTTCATAATAGTTTACTCGTTTTTCTTTGTTTCCAATAACATTTTCCTATTTCTTAATACTTTGCTTAGCTTTTACAAGACAATTTTTGCTATCCCAATGCATTTTTGAATTGTGGTGTCACATTTCCATTATCTGTTAAAACATTTACTAGATATTAAATTTTTGTACTCACTTCATTTTGGTGTCTCCAGTTCATACTTTGCATCTTGAGGTGTTTCTTTTGCTGACAACCATACATTCTGTCTTCTTACAATTCATGTTTAGTCCTTTCTTCTTGCTTTCCTTCATTACATTCTGTAGGAGTTTCTGTTATTTTCTTTTTTGTGTCTGCTACCAACACTGTGTCATCTACATATCTGATGTTGTTAAGATTGCGACCAACAATAATGAATGCTGGTAGGACTTTTAATTCTCTCAGAATCACCACACCTGTAGAGGTTGTGAATATATCTGGTGACAATAAATATTTTTGTCTTAAACCATTTTTTATCTGTTTGCAGGCAGATTGCTCCCAGTTCTGGATTATTCAAATATCTTTCCCAAATAAATCAAGCTTACTTAGCAGTTCAAATAGTTTTTTTGTGATGTACTTTATTAAATGCCTTTGCATAATCTACAAAATATGGGTATAAATCCTTATGTATTTATATTACTCTTTCTGTTATCATTCTGAGCATAAATATCAAATTTCTAGTTTTAGCATCTGTAACAAAACAGCACTGTTCTTGTCCTATTTGGGGTCTAATCCTGCTACATGCTCTATTCATCAGAATTCAAATAATAAGTTTTGATATGTCACTCATTATGTTGATCGTCTGCTGGAGTTCCCATTCATTTGCACCTGGTTTCTTAGACAGTGCTAAGAAAAAGGATCTACTGAAGTTTGCTTGCATATCACCATTGTTGTATATTTCATTTATTACATCTCAAGAAAGGAAACATGTCACCTGTGTTGATATGCAGACTTATTTTCTTGCGAAATAGAATAAGTTTGTTCTTCATTGGAAAACTTTACATAATTGTAAAAATATCTAGACAGAAGTAAAAATAATGTTCCTGTCTTCTTCATCTTTAAACATGTGGGTAACCATGGCTCTCCACAGCTTCCTATCCTTTGTACCTTTAAACAGTGTTTATTCCCTTACTATCCCTTTCCTGACACGCATTTACAAAAGATAGGTATGTTATTCGCCGTTTCCCTCCATCCCTTTTGCCTTTAATATGTTTTGTGAATTTCAAATTCTCCAAGCCTTTTTTCCTCATTATATATCCTGGAAATATTTAACACGTCTTTGATTCTAAATAAATCTTTTTGTTCCCATTCCGCCACTCAATTGTTCCATCCATGGCATTCTCAGCATTCTTCTCTAGGATCATATGTCTAAAAAGCTTAAATCAAGACAAGAAGGAAATTATAATATCAGTGAAAATATATATATATATATATATATATATATATATATATATATATATATATATATAAATATAAAAGTGAACATAGAAGTCAACACTTAGAGGCGACAGTCTGTTTCATGCTATATGCAATCGTCAGGCCACATATGCTGTTATTTTTCTCGGCTATTATATATATATATATATATATATATATATATATATATATATATATATATATATATATATATATATATATTAGGTTGGTGCAAAAATAATATCGTTTTTGACGTTAAAAAATACGTCAAAAAACGATATTATTTTTGCACCAACCTAATATAACAGTGAGAGTCTGTGAGTCTGTTTCATGCTTAAATGTAAGTCTGAAGATTTAAGCATGAACAGATTGTTACTGATAGGTGTTGACCTCAATGTCTACTTTTATATTTACATATGCTCTTTTGCTGATATTGAGGACTTTAAGTCATGAATTTAGCATACTTTAAAACTATATTTTTATCAAACATTCTAGGATTAAACAGGAACTTAAGTGCACTCAAAGAATATAGTTTCCACTGAAAGCCTTCAACAAACACCTTACAACCCTAAATGTGACAAAAAAACTATCATATTTCTTCAGTAATATAACACATGCAGAAAAAAAATATCTCCAGAAAAGAAAGTCCCACTTCACTTTTATTTTTTGTCTTGTTGAGAAAGAACACAGGCTGCCCTGGATATGATAATAAACTACATCTAGACCTGTTTGTTTTGGCGTTCACTATTTTCCCATAGCTGGAACCCTAACAGGTGCTACCACCCCAGGTCAGGGAACAACAACAATTAAGAGTTGGTTCCATGCCTCTCAAAACCTCCAATCTCCCGATCATCAGCCTTGTTGCAGGATGTACCTTATCATCATACCTAGGATTATATATTAAAAAGAATTATATATTTGTTCCTCAGTGTTCAATGCTACTCAAAGTTTCATGCATATAGCAATCATCAGGTACAAACTATATGCATGAAACTATAAGTAGTATTGAGCAATGTAGGATGCAAAAAATAAATAAATTTTAGCTCTATATTTTTGCATTGATCACTGTTTTATACTAGCACTCACTGCACACTATTTTATATTCATACAGACACATAAACTTATATATATATATATATATATATATATATATATATATATATATATATATATAGATAGATAGATAGATAGATAGATAGATAGAATGAGTGTGTGTAATGAAAGACTTAGTAGGCTAATGATAATCCAATAATCTGCTAGAATACTTACTGAGATGAAGTTTTAAAAAATGAAAATTTAATCTTAAAGGTGTAGAAAGGGAGGCATGAAAACACTTTCCACAGTGAAGATGTGGTTGAAAGATGGAGACTGTAAAAGAAATATATAAAATAAAAATAAAATGTAAATTGAGAAATGTAAAAAAAAAAAAAATTATAGGTAGAAAGAAAGGGAAGAGAAAAAACAGGAGTGAAGTGGGTAAGAAAAGCAAAAAGGGTGGAAATTTATGAGTTGTGGTTGGGATAATGTTAAGGGTATTGGTGAGAATAAAAAGGCTTTGAATAGATTTTGCACTAATTGACACTAACACTGCTTTTTTTAAATTTTGATCAGATTTTGACTTCTAAAATATAACCACGTTTTCTTTCTGTCTGCTTCTGTTATCATTTCAATGTTTTTAGTTTTTATTCTCTTTTGAAGCCTTCTTTCTCTCTTATGGTTCTTTTATTTTTTTTCTATTATTTATTTTTCTTTAGTTTTTTTCTTTTATTCTTTTTGTGTTTTTCTTCCATGCTTTTTCTCTAGTTTTTTTTTTCCATGTATTCTTTGCTCCAGTTTTTCTTGTTCTTTTATTCAGTTTTTTTGTTTCTTTTCTCCAAGATTTCTTGTTTCTTTCTCTAGTTTTTCTTCTGTTCATTTTCTATAGTTTCTTTTATTAATTTCTATTGTTTTTTCTTCTATTTATTTTCTTAAGTTTTTTTCTATTCATTTGCTCTCCTATAGTTTTTTCTTCTAATCATTTTCTATATTTTTTCTTCTTTTCATTTCCTATAGTTTTCTTCTATTCTTTTTTCTCTATTTTTTTTACTTTTGCCCTTTTATTCTTTTTCAGTCAATTTTTTTTCTGTTGTTTTTGTCTAGGTTTTTTTTTTTGTTCTTTTTCTTTAAATTTTTGTTCTATTTTTGTTCTTTTTATTCTCTAGATTTTTTTCTTATATTCACTTTTGTCCATTTATTCCTCTATTTTCTATAGTTTTCCTTTTATTCTCTTTGTCATTTTTTTCTATTCTTTTTCTCCTTATTTTTTTTATTTTTTTCTAATTCTTTCTTTTTTTTTCTCCTGTTCTTTATTAGTTTTTTTTTTCTATTATTCTTTCTCATATTTTTCTAATCTTTCTAGTTTTTACTTTTATTTTTTATTTCTTCCTTTTTCCAATAATTTCTTCCTCTTCTCTTTTTTCTTTATTTTTTTACATACATTTTTATCCCTTGTTTATTTTTTTTATTTTCCTCTTCTGCCCTGAATTATTTTTTTCAAATTTTTTTCTTTCTTCTCCAACGTAAATTCTAAATCCTCTCCTTTCCTTTCCTTTTCTTTCTTTCTTTTTTATTCTAATATTTTTATATATACTTTTCAATTTATTCCCTTTTCCTCTTTCTTCTATTAGACTTTCCTCTATCTACATTTTTTTTAAAACAGCTGGCATCATCTTGTGAGATGGTGAAAAGAGTGGGAGGGTATATCCTTTGCCAATAACTTACATCTTTGATACCCATCAAATGGAAGAACAAGAGGTTGGTATGATGCAGGGACAGAAAGAAGACTGATTGTGTGGGGGTGAAATGATTAGAGCTGGGTGCCTTTGGTACCTCTTGGAAAAGGAATCCTAAAAGTACATTTCAGTCTCAAAGAAGCAGCTGCTTTGATTATATTTTTGCATCTGGCACTATATTCCATGAATAATGGTTGGCTATCGTTGTCCTACAAGAGTTAGCCTGATTTTTACTCATTACCTTGCAGATATCACAGAGAATTAACTGGAAATGTCATTCATGAATTGCTGCTGCCATGGATAGATATGTTGTTTTATTGATGCACATAATTAACTGCCAACAGATATTTATTTAATAAAGTGTTTCTTATCATATGGCAGATGTTTAATAATAGAAGTATACTTTTAGCATTGAGGGTAATTGTTTTCAGCTTTTTGCTCATCAATTGCCTCATGAAATCCTTACAAATTTAAGGTCTTCCCATTATTTGGTTAAGGGAAGATAACTCAATACCTACTTAAAGGTAGAACTAAGCCAACAGGTAAAAGATCTTATTCTATGTGTCATTTTACTTCAGGATGTGGGCCATCAGACCTCTCTACAACCTTGTATGCTTTGTAGTTTTTAGTAAGGTTTCAATATACCTCTCATTTCCTGATATATCATTTATTTACACAAGCTTGTTACATTGGTTACTCACTGTTCCTTCCTTCCTTCTTGCCTTCAATATATCCTGTAAGTAACAAATTCTCCAAGCACTGTTTCCTCATTATGTGTCCTGGAAAATTCTCTTTCTGATTCTAAGTATAAGCATCTTTTTTGCTTCCATTTTCCTTAAAACGTACTCATTGATCCAAAGTTCAGTCTATGGTATTCTCAGCATGTTTCTGTAGAACCACAGTTCTGTTGCCTGATATATTCCGAAATATTTTCTTTGTTTCTAATGAAATTTCCCAATTTCTTAATACTTTTAATATCTATATGTGCCTTCAAATTTCAATGTCAGCTTTTTCCATCCTTTGTTAAAACACTCTTCAGATATTGAAACTTTTGTACTTGTTTGATTTAGGTATCTCCAATTTGTAATTTTCATGTTTAACTGTTCCTTTTGCTGACAGTCATGCATTCTATCTTCTTGCAATTGATGATTAGTCCTTTCTTCTCACTTTCCTATTAAACTAGCATATGTCAGATAAAGGGATTTAAGACACTCAAATTTTTTGTCTTCAAAAATTTTCCCCCAGATTTTATATACAGCGTTTTCATATAAAGTTTACTCATGAGTATTCAAGACTAGTAAATAATCAGAAAAAAATCTGTAAGGATTTCATGAGGCAATTGATGAGCAAAAATCAATTCCTGTAATTATTTAGTCTGGGTGGTTTGATAAGGTCATGTTGACAGCTGATCTAAAAATGACCTACAATCTGTTCTTAAATAGGACAAGTAGTGGTTTGTTAATTTTAACACCTAAAAAAAAGAAACTGCTCTTTTTACTCATCTAAGAGAACCCTTTTTAATTTCAATCAGTATGGCTGATGCTAATCTCCAGGAGAGTGACACATTGCGCCTTCTCAGAAAGTAGAGATTATAAGAATAAGGAAGATAGATAATGACTGAACCTTGATTTAAGTAGTTTCATATTGAAATATTCAGAGTAGCATTCATGTAGGAGTCTGTTTCACAAAGTAGCAGTTCTTGGGGAAAAAGCTCTCTGAGTGGAACTTTTTACTTCGATTTGGAGTATGGAGGAAATGAGGGTGATTCAACTCCATGAAAGCAGTATGGTAGGCCCTAGTTTTAAATGTCTGAACTGGTGAAACGGAAGAATAGAGCTCATCTGAACAATTATCAAAGAAATTGCAAAAGAATCACAACAGGCTCGTCCATGAAAAATAATCTTCAGAATGGAGAAGTTGCATCTCACATGAGTACGTAAAATAATTTTGAACTCTATCAAAGCTGGAAAATGTCATTTAAGCAGATTCAGCAGTATTCCATTCTTGGTCTAATCTGACTGTCATAAAGATGAAGCATGAAATAAGAAGTGCTTCCTAGAGCAATAGAATTAACAAACTATTTTTCAAGCATTCCATCTTTGAAGGAATGCATGCATACCAACCTCACAGGATGTTTTCTTAGTCATGTCTGGAGAGCTTCATTCACTTCAGCTTCATCAGAGAACAACTGAATGATTCTTCACAGAATTGTTGTCTTCCCCACATATCCTCATAAACTGTGCCTCTTACTCTCTACCTTGAGTGGCTCTTTGGTCTTGTACTGAGTGAACCTTGTAAAAAAAAAGGAAGGTTTGTCACTGAGTGACCCAAGTAGATAAGAGTCTAAGGGTGCCAGATCGGGACTGTATGGTAGATGATGATCTTGTCAACTTTTACACTGTAGTTGGTGAACTAATTTTTTTTACCTAGTATGAAACCATGCATTGTTATATTGTAAAAGCACTTCAGTCATCTGCAAATGTAGCTTGAAGAAATGCAGCCTTTCCATAAACCTCTGTGACATTCTCTTTTCAAAATCAGGAATTCTGTCACAGCTATTTACTTTCTATATATATCCAGAGGGGCAGACATTTTGTAAAAGGATACTGGGTAGGAAGAGTGAAGGTAACTGTACAATTTTTTCTTCTGGGCTTCTGGTCACCTTATGATTTATGGTTAAAACCCTTAGGAATTATGACTAATACATTTAAAATTAAATTAGAACAAGCATTACTTTTTGACCAACCCTTGTAGATTGAAAAACTCAAATGCCAAATGATTAATGGGTATACTATTTATGGGTAAAAAAAATTGCAATGTCTTATAATTGAGTTTTCTCTGAATTGTTGATACTTGGATAAAGACATGATGGAGTAATAGAGATCAGCTCAGATTAAGAAATCAGAGAGCCAAGTTCAAATCCCAGTCAAGTTTGTTAAATTCACTTACGTGCAAATACCCTTGAGAAAGATATGAACCAATCTCTTCTCCTAACAGCTATAGGTTTATAGCCATTGGTGGAAACTAGTCAAAAAAACTCTGAACTCCAAACCTCCAAATATGGGTTAAATAAAATAGCCCCACCAACCTACAATTGACCAAGCGTGGTTCTACACCTTGAAGTCAATCAGTGATAGGTTCCTCCACTTGGATTAAATAAATTATAAATCTGTTGCATCAAAAACATTAAGACTAGCTTATAGTAGTCAAAATAGCCTCACCAACCTACAGTTGGCCAAACATGGTTCTGCACCTTGAAGTCAATCATTTGGATTGGATAAATCTAGCTCATAGTCAAAAGAGAAACAAGGCATTGATGTTTTTTTAGTTGAATGTTTCAATAACTGTAACAATAATGAAATGAAGATCAGAAAAGTAATAAGGGAAATATGGCTATATACTGGGGGGACCATACCAAATCCATCTTTGTAACATTACCTAAGAGACCAGGTGCAAACAAATGCAGACTCATAAGACAATCAATTTAAAAAAACACATAACCAAACTAATAATGCCAATTCTGATGAAGAGAGCATGAAGCTGAATTAGATTGAAATAGGACAAGAACAGGACACTGGACCAAGAAATGAAATATTCATGATAAGAATTATATCAGAGAGAGTAATATAAGTGCAAAAGTATGTACACCTGTGTTTTATAAATTATGCAAAATCATTCCATAATGTATACCAAAAAGAAGTGTTGGAACTGCTAAGTAATGTTGATGTATTTGGAAAGGAGATTAGAATAATCCAGAACATAACCACCTGAATATGGATAGAAAATGAGTTCAGTAAATATAGAAATATGGAAAGGTGTTTAACACCAGGATGTATCTTCTCACTGGACAGTGAGGTGATTCTAAGAGAATTAAAAGTCCTACCAGGATTTATCATTGGTGACCACAGTCTTAACAACATAAGATATGCAGATGACACAGTATTAATAGTATTCATAGGAAGGAAATGGCAAGAATTACATAAGGCAGTGAAGGAAAGTGAAAAATAAATTAGACATCAATTACAAGAAGATAGAATGCCTGGCTGTATTAAAAGGAACAACCTCACATGTAAATTAGAAATTGGAGATACTAAAATTAAACAAGTAAGAAAATTTAAATATATAAACAGAAGAAAGAAAGTGTGACACGGAAATCCATAAGCTTATTGGGATTGTTAAAGATGCTTTCCAAAAGTTAAACAAAGTATTAAAAAATAGAAAAAAATTGTGAGAAACAAAGAAAAGAGTACTGAACTGTTATTTAATATCAGTCCTCCTATATGGCAGTGAATGTTAGACAATCTCCATGCAGATGAAAAAGAGATTTGAAGAAATAGAAATGTGATTTTACAGAAGGATGCTAAAAAAAACCCAAAAAACGATGGACCAAACATATGAACAACAGCAAAATTTTTAGAATAAATACAAATGGAAAGGACATGTTTTACAGATTATGTAGAAGCATTTGACAAAGTATGGCACAAGGATCTATTTGAACAGCTCTGAAAGCAAGATGGGAGCATATTGCCTGCATATGGATAGAAAATAAATTGAATAGATATGCAAAAATAGAAAGTGACATAAGACAAGTATGTGTCTTCTCCCCAGATTTATTCAACTTCTACAGCAATGACATCCTAAGGGAACTGGAAACCCTATCAGGATTTTTTTTATTGTTGGGCATAATCTTAACAATCTAAGACATGCAGATGACAGTTTTGATGGTCATCTTGGAAAAGAAAGTACAGGACCTTCTAGACAGAGTGGTAAAAGACCGAGTAAAAAGAACTTTACATAAAACTGTAAGAAGGCAGAAAAAGCAAGTTACAATTTGTAGATATCAAGCAGATGCAGAAGTTCAAATATCCAAGAATCTTTTTGACAAAGGTTGGAAAATGTGACACTGAGATTCGAACACACATTGGACAAGCAAAAGGGACATTCCAAAATCAAATCAAAGTGCTGAAAAATGGAAAACATTTTGTTAGAAACAAAGAAAAGTGTGCTTGGTTTCCTATATGGTATCCATCCTCTTGAGTGTTGGACAAGGATGAAGGAAAAAAAAACTAGAAGCAGCATAAATGTGGTTCTGCAGAAGGATACTAAAAATTCCATGGACAGAATGAGTAAGCAACAAAAAAATCTTAAAGACAATGGCAGCAGAAAAAAAAACACATACTTAAATTCAGGAAAAGACAGCTTAAATTCATTTGGACACAGAATGGGGAAGGAGGACTTGGAAAACTGAAACCTTCATGGGACATATTCAGTGCAGGATTGATAGGGAAGGCAGCAAGTCACTTAGCTGACAAGCTTGTGTGAATGGATAGCAGAACAGCGGGTAAGAGCAAAGAGAGAAAAACTGCTAAGTGTAACAGAAAGTTGTGGAGAGCCATGATCAGCAATGTTCTGAGGGGATGTGGTACAGAGAAGAAAGACAAAGGTACTACAATATTTTGTTTCATCTTATAATTAACATATATAAAAACAAAAATTCGTATACAACATTTCTTACTTATGTAGTCATATATGTAAGAGGTGCTCCAAAAGTTATGCCTCTGTTTTATTATATTTGCCAATGATGTAAGGAGCAGATGTTGGTAGTCTGAACCTTCCTACCTATAATTCATCATTTTCTCCTTGTCCCAGATGGCAGCTGTTGTCTGACATGAAAGTGTACATAAAA
Organism: Acanthosepion lycidas; assembly: GCA_963932145.1. Lineage (NCBI taxonomy): Eukaryota > Metazoa > Mollusca > Cephalopoda > Sepiida > Sepiidae > Acanthosepion > Acanthosepion lycidas. The sequence goes on from OZ010583.1 coordinate 45,775,990, forward strand.
TAGAAAAGGATGGACTGAACATGTGAGCAACAATGAAGTTTTAAAGGAAA
>OZ010583.1:45781039-45783539 GCA_963932145.1 Acanthosepion lycidas
TTTTATTGCCTGTTTGGGGTGAAATTGCATCTTAATGGTTTTATTGCCTTTTTGGGGTGCAATTGCATCTTAATGGTTTTATTGCCCATTTTGGGGTGAAATTGCATCATAATGGTTTTATTGCCTTTTTGGTGTGAAATTGCATCTTAATGGTTTTATTGCCTTTTTGGGGTGAAATTGCATCTTAATGGTTTTATTGCCTTTTTGGGGTGAAATTGCATCTTAATGGTTTTATTGCCCATTTTGGGGTGAAATTGCATCATAATGGTTTTATTGCCTTTTTGGTGTGAAATTGCATCTTAATGGTTTTATTGCCTTTTTGGGGTGAAATTGCATCTTAATGGTTTTATTGCCTTTTTGGGGTGAAATTGCATCTTAATGGTTTTATTGCCTTTTTGGGGTGAAATTGCATCTTAATGGTTTTATTGCCCATTTTGGGGTGCAATTGCATCTTAATGGTTTTATTGCCCTTTTGGGGTGAAATTGCAATTAATGGTTTTATTGCCTTTTTGGGGTGAAATTGCATCTTAATGGTTTTATTGCCTGTTTGGGGTGAAATTGCATCTTAATGGTTTTATTGCCTTTTTGGGGTGCAATTGCATCTTAATGGTTTTATTGCCCATTTTGGGGTGAAATTGCATCATAATGGTTTTATTGCCTTTTTGGTGTGAAATTGCATCTTAATGGTTTTATTGCCTTTTTGGGGTGAAATTGCATCTTAATGGTTTTATTGCCTTTTTGGGGTGAAATTGCATCTTAATGGTTTTATTGCCCATTTTGGGGGGCAATTGCATCTTAATGGTTTTATTGCCTTTTTGGGGTGAAATTGCATCTTAATGGTTTTATTGCCTTTTTGGGGTGAAATTGCATCTTAATGGTTTTATTGCCCATTTTGGGGTGCAATTGCATCTTAATTGTTTTATTGCCTTTTTGGGGTGAAATTGCATCTTAATGGTTTTATTGCCTTTTTGCGGTGAAATTGCATCTTAATGGTTTTATTGCCTTTTTGGGGTGAAATTGCATCTTAATGGTTTTATTGCCCTTTTGGGGTGAAATGATTAAAAAAGAAATTTGGGGCACAGATTGATTTTACCTTACATGCTAAAAAGAATCATTACTTTACAGACATTGCTCTTGTGAATTATTTTCATTTATTAAACAACTGGAAAAGCTCTCAAGAAAAATGATGTTTGAAGACAATGCAATGCTCTATATTATGTTGTTTTTTGATTTTCTTGGCTCTTCTAGAAGTATTTAAGAACTATAATTAAAATCCTCACTGTATTTAATATTGTTGAAGTTATCAGTAACATTTTTGTTGAGATTTACCAACTCTACGTTTCATTCAATTTCACAAACCATTGATGAAATTTGAAAAAGCTGATTTGTTTAAGAAAAATACTTTGACAAAACTCCTACTTCATGGTTTAATAATGTTATAATAAGTGTTTGGTGGTGAGAGGAAAGTAATGATGAGGATTAGGTTTCGGAACAACATGTATTTGCTATTGATTATAGTGCTTTAAAACAGAATGCAAAAGAAACTCTAACAAAGAGCAGTCAAAAACTTTCAAAAGAGCTGGGATCATCATACACAGAGTATTACATAAGCTTCAATAGAAGACAAAAATCCTCGAGATATGATTTCTTGTTCTTTGCAGTAAAAGCCCAGAAATAGATAACCATCATTTTTTGAATAGGTGCAGAAATTTAAATTTAAGGGAAGTGTTTGGACAGAGGACAGTAAGTGTGATGCTGTGATCCAAAGACATATTGGGATGGCCAAAGACGGATTCCAAAAGCTAAGCAGAGTATTCATCCATTTGTGAGCATTTATTTCATGTCATCCATTTCTAAGCTTTTATTTCATGGAATAATACCCTCCACCTGTCAAAAGATCCTGTCCCTTGATGAAGCTTATGAAATGCTCTATGTATGATATCTTTTGATGATTTCAGCTTTTGGCCAAGTTTTTGATTGCTGGTGATTGAGTTCTTGTCTACTTGGTATTTTAACATGTCATAATCTATAACTGAAATCTAGCAGTTATTTCTATCTTAACAGTTTTTTCTCTCAAAGTGAATTCTTGTGGAATTCTCTTTTCCAATTAATTTTGACCTTCAAAAATTCAAATGCAATGTCAGTCATTACTTTTGGTCTTCTTGAATCCTGTTCTTTTATTGTCCTTTCTCCTTAATAAATATTTTCTTTTTCTCGTATTCATTCACACTCAGTAAATTCTTGTGTTGTAGTTTCTTTATTGATTTACTTGGTGAAAAATGATTAAAAAAAATCTTATCCATATTTTCACCTTTGGATGGAATAAACCAGCATTAGGCAGCATGCTCTTGTTTTATTTCCTTCCATTTCCAAAATTCTGCAAGTAGTTTCACTGTTTTTAGTTCCAGTTTTGAAAATGGTTAAAGATACCAGAATTTTAATATTTGTATCTGCCGTTATATCATATAACAAAGAGTAGAACTGAATAGGATTGATAATA
>OZ010583.1:45788539-45813539 GCA_963932145.1 Acanthosepion lycidas
GGAAAGGAACGGAGTGGAGGAACAAGGTAGAGGAACAGGGTGGAGAAAGAGAGTGGAAAGTACATAGACACTGTGATTGAGTTGAAGTCAGTTACAAGGACGCCCGACTCTAAGGAAGTTTACTTCGAGACTGTATATAGCGATCTTTGATTAATACTAACCAGCGTTCCTGGATTTTACTAACAGCATTACCTTTTGTATTTTGTGTAAATACATTTAATTTCTTAGCTTAAATACTTGCGTTTGTCATTTATTGGAGACCGATTTTTCACGTGGAATCCACAACAACTTGGCGAACGAGGATTCGAAACTCACGCGGATAACCCACAACAACTTGGCGAACGAGGATTCGAAACTCACACGGAAAGAAAACTTTTTGTACGCCTAACAACAAACAACTTGGTGAACACACGCGGAAAAACTAATCAACAGAAGAAAAATCCTTCCCTTGTCGTTCAACAACAAATTAGCGACAAACAATTTCGAGGAGTAAAAATACAAAAATTGAGTTATCATGAAAGATTTCAAAAATATGTTGGTAGAACTGATAAGGCACCAAAATGAGCAACAATTACAAATGCAGAAATACCAAAATGATCAACAGTTACAGCTACAAGAAAAATGGCAAAAGCAAATATTACAAATGCAGAAGGAAAATCAAGATAGACAAACAGAGCTCCAGGAACTAATATTGAAAGTAGCGGGCAGCAAGCAATTAGATATTGAAAAAGAAGCAACATTTTCGCAAGATGCAGTGTGGAATACCATATACATTTTCAAATATTCTTTAGATGAGGACAAAAATTTTGGAGATTACTTCAGAAGACATGAAGACATCTTTAACATAGACTGTCAAAATTGGACAGAAGCAAAAAAGCTACGTCTATTGCTTAGAAAATTAGGAACTGAAGAATATACAAAGTTCATGGATTATATCTTGCCAAAAAAGATGAACGAATTAAAATTTGATGAAGCAGTGACATGTCTTAAAGAACTCTTCAGCCCCAAAACATCACTCTTCCATAGGAGGTGGAAATGCCTTAACCTGGTAAAGGGCGATAATGAGGATTATTCCACGTTTGCCGCAATCGTAAATAAACATTAAGATGACTTCAAACTAGCGGAATTAACACCGGACAATTTTAAATGTCTCATCTTTGTTCAAGGGCTAGTTTCTACAAAAGATAGCGAAATGCGTAGAAGAATGCTTGCAAAATTACAAAATGAACCGGGTCAACATTACAGCAATTATCAGAAGATTGCCAGAGATGTTTAAGCATAAAGAAAGACACAGTGGACATTGAAGATTCAGCTGTTTCTCATATAAATATTAAAATAAAAGTCTACGTTCTTCACCCTCCCCGGAAAGAAAAATAAAATATTATGATAAGAGAAAAAATACAACATACAGGACAAATTATGACGGATATCGAAACAAATATAAGCCCCCTCCATCAGCATGTTATCGATGTGGAGGATTACATTGGAACAAGGATTGCCGCTTCAGATATAAAAACTGTCATGAATGTGGAAAAAAAGGCCACAAGGCATCCCAATGTAGAAATAGAAAAGATACTAATAGAATAAGAGCTACAAGAATGAATAATGATGACAACACCAATGTAAGGAAATATGTAGAACTGGAAATTTTAAACAAAAAGATTAAATTACAACTGGATTCGGGTCCCGACCTCACGATAATCAACTTACAGACATGGAAAAAAACTCAACAGACCTACCATGTTACACACCCAAAAAATTGCCAAGTCAGTTACAGGCAAATGAATAAAATTTGAGGGAGAAATAATAGTGAATGTTAAATTTCACGGCAAAACAAAAAAACTTAAAATATACGTCATGAAAGATACTGAAAATTTAGTAGGTATCGACTGGATGCAGAAATTCAACGTTTGGAACCTACCTATCAACTGGTTTTGCAAAAAGTTAGAGGTTGAACCATCAGATACCATAAAATTGAAGGAAGAATTATACAAGCAATTTCCTGAGGTATTTTCAAGTGGGTTGGGACGATGCAACAAATTTAAGGCCAAAATAGAATTAAAAGAAAACGTTCAACCAATTTTCAGAAAGGAGCGAAATGTACCGTTTGCTACTATAGAAAAAATAGACAAAGAATTGGAGAGACTGGAACAAACTTGGATTTCATCTAAAACAGAGTTTAGGGAGTGGGCTGCGCCGGTGGTTTATGTAAAAAAGAAGTCAGGAGAAATTCGCGTATGCGCAGATTTTTAGACGGGACTAAACAAGGCAGTAAAAGACCACCATTACCCACTACCGAGCCCAGAGGAGATATTTACAAAGCTCAACGGCGGTAAGATATTTTCAAAAATAGATCTTAGTGAAGCTTATCTACAAATTCCAGTACAAGAAGAGAGTTCGAAAATCCTTTGCAGTAATACGCACAAAGAGTTGTACAAGTTCAACAGACTACTATTCGGAATAAAAGTTGCTCCTGCAATTTTTCAACAAACAATGGACACAATATTAACTCCCCACAAAAAGGGATCTAAGGAGGGGGGTATTATGGGATCCACCCTTTCTGATATAAATGGACTCGTCCTGCTGCCATAAAATAGCCACAGTCAGTCAGAGAGAAAAGGAAAGGAACGGAGTGGAGGAACAAGGTAGAGGAACAGGGTGGAGAAAGAGAGTGGGAAGTACATAGACACTGTGATTGAGTTGACGTTAGGACGCCCGACTCTAAGGAAGTTTATTTGGAGACTGTATATAGCGATCTTTGATTAATACTAACTGGCGTTCCTGGATTTTACTAACAGCATTACCTTTTTGTATTTTGTGTAAATACATTTAATTTCTTAGCTTCAATACTTGCGTTTGTCATTTATTGGAGACCGATTTTTCACGCGGAATCTACAACAGAAATAGAAACAAAAATGACACTTGTAATATGAATCAAAAAGAGAAATTTCTGAAAAAGAATGAGGAACAAGGATTTCAAAAATTTGATACTAAAAAGACATACTGAAAGCAAGAGGGAGCAGAGGAAAACATTGTATAACCTACCTAATAATCTTGTGTAAATAGCAGAATAGGAAGTGGTAGAATATGAAGTTTGGAGAGCCGTGGTTGCTGATGTTCTGAAGGAACATTGCACATAAAAGAAGATTCAGTCTGTAGATTTTAAAATGACTGCTGAGAACATTTACACATACATGATATTAGGTGAAGGCAAAAGATTAGATTGTCATGGTATCTTTTTTTGAAATATAAAAATGAATGCAGAGCCATTTTGTTTAATAAAGATAATGTGCTGACAAAGGAGAAAACCAAGTGTTACCTTGGAAAAGAATTTGTGTTTTTTTGTGCTGTCTGTTGAAAAGAAAATCTGCATCAAGGATGGGTAGTAGTATTTGAAATATTGTAATTGTTAGTGCTTCCATAACAGTCTTAACCAATCACAACCATTCTTACTCCAATAAAAGAACTCTATTCCACAAAGCTCTTTATGCATTGCAAGTTTCAGTGCAAATCTTTTACCCTTTTGATTTACAGCCCTAGTATTTTTTTGAAATTGGACTTGCAAATCTAATTTTTTACCCTTGGAATTATAACCTTGAAATTATAATTTTTTGGGGTGATGGCGGTGGGGATCTGAACCTCTCTATTTCTATTTAACTAGGTGTTCTGAAAACTTTTGAACCTATTTAATATACGCTATTTACATTATTCAGACTATTGTCCTCATCTTTGTTGCCATATTTATTACAATGTTTCAGCCGTTGTATGCTCTGGTCTTCTTCAGGTGGTTGGAATGTCAAACTGAACCGTTTATTTCACTCACTGGGGTAGACTGTTCTAGTTCCATGTGCCATGTTTAATGGTTGTCAGTTGTCAGTTATCTCCTGTTAATTTCCCTCTGCAAGTTCTCCACTGCCTTAACCAGGTATTGAACTCACACTGTTTGGGTCCTGTCACTGGATCTAACATAGTGTACATAATACCTCATCTCAGAAATATAGACAGATACTATTTAATATATTGAAATATTAATAAATCTATTATAAATCTTTGGCTCTCAGACCTCAATCAAATCATTTAGGTCAAAACAACTTCTTGAAAAAATTATTTTAAAAATCTGGCTTTACCAACAGTGGTTTTGCTTTATAATGAATTGTTTTTAGCATAGTATTTGGGCATTGCAAGTTGTGATTCAAATTTTTGACTGTTTTGATTTACAGCCCAATATTTTTTTATGTTGAACTTGCAGGACTAATTTTTGACCGTTGGAATTAAAACCTTGAAATTATAATTTTTGGGGTGGGGATCTGAGCTTCCGTATTGCCATTAAACTTAGATATTCTGAAAAATTTTGAGCCTATTCAATATATTGAAATATATTAATGAAACAATCACAAATCTTTGGCTTTCAAATATCAATCAAAGCTTTTATATCAAAACCACTTTTTGAAAAAATATTTAAAAATCTGTCTTTAGAAACGGATTTGTCTTATAATGAATTAGTAATGTACTCAAATTTATCTGCTGTCTGATTTTTCTCCTTTTTTTTCTTCAAATAAGAAATTGAGGTTATTTTACTTTGGTTTACAACTTGAGACAGAGATAATGACAAAACTGATAAACGGTGATAGACATTAAACTGTCCTTTGCAACTTGAAAAAAGAAGCAATAAATAAAGATTGAGTCTTTAATTTCAGAAAACAATCAAACTGAAAATATATTTAATCTCTAGAATGTTGAAGAATTGAACGTGCAAGATATTAATAATAGATTACTGATTCGTTATTTTTGAGTTCAAAGGAGAGAGGAATCATTTATTTTTTTTCATCCAGCCAAAGAAAATAATTGATAACTGATAATTTGCATCTTAAATATTTCTTATTTAAAAAGGAAAAATTCTTGACAAGACATAAGACATAAATAAAACATATATAGATAAGTTCTTATCAAAAAACAATATATATAAGGTTGTTTGGAAAGTAATATCACATTTTCAAGAAAGGGATAAAAACTGATGCAAATGTAATTAAGCTAATTTTTTATTAATCAATGACATAATTGCCCTAATTAGCAATTAGAGTAGTCCCATATTAAAGTAATTTTTTCATTCCCTACTAATAAAATTCTAGGGTTTTTAGTGAAAAAATGACTGATCTCAATTGACATCTTGAGCAGCTTGGAATGAGAAATAAGAGAACCAAGTTCAAATTCCAGTCAATTTCATTACATGAACTAATGCACAAATACCCTTGGGAAAGGTATATGTCACAACTTGGCAAGAGGGTTCATAATAATAATGACAACACATTTTAATCTGGTTACTTCTCTTCTGGCAAAAGTGATACTCCTGCTTTATAATCACACATAATAGTATGGCCGACACGGTACTTCTCTGTCTGAACAATGGCTGAGACAGTGCTTCTGTCTCCTTAGTTCCGAGTTACAATAGTATGAATCCATCTCTCCTCTCCCCAGCTATGGGTTAAATAGTGGGATTTGTATCTGGAAATTGTTAATGCAAAAAAATGCACACACTAAAGAAAGTTACTGTTACAATCCAAAATATGTTTAATCTTTAAATGACCCATAAAGGGTTGATAAGTCATAAAAAACAACTTGATCATCAGTCTTTCACATGTTAATCTTATTAATTTTTTCTACTGTTTTGATTTTAACATTATTTGCAGTAAATTTTATTGCTTCTCCTCACTCTATTTTGATTGAATATTGTTTTCCATTTTCATGTACCTTTATTTTATGATAGGCTATAAATTTTCTATTCTGTTTTATATCAGGAAAGACTGTGATCCATTCCATAAATTTTGGAACCTTTCTGTGGCAATGTGGGCAATAGTCAGCTTTGTAGAATGTGAAGAAGCATTGTATTGCCTAAATATATTCTTTAACTGAAAAAACATTTGTTTGTAACCTGTACCACCAAGAAACCCTCATCCAAAAACTTTGATTAATTCTCTACATTTAGTTTTGGCGAATGTCAATTTGAAGAGCCATGACATGGCCTCTCTCTTTCTTTTTGTTATATAGGAATAAAGTGTCACTGCTGATACTTGAGTTTGAACATAGATTGTCAATGAGCAAATACAGGTGATCCCATTATTGAATTAAGTGGACCACGTGACCATGGAAGAAATGCATAAGTAGGAAGTCATGTGATGTCTAACTGATCATCAATTCTAGTCTATTCTCTATTACTATTCGGATTGCCATTTCTGTTCTATACTCTATTACTATACAGTTTGCTATTTTCTATACTATTTCTCTATTCAGATCCCTATATGATGGCTACTATTCGAGCGAGTATTGTTGCGAAAGTACTATTAGTGCGAGTGCTATTTGAAGGCATCTGACACCAGTATTGTTCAACAACATTACCATAGATGTAATCTGTGATTGCAAAGTCTCTACAACAATGATCATTATTAAAGTGACAAGAAGTATTCATTAACATCCCAAAAGTGGCAACAAGTTTTTGTTGACATCACAAAACTTTTCTACAAATATTTTCATGGCATTTCTTGTGATGAGCTGTTCTCCTTAGTGCCTCAACTGCAAAACATAAGCATGCTTCTAGATTAGTAACTAAGTCTCACTATTTTACTGGTGAACTAGCTAGGTGCAACCATCTGTTCTAGTCTAATAGTTTCTTTTCTCACACTTTCTCACCCGTGGAATTTTCTCCCTTATTTCTTGCTTCCCTGCCAACTATAATCTTCAAAATTAAAATGTAACATCAATTGCCATCTTCTGTCTTCCTGAATCCTGTTATGTTATTGTTCTTTTCCTCACTTTTCCTTACTAAAATATTCTCATTCTCTTTCACTCCTGTAAACCCCTGCATCCTAGTGGTATTATCACTTTGCATTGTGTGAAATGATTAAAAAATGTTGATTATTTTTATTGCCTAAAATAATAGCCCAAACATTATTTCATCCCATCTCCCAATGTTATCTTCTATGTTCTATTGTTTGATAATGCAACATAGAAGATAACATTGGAGATGTACTGAAATAATGTTTGGGCTATTATTATATGCAATAAAAATAATCAACATTTTTTAATCATTTCACTCAAAGCAAGGTGAAAATATTTCCATTGAAGGATCCAACCATCAGATAGATCCAATTTAACTCTGTATTTATCCCTAAAAATTGAACTTTCAATATCAGTTTTCATGTACTTCTTCATCCAACTTAAATATTCCTCTTTGTAATGTTTACTTAAAGGTGGTAGTTTGTTGCTTTCTTGTTTTTACCTGATGTACATAATATTTTACATCTTTTCTCTCTTCTTTGATTCAAAAGACATGTTTCTTCAGATATTTTCTTTTTGGTCATCTGAGTTTTCTTGTTCAATTAGCCTTTGAATTTTCCTCAGATCTATTTTTGTGATATTCTTGAACTACAGGGTTTTTTTTATTGTTCTTTTCTTGCCAGTATTTTTTTAAATTTATTTTCTACATGGTGACTGCATGGTTAAATATTTGCATTAAGGACCTCCACTACAGCCATTAGATCCATCCAATGTAGCTCTACTATTCATCACTAAAAATCACTGTTGAGAAATTAGTTTTAATGTACTTCTTCACACAAATTACACATTTCTCTTTGTGTTACTTAAATATTTGGGTGTTTTCATGACTTTAGCCAATGTTTTCTGTTTACATTTGCAGCACCAGCTTCTTCAAATATTTTCTTATTGATCAATCCAATTTTCTTGCTTATTACTCTTAAGTTTTCTTAAATGTCCTTTTGTAGCATCCTTAAAGATATTTTTTAAATCTCATTCTATTACTGTGAATATTTAAATTTATTTTCTGATGTTTCTTTGATCACTGTTCTATTTTTTTTTGCACAATTTCTAATGTTAAGTTCCAATCATTTCAATAATTTTACAATATCTTCTTTTGATGTTGTACTTTAGCTATGACTTATAGTAATCTTTATATACCTGAAATGATATTATTTTATATTCATTTACAATGTGAGGAATAACCCTCATGTTGCCTAATAAAATCTCACACCACCAAATAAGTCCTTGTAAATATTTCTGATAAAAACATCTAAGCTGAAATTCATATGGAGTATTTATAATATAAAATATGTCCTGAATACTTTACTAACATCTGTTAGTTAATACCAATTTTAGACTGAAAATATTGATTTGTATAATAAAATCTGACCGAGTACAGAGACTCTCCATGTGGGTATATAATAAAATATTATTTTCTGCATTGTGTTATTGCTCTTATGACGTTTATACAACCTGCAATGATGAATAAAAAACTCATTAAAGTCTTCATTTTGCATGTGGTTGGGGTTAACATTGGATATACTGTATAAAACATGCATAACCTGACAGAACAGATGTAAAACTAATTCTTGCTTTTATTGATTACAATTTAATTTTGATTTCAAAGTCGTCGGTTTGGTCCAAATTTACATATTTAAAAAATCATACAGTATGACACCATTATAATGCAATCAATGAGTTCCATAAAATATCATTGCCAAAAATTCAGGATCATACTAAGTCGGTTTTCAAGAAAATCATCATTTGCATACAGTGGTTAAATTTACCAAACTTTTACTAGCACCTTGTGTACGCATACATACACACACACATGTATATATATATATATATCAAATATATATAAATAATATATTATATCTAAAATATATAATCTAATATATATATATATATATATATATATATATATATATATAGTATGACTCACATTAAAATGCTATCATTGAACTGTTGCTTTATAACCAAATCCATGCTAAATCAGGGTTTTTCGATATTACTATGCAGAAAAATTTATTTTGTGTGTGTGTGTGTGTGTGTGTGTGTGTGTGTGTGTGTGAAAATATAAAACTGGTGTCATTCTACTCAATTTCATCATCCTGTTTACTCAAATAACCACTGAAATGTGCCACTTATCCCCTACCCTCATTTACCATAAGCACCCAGTGGCCTATATATAGAGCCTTATCAAGGAATAATAACACATGGACAAATGACCAATTAACACATGAAAAGAATATATATATGTGTGTGCCAAAAATTCCAGTTATAATTAAAATATATATCTGTAAAAAGACAATATGAATAAAGACAAAAGGAAAATTTTTCTTAGTCGACACATTTTGTCCTCTGACAAGCTTTATCATGACATATGTAAGAATTTTATTTAAGTATTTATAAACTTTTGTGACATATGGTGACTGTTAATGATTAACTATAACTCAAGACTTCAATGTTAAATAAAACAGTATTACAACCACAAATAAATACTTAACAAGAACCCTAATCCTCAACCATCATTGATTATTGAGTGACTATTGAGTGTAACTATCCAGTTGAATTAGTGTGAATTATTGTGTGTCAATGATTTGTGTTTTGATTTAGGATTTACCAGATGTTAACCAAGCCACACTACTTACAAGATATTCACTGAAATGGTTAATTATCTTTGGTTGACTTTCACTTCTTTGTTCTTGCTAAGTATTTATTTGCGGTCGTCATTAAATACTGTTTTATCATAAGTCTTGAGTTATACTCAATCATTAACAGCCACTAGATGTCACAAAATAAACAGAAGTAAAAATGTTATTAGTCTTCATAATTTTTAAATTTAAGAGACACTCATAAATATTCATCAGGTTAACTGAAAAGTCTAGGGAAATTATGAAAGATGCTAAGTGATGTAATTTAATATAAGATATATAATTTAATGCATTACTATACAGATGTTGAAAATTGAAAGAAAACGGTTAAATTCATAACTTCCTAATGTTTAAAATATAATGTATAAATAAAATAAAATAATTTAAAAATCACTTTTGTTTAGTAGACATTAAATTATGTTACTTAACCACCTCCATAATTTACCTAGACTTTTCAGTTAATCTGATGAATATTTATGAGTGTTTCTTAAATTTAAAAAATTTTAAAAACTATCAACAATTTTACTTTTATTTATATATACTTGTTGCAAAATAAAACCCTTCCAATTGCTTTGGGAAAGTCCATAACAGATTGACATTTATTCATATATATATATATATATATATATATATATATATATATATATATATATATATATATATATATATATATATATATATATAAATATATACCTGATTTGAAATTATGGGCTAAAGAAGCATCTTCAATCTTTGCAAGATTCAAACAATCCTGGGAAAAGAAAAGCAACTTTAAAGAAAGATATTGGAGATCTGAGAAATGTAATTGCCATTTGAATTCAAGTGGTATTCATTTTAATAATAATTGTACTGTTAAAAATTTCATGGCTTTTCTATTTCAGTTTTCTGATCTATCATAAACTTCAGGTTGATGATTGAATAAGCTTCTTGTGAGCTCTATGGCTGTAAAACATCTGTGGAATACCCTATTGCATGTTGAATATTCGAACTTAATGAATTCAACAAAATATTGTAATAACACTCATAAATATTGACAACATTTTCTATTTCACTGTTAAAAAATTCCTATCATCCTTTCTTTCTTCCATTTACTCACTGAAATCAAATAGCATCTTTGATAGGTCTTTCCACACAAGAAAAATGAAATAGTCCATTATTTATGGGTTATTAACATGAGACGTTAAACATTACTATCTTTCTTTCTTTATTTAAATGAAACCAGGTAGTTTTTCAGATATCTTTGTCTTTCCATGCAGTCAAAACGGATTTGCCCATTATTTATGAGGTATTGGCAGGGCATAATGGCTGCGCAAACAAAGGCTCGAACAAGCACATATAGTAAAAGAATCTTGAGATAGAAACTTGCAGAATTTGGCATCTCAAAACTCACACTACCTATAATTATTGGAGCACTAGGATTAATGTCAGAAGATGCAAGCACATATGTAGCCTAAATCATAATCTTTAGGTTAATGACAGAAAAAGCATCTTGCAATTTCTGTGACTATAAAACATCTGTGGGATATCCTATTGCATATTGAATAGCTGAACTTAACAATTTAATGACAATCATAATAACAATCATAAGTATGTTTGCAGGTCATTATTTAAAGAAGTAAGAGGGTACAATTGAAACAATTTAAAAGAGATTTTTCACAGAAGCAGATGGTGAACATGAGTGTTATTGCCTTCTCTTTTTTCTGTTTCTCATTGAAACCAACGGTGCCTCTGATATCTTTCCTTGTGGTCAAAATGGAATAGTCCATTATTTATGAGGTATTAGCAAGGTGTGACATATGTGCTAACTAAGGAACAAGAAAAATGATAATATGATAATTATAACATGATGTGAAATAAAAAAAAGAATAATTCTAGAATGATATAATGTATATCACAATCAAAGGCTACAATGATATATGTTTTTATTATTATTGAAAATAGTAAATAGTAATGGTAATATTAGCTGTTTCCTTACAAGGAAACATTTGGCATTTATTGACTATCAGTATTGATGAGAGCTTCCTAACCTTTTATTTGTGTGTGAATGTGTTAAGTAGTGTGTAACATCAATATTTTGATTATGAGATTATTTTCTCTTCAAGTTATATATGCTCTCCATTTTGGTTGTTGTGAGTACTCACATGATATGGTTTCTTTTACTTGCTTCAGTTCTTTGTGATTCTGTAGCACCGGTCTACAATGTTCAAAGAAGGATGGCCTTTGCAAAGCCCCATGGGCTTCACTTGTTCAAAGCCATTTTAACCATTGAGCGGAGAAAGAGTTTACTAATAACAGTAAGGATAATAATAATAAGTATTGTAACAATTACATTTAGCCTTTGTAATTTTTTTCTTCTGAATTTTTGATATTAGTCAATCCATCAAGGCATGACTAATCAGATTAAAATGGTGGTAAATCCCTAGCAGATTCTTGTGATTGTCTCTGAAAAATGCTCATCTGGTTTTATTTTCTCCATTGAAAATACATTGAATAAGAGATTCATTCATTTTTTCAATAATTCATTTTTACTTCTATGAAAGACCTGGCCTCCAGTGGTTTTCTTTATGTGCAAGGATTTTAGTGAAATAAAAGTAAGAAAATGTTGCTTTGTCTAGTAAAAGATTACTTAAAACTTTTGATAACTTTATATATATATAAATATATCTATATATATCTATATATATATATATATATATATATATATATATATATATATATGTATGTATGTATGTATGTATGTATATATATATATATATATATATATATATATATATATTAGGTTGGTGCAAAAATAATGACGTAATAATGTCGTTTTTTGACGTTAAAAAATATGTCAAAAAACGATATTATTACGTCATTATTTTTGCACCAACCTAATATATATATATATATATATATATATATATATATATATATATATATATATATATATATAATTACATATATACATTAAAATATTTTCCCTCACAAGACTGTGGAAAGGTTTTTGAACTTTGTCAAGGCTCTTATTCAATAAATAATTATCTTAGAGCTTAAAAAGAAAAGAAAATCTTTATTAATTTTAAAGTAAAAAATGTTGTTTTAGTTCATAAATTATTATTGAATTATTTCGCCGCAAAGCTATGTTGTGAGAGAAAATGAGAAAACTTTAGTGAGGAGAAAGAACAATAAAAGAGATGGATTCAGGTAGACAGAAGATGATGATTGGCATTGCATTGACTCAGTTTGAGTCTTTGTTGAGCCCAATATTTCTTGATCTTGGGGGATGAATAAGAAGTTTAGAATCTGGTAATAAGTATGCCGAATGCATATCACTTCAACTCTAGGGTGCAGTGAACAAATGTGAGTGTACTTGTAACTTTGTTCAGATTTCAAAATAGTTTCTGGACTAATGGCTGCTAGAAAATCAGTGAAATATTTAAATAATCTTATATGTAAATGAATCCCCTTACTTCTTGCTTTCCTGTTTGTCTTAAGCTGTTCTCTACTATCCCATGATGCATGAGGTAAACTTTAAAAGCAAGTAACAAAAGAAGAGGTACACTGGAATACCAAAAGATGCCTTTCAAAGCTAAGCAAAGTATTAATAAACTGGAATATTTGATTACAAATAAAGAAAACATTGCTGAAATCCTGTGTCATGTCAATTCAACTATATAGCAGTAAATGCTAGGTAATTTTTTGCAGTGACTGCATCAACTTTCCTATTGCAATGATATGGCTTCCCTGTGGTTTTTTGCATGGCAATTGTTCTAATGCGCTTTCTACTTGTTATTTCGACAACATGAATTTGGTATTAGACATAGTATTAATATTTGGTATTAGACATAGACATAGTATTAGACTAGCATCTAGGTTTCACTGTTTTACTATTGAAATAGCTACATGTATCTACTAATAGTTTCTTTTCACACTTGTGGAACTTTCTTCCAGCTTCTTACTTTCCTGTCACTTGTAATCTTCAAAAGTTTAAATGTAACTTCAATCACCATCTTCTGTCTTCCTGAAACCTGTTCTTTTATTGTCTTTTCTCCCTATTAACATTATATCTTCTTCTTTCACTCCTAGTAACCCCTTGCATCTCAATGGCATTATAGCTTTATCTGGGGTGAAACAGTTAAAAAAAAGATGAAGGGGAAACTTGAGGCAGCAGAGCTTTGGTTCTAGAATAGGATGCTAAGAATACTATGGACACACCATGCAAACAACAAGGAGGTTTTAAGGAAAATGAAAAGAAAAAAGGATGTTGATACTTAAATCAGAAAGAAGACATATTGAAGGCAAGAGGTTGTTAGGAAAACAGTGAGTAACCTCTATAATTAGATGGTGTATATGGCTGATAGAAGAGTGGGTTGGAGAGATAAAAAAAAATAAATATTGCTAAGAGCTACAAAATATAGGAAATTGTGGTGAGCTATGATCGCCCACATCTTGAAGAGACATAAAGGAGATCAAGAGAAGTTCCACCTTTAACAGAGTTTTGGAGCTAATCAGGAGAGTTTGCTGAAAATTGAATGAAAATCAGAAAGTGTTGTAGATAAGGAGGAAAGCAGGCAAAAGAATTTTGAGATGCAATATTTAGATGCAGTACATCTCATCATTAATGATAGACTGAAATTCCAATTGCTAAATGCACTAAATGATGTGATAAGGGTTAGAGAGGTAAGCAAAACTGAGGTGAATCTACACTGACCTATCTTGCACATGTAATGCTCTTGAGATTGCATTTTCATAATGATAACTTATCGAAACATCTCCATCAGTCTAAGGAATCAGTATGTCTACATCATTCAGTATGGCATGCACATTATAAGGTGCAGGGAAAATGGTAACAATATTAAAGTGTAACTCGACTAACAAATAGTCTATGGCTACCGATTTGTTTCTCGCTAGTTTATGTTATACAATCAATCAATATATTATTCCTCTAGTTGGGTGCATTTTCTTTCGTTCACTCTCCCTCTTTTGGGTATTGGGTCAGTGTGTGAGTAGAATTGATGGACAGAGGGAAAGGAGACTCCCTTTATTTCGTGGTCCAAGTAATTTTAAGATAAACAGGACAATTAACCCTTGCCTAATGGAAATTTAAACGAACCTTAATGGTGCATTATCATTGCCACAATGAGCAATACATGATTTTGTAAACGAGATTATGTCTCTTGTCTTGGACTTAAACATGGTTTGTATTCTCTTTCTTTCTCTTTTTCATCTTTTTTTACTCTCTCATAGTTCTTAATGGTCTTTTTTTTTCATTTTTCCCCCTCTCTCCTTCTATCTGTCTCTCTCTTAAAGATCTGCGTATATTTTTTCTTTCTGTTTCTGTCACTCCTTCTATTTCCAAGTCTTTCTTTTTCACTGCCTGAGTCTTTCTTCTCTTTTTCAGTTTCTCTGTTTTTCTTATTCTGCTTGTTTTCCTGCTTCTCTTTTTCTTTCTAGTTCTCTCTTTCCTTCTTTCAGTTCCTGTTGTTCTTTTTATAATCTGTTTTTTTTTTCTTTTTCCAATATCTGCAGACTTTCTCCCTCTCTCTTTATATCACTTTTTTTTGCATGTCTCTTATTTTTCTTCTACTCTTTTTTCAAACACTGTTTCTAATTATCTATCTCTCTCTTCAGTTTCTCTTTTCTTCTTTTATCTCTCTCACCTTCTAAATATTTCAACTTCTTTTTTTTTTTACTTTACTAATTTTTCATTTTTATCTTGCATTTCTATTTCCTCCATTTTTTTCGTTACACATTTTGAAACGCCTTACTCGTTCTTTTTCCTTCTCAAATTCTTTTTTTAATATTTTACCTTTTCTCTTTCTCTCACCATTTTTCAAACTGTCATACTTTTTGTTCCACACTTTCACTTTCTCTCTTTCTGCTTCTTCTTTCTCTTCCTCTTTTGAAATTTGTTATCCAATATGCATTACTTATCGGATCCCTTGATAAAACTATTTTTCACCTTTTAAAATGCCATCATTAGTGTGACCAGATTGCTCCATCAAAAGGGGACGCCTAGATTTGAGCCTGCAATCAAAGGGATCCTCACATTATATTGGCTACTTAAGTTTGGTTAATGCTTGCCAAAATATCTTATGATGCCCTCATCATTTCATACATTACAAATTGCATACAACGGACTGAAAAGAGGGCCAGCCTTTTAAGTGCATTTATTCATATTCAACCATAGACATGTGAGTGAAAGTGTTCTCTAAAAACAGAAAAGGTCTTGTAAAGGAGAGATCACTTATGCAAACTCCTTCGCAGAATAACAAGAAAGCATCTCTTCTCCTCCATCCCCCACCACTCTAGCTAAAGCAAATGACAGTGGATATAGATATTCACTTGATCAGCAAACATTGGAAATCAAATCATTTGTAGTGTATTGATTAGAAGAATTTATATTCTCAGATTGATTGGTAGATGTTTATGCCATATTCCTATTCCACATTTAGTAAGCATATGAATGCATTGGCTTCTAACAGAAATGAAAATTGGTAAATTTCCAAATAAAAATTTTTCAGTTTTGGCTTGGTTTAGGGCGCATCAAAATTTCCCAGGTTATTTAATGCCAAATTCTACCATTTTGATAAACAATAGATAGGTAGACATAGATTTGGCTCGCAAGAGAATCAAATAGTATATATATATATATATATATATATATATATATATATATATATATATATATATATATATAATTGGTATTATCCCATGCAAGGCAATAAAATCACTAAAACACAAGAAGTTAAAAGGTGTAGAAGAATTGGGAACAAAAACATTAATAATGAGAGAGAAGAGGGAAGAGTAATCAGGAGGAGAGTAGATAAGTTTTCTTTTAATCGGTATCACTCAAGCAAGGTAGTAATGCCATTAAAACACAGGGGATTATAGGGTTTGGAAGAATTAGGAAGAGAAAGGATTAATAATGAGCAGGAAGAGAAAAGAGTAATCAGGAAGGCAGTGGATAGCGATTGACATTGCATTTAAATTTCTGCAGATTAAAGTTGACTAAGAAGCATGGAGCCAGAAGGGATTTCCACAAGCGAGAAGTGCGAGAAAAGAAAATCTTAGCATAGAACTTATGGCTACATCTAGCCAGCTCAATTGTAAATTGATGAGATCTTGAGGCCAGTTTAGTACAGTGCTTAAATTCATAAAATCTAGGTACCGTAGCAAAGAGCTCATCTGAACAATTACCAAACAAGTATTTATAGAAAAAGCACAGAGAGGCAACTTTACAGCAATGGGTAAGTGGTTGAGGCCAAGACACCAGATCAGGATCCATAATATTGCTGATTCTTCTTTGGATCTTATCAAGGAGCTCAAGGTAAATAGCAAAAGCACTGAACCATTTGTTGCAGCAATGATATATGATCGATTTACAAAATTTCAAAAGAATAGATATAGGTTTGGTTTGCATGAGTGTCACAAAAATAGACATAGTTTTGTCTTGCATAATAGTCAAAAAAGGGACACATGGATTTTGTTTGCAGGAGAGTAAAAACATAGACACAACTTTGATTTGCAGATGAGTCAAAAAATACACATCAGTTTGGTTTTCATGATAGTCATAGATTTCACTTGCAGGAAAGTAAAAAAATGTAGACATATTTTTGTTTTGCATGGGTATTAATAAAGGTAGACACTGATATACTAAGCACGTGTCCCTTATTCTGGGTGGGTGGGGTTACCCCCTCTGCACCAGGATGCAAGCTGCATATTCTTGACTTCAACTGACAGTGTATACTTTTCTCAGTCTGAACCATAAGTCACTACATCTCACAGAATCAAGACCATTAGCATTAAATCAATGTTGACAGACTTTTGCTATTTTTGCTGCATAGGCTGTAAGGTAATTATGGGTGAGTGATTTGCCCAAGGGCTTGCTTGCTTAATCTATTCTATTTCAATCATCATATCATTGTTAGTGACAAGATATTTTTGTCAAGATATCTGGTGATGGCACAGAGTGCAGGGAGGAATGGTTTCATGCTTTATCCCAGGTATTCTATAGGAAAATGAACAACTGCAGCCAAAATGTGTATGGGGTCAATTCTATTTTATCTACTAATAACTGTTAGGCTACATTATGTTACCGACAGATAAAATGGGGTATTTAAGTAGAATTAGGACCAAGGTAAATGGGTAGACTATGATGGGGTTATCACACATTTTACAAGTATACAAGTGTACTGATTGCTGTGGGGTAAGAAGATTATGTTGCAACACTTGCTTCCTTTCAACTAAACTTGGACATAAACCAATAATGCCAAAGGAAAATTTTCAACTGTCTCAGCCACTAAGTAAGTTAAAGTAGATATGAATAGGTATAAAGAGTAAGACAAATATAACTTACTTGATATCATCCTATTTTTAGACAGACAAAACATATATGAACTTATATATAGACAGATTGATATGAATTAACTTTTACATAGCTGAACAAATAAATATTGACAGATTTACAAAGAGACGATCATTTAGAGATTGATAGTTATGAACAGATAGATATGTAAAAAAGTTAAGGTAGATCAACAATTACATGAACAGAGCATATATATATATATATATATATATATATATATATATATATATATATATATATATGTATATATATATATATATATATATATATATTAATTCATGAATCATTCATAAAAAAAAACAAATATAGAATGATTCATGAATTTATAAATTATAATTGCACCTTTTAATTGATATATATATATATATATATATATATATATGTGCGTGTGTTTGTGTGTGAATGTATATAGATAATCATACAGAATGCAAGAGAGATCAAATATATAAATATGAAGAGATTATGAAAGTCAATACAAGAGAGATAAATAATAACATAGATATGAAGAGATTATGACAGATTGATAAATATGAATGAAACAAGACAGATAGATATCAGCAGATAAAGAGAAAGTGCTTGATAGATAAGTTAGAATGAAATGAAAAAGATAGCTAGATATATACAGCCTACAAAAGAGATCAACAATTAAACAGATATAAAAATATTATAATAGATAAGAATGAACTGAGATAGATAAATAGATAGATAAATAGATATGAAGGGAGTCAAATAAATATGAACAGACTTAGATGTAAACTGTGATATGAGCAGATCGAGAGAAAATGATTGATAGATGAGTTTGAACAGATGAGAAAGAGCAGGTATATCGATAGATATATAGATATGAAGAGACTTAGATATGAGCAGAGACAAATAGATAGATATTTGTTGCGCAAAAAGAGAAATATACACATCTGCATGCATGCATAAATGGTTTACAGAAACCAGAATGACAAAATAAGATGGAACTATTCATCCAAACATAATGATTCGATACAACTGTTATGTTGTTATAAATTCTCTCACACCCACATTGATACATAATCAGTTTTTAGTTGATTAGATAAACCCAGAAAAGAAACAAACAAATGCATAAAATTTGAATTAATGAGAAAGAGTGGCATCCTGTCTGTGAGTGAGACAAACATGTGTAAGAGCGAAATTTATTATTTAAAAAATAGGAAAGGTTAAGAAGATATTTTTGTAGCTCGCTTTGTGACTCTGTTCTTATGCCTTTCTCAGTGTTTCTATTCTTTTGTTCTGCACTTCTCAAATTTCTTTTCACTTGTCAGAATGATTGAGAAATGAGTTAATAGCAGACCCCATCCACCACCAACATGCCAACTGCTGTATAACATTGTCTGCTAACCTGTACTCTCACTTGATCATCTTGTAGTGGCGTCAGCTTAGGGGATTTTTACACAAGTTTTGCACATCTGGTTTGCATATGGTTCCTGTTTAAAAGTTGAGACACATTTTGCAATGATTTGCACAAAGGAATAAAGCCTGAATTTTGCTTGAGAATGAGAACAAAGGAAATTAGATGTAACTAAGTGAAACAATTGTAAAATATTAACCTAAAAATTATAAATCAAAATCTACTTAAAACAAACACACACACACTCACACACACATATATATATATATATATATATATATATATATATATATATATATATATATATATATATATATATATATATATGTAGTGTTTTTTATAATGCACAAACATGTTATTGAAATGTTGATTATACAACTACCATCCTATCTGATATATTATACTGCTATTTGTTAGGTAAAAATACCTTTCATTTTCATATTAATAAACTCAAATTGCTTGTCTTTGTTTTTACTTTTATAACACATTGGGAACATATATATATATATATATATATATATATATATATATATATATATATATATATATATATATATATATAGAAAGAGGCACCTTGATGTTGTGTAATGGTTAGCAAGCTTGTCTCACTGGAGCAGTTATGACTGAGTAGTGAGTTAGATCCTCACTGGATGCCCCCTAAAATGAAGTGTACTAAATAGCAAAAAAAGTTGAGGGCTACCAACAGCAATAACACCCATCAATATTGTAAAGAGTAATAAGAGGTACTACTGAACTTGAGAAAGCAATTTTCCTAAAAATTTGTTTTAATAGAAAGATTTTATAAATGTCAACCTAAAGTAGCACTGGCTGTTCAGCCAATGAATGCTGAATGTTTCCTTATAAGGAAATGGCTAATATTACCATTATAATTACTATACACTAAATTCACTGTTTGGTTAATACTTGGTTGATTTTATTTTTAAAAAAATGATTCTTGAGGAGATGAGCCTCCCTTATTTTCCATTACAACCTCAACACAACACCTTGTGAAATCAAATTTGTTGTATAATGAAATGAGATGCAAGACAAGTTTTTTAAACAAAGTTATAGTAGCATGAGGTTTAGGAGTTAAAATGAACATTTGATTTACCCATGCCAAGAAGATTAATGAAGGCCAAGTCGCATGAAAAAGTGGGGTGCAGAGTGTGTAATGGCCCCCAGCACCCATATGTTGGGAAAGGAGGCACCCAATCAAAGAGTGAAATAAAAACTTAGTTTATATTTAATTTGAATAAAGTGTTTATTTCATATTTCATCTGTTTTTACATATTTAAACTGTTTTCCTTTCTCACATTCCTCAGTACTGAGCCTTATTTTTTTTAATCATTTCAACTCAAGCAGGTTGGAATGATGCCACTAGTGAGAGAAAAGACTGTGTATATGGGGGATTGAGGAAAGGATAAAGGATGAAGAAGACAGAAGATGACAATTGATGTTGCATTTAAATTTTTGAAGACTAGTTTTCAGGGAAGTGAGAAAACAGAGGACTTCCCAACAAGCTAGGAAGCAGTGAGGCAATAGTTGTACAGTTTGGAGAGAATTGGAGCCACCTCAGGAGCACATTTCTTTAGGGTGACAATTGGGATCTTGTCACCTCCACTTGCCTTATGGGAGTTTAATTTAAAAATGATGTCTGAGACCAGTGATGGGCATATGTGCATATCCCTCAGTAGAGCCTCTGTGCTAAGGGAGAAATTAGGTGTGGGTACTCCAGATGAGTTAAGTGTTGAGTTGGAAGAGAATTTCTGAGCAAAGCATTCAACCTGACCTGCTATAAATGTCAGGACATTGAATTGATTGAATGAAGGAGGATGGATTTGAGTATTTGCTGTTGTTCAGCACACTCTTGCGGAACCGCCAATAATCTCTAGAACCGAACTTGCAAAATGCTATACATTGTTTTATTCTATCAGCAAACAGTAATTTTGCTTCTTTGAGGGACACATTCTTGCACTAGTTACAAGCAGAGACAAAAACAATGTCTGTTCCAGTCAGATGTGTTGTTTCGATACAAACAGAAGAAGTGATTCCTGTGGGTTATAGCAGCTGAGTATGCAGGTGAGAACTGAAGAGACAAATGTGGTTTAACTTGGTATTTCTTTGCTCGAATGAAAGCATCAATGCTGGCATTCTCTCAGGAAGAGACCTCAGATGCGCATTTTTAAACAGGATAATTAAGAATTTAATTCCAAGGAGCATCATAAAGGAAATCATGGAATAAGTTCCAATCCGCTTGTTGATAACAGAAATTCTACTGATAGGAGGTTCTTGCCTGATAGGGGAGCAGAAAGAGTTGTTTACAGATTCTACTGCATGATCAGAGTTGCCAAGAGGGCAGAGCTGCATAGTACAACATGAGTCAGGAATAGAGGTAAAAAAGAGATCTAGAAGAGAAGAGTGTCCATCAGTGTTACTGGGGAAATGTGTCAACCATTATGGGTTTGGATTCCAGTGACATTAGTGACAGTGTGTTTAAGCTACCTGGCATGCTGTACATTAAAGTCACTGAACACAAATATATTTGCAGAAAGATGTAGGGAGTTGACCTTGACTAATTTATCAGAAATACTATCTAACATGCAACAATCATGAGAGGAAGGAGAATGGTAGAGAAATAAGCAGTAGCTGACTTAGTTAAGTAGAGAGAGATGGAGACACATAAGAATGTGTGTGGGGATTCAAAAGATAGTTCCCTAGCCAGCAGGAGATATTCACATACATAAACTCCCAGGCCAAGCATGAGGACTTTTATACTTGTGTTTTAAGGGTATACAATCAAGGAGTTGGCCCTGAGAATCACCTAACATCTGCGCATCACTCTGAAGGATGGTAATGATGAGGAAACATGGTTTATTTTAACAAAACAAGATAAATTTACATGCTTGAAGTTGTGTCAGTAATTTGTTGCAGGAAAATAAATCAAAAATTTTAAAATGTTTGTAGTTTTAACATATTGCCAGGAAGAGGAAATATTCATAAAACAGATTAAAGGATCTGACAGAAAATAATATTAAAAAATGTTTAAAATAGAGATAGGAGAAGGGATATATGGTTGCATTCATTTAAAATTAGATGAAGAGAAATAGTCTGAAATACTTAGCTTTTTGGGATTTTTGAGAAAAAATTCTTTGAAGTGCTACATGCTTTGCTAAAGGTTGGTAATATAATTGTCAAATAATTTTACACTGGCAAAAACTTCAATGATGGAAGCTGTGAACATAAACAAAACCTTTCATGTGAATTAAGACACTCTTCTCTGATTAATTTAATCTTTTCTTATCATTTTATATCAAGGGAAATTTTGCATAGGCTTGCTACTTTGTTCTTTTTGTTTCAATGTCTAATTTTTATGAAGACAAGTTTTTCGTTGGTCCTGAAACAATTTCACATAGGCTTGCAAATTTATTTTTGTCTTCTTCTCAGCTTGCCAGTCAAGGAAAATTTCATATAGGCTTGCAAATTCTTTTCCATCTTTTTCCTCAGTCCTCCAAATTTGAAGGGATTGGGTAAAGGGAGATGATATTATTTTGCACTCACTACAGAGTTACAGTCAGCACGCAATAACCTCTTCTGCCATTCTGGCACAAGACTCAAGTAGTAAGACACCCACTGATGATGAGACTTACTGAATGTGGTCTACAAAGTAACCATTGGTACCCAATAATTTAGTCTAGCTCAAGCCCATAGAATTGGGTACCTAGTAGATATGATACTCTATACGAGAAAATAGTCTACAAGGCTAACTTACTAACTAGTGGACTACATTTGTCTTCTTTTATGTTCTGTTTCTCTTCACAGTTTGGATGATCATGGCCCTCCACAACATTCTAATGCTTTCACACCCTACATATTATTTTATTCAGTCAAGCTAGCTCAGACATTCAGAGGTCTGTTATGCCAACCATCAAGGTCCTGCATTAAGGTTGTAAAATCATTAGGTAAGCATTCTGTGTCATAACATATCTGGTCAATTTAGGTGGTCATTGGGTGACCAATCTGTCTCACTCCATCCAAATCACAGCTCTGTGAACCCAAGCCTGATATTTCTACAATCTTATGCAAATGCAGAATGCACTTTGCAGGAGACTACTGGCAAGAAAAACAAGAGCTTGTGAGTGTTCTAATGACACCCACCCCTCTACACAGGCTCATTAAGTGGGTTACACTGTTTCCCTCTGACCCTCTTGCCTTTAATATATTCTGTGAGTATCAAATTCTTCAAGCTCTCCTTCTTCATTATGTGTCCCATAAATTTCAACTATTTCTGATTCTAAGTACAAAATTTTCTATTTAAACTATATTTGTACAATTGTCCTAATCTTTGTTGTTGTTATCACAATGTTTCAGCTGTTGTGCCCTCCAGCCTTCCTCAGATGTTGGGAATTCTGAACTAAACCCTCTATTTAATCTATGGGTTAAACAGTTTTTGTTCCACTACCCATGTCTAGGATATCATCTAGTTCTTATTCATAGTACTATTATTGCTCAGTGTTTCAACTTGACATGGACATAAGCATTATTTCTGACTTTGAATTTTCATATATCTTGTTGTAGAGTAGCTAGCACCTCTTCACCACTCTACCAGATGGCCTGACTCATAGCCTTAAATAGTCTATGATTAAGGACCTCATCAGTTGGTTGATTAATAAGTTGATACTAAGCTGAATAATATTCAGACTGATCTTACTTAATTTGGCTATACAGTATTTGATCCTCCTCTATTCCTTGTATGTTGTCTTACTAATTTTTTTGTAACTTATG
Organism: Acanthosepion lycidas; assembly: GCA_963932145.1. NCBI lineage: Eukaryota > Metazoa > Mollusca > Cephalopoda > Sepiida > Sepiidae > Acanthosepion > Acanthosepion lycidas. The sequence continues at coordinate 45,812,517 of OZ010583.1, forward strand.
TTCTGTGTTTTTTGTATGTATTTGTTAGCAGTGGATACTGGTTCTGAATAAATATATGAAGGACTCATTCTTCTCTGTGTATCATTCACCTCAATGATACAACATATCTTCAATAAATTTAGTAATAAACTTGAAATATAGAAAGCTTAACATTGTGTGTGTGTGTGTGTGTGTGTGTGAACATCTCAAAAGTATGCATTCAAAAGATTATATTCATAAATTGATATGCAATATCATTTGACTTTCTACTTGGCATATTCAGTTAATATGTGCTACATCATTCCTGTAGATATACATAGATTATAAATCTCTTTTTTTGCCTAAATGTGTAAAGAGTATACATGATTTTTTTTTATTAGAAAACCATATATATAGATGTACATGCTTACATACAAAGAAGAAATTTTTTTTCTTAAACTTCAGTCCATTATTTCATCCAATAAATTTTGTTCTTTTAATAATGGCTTTTTCTTCTCCAAAGATGAAAAAATGAATGAATCACTGTAAAAAAAAAACACATAATCATCCTTTTTGTTCTTTTTGTTTTTTCCAAATTAAATAAAAAAAATTGAAAGAGACTTGGTAAAAAGAATTATAGGAAAAGTCTTAAGAAAATGACAAAAACATTGGCTAAAATTTTCGAACCAATCATATAGATAATTCGCCTGACCTGGAACGTAAGAAAAAAAAAAATGAAAGGCAAGAAACAATTTTTATACATTTTTTTTCTAAAAATGTGATAAAACTTCTAACAAAATTTCTATCATTCTTGCTATATTTCCATACTTATATTTTTTTAATAAAATTAGGCAATTTTGCATTCTTTTTTAGCCTTTACACTATTCAAAATATTCATTTTCTTTTTCTTTAATGTATTATATATCACAAATTTTTATTTCTTCCTTTGATTTACTCAATTTTTTATTTATTTTTTTTGCTTATTTACTTTTAATATAACTCAAGTAACCCCCTCTCTATCATCTCTTATTCCACCTTTTCTTTTACGCAATCCTTTTTTACTTT
>OZ010583.1:45816039-46068539 GCA_963932145.1 Acanthosepion lycidas
CTCTATGTATCTATTTATCTATTTAGTTATGTATCTTCTTTTTACTTTCTCTTCCCCACTCTTTCTCTTTCTCTCTTATCTATTTATCTAATTATACAGTTTTCTATCTCTTCAACTAATTATGCTTTTTTCTATTTATACCTCTCAACTTCTCTCTCTCTCCATATATATATATATATATATATATATATATATATTGTTGTAATGGAATGTCCCACACGCTTTATCGCATATGAGGACTGACTATATCAGTAGATATATATAGTGTGCACAGGATATACCTGGAAACTTGTTCCAGGAATTACTAGCTTTCTAACTTTCAGTAATGTATTCTTTTACAATAAACCTCTCTTTCTTTCATCTATGCCCGTATTGTTCTTTTTTTCACTCCAGTACCATCTTTGTTTGTAACCTTCTTTAAGGATATAACACACACACACACACATATATGCGTGTGTGTGTGCATTATGTGTGTGTGTAAATATACATATACGTACATATATATTTTCAGTACTTGTCAAACTTATTACAAGTATATCAGTGTATGGAAATTAGAAAATTTTTATAACGCCAATTCCCTTCCATAAAATCCCAGCTGAGGATTGTAAACCAAGCGATAGTTCTGATAAATATACTTCCTTCAATTTAACTGTAGCATATCATTTTCATTTATATTAACCTGTATATTTACCTTAAGTTCTGTTTGTCTGTAGGCCATGCTTTATGCCTGAGTATGCAACCTAAATGAAATTCTATGCAGATTTTGCAGTAGTGGGCATATCCGAAGCAAGTAGATCCTATTTACATTGTTCGGACTGTTATCCTCTTCTTTATTATCAAATTCACACTCTAGCCATGTTCAGGTGATATTTTTTTTGAATTTTGAATTGGACTAGTTAATCTGTATGTTGGTGTTTCTGAAGATTGGTTTGATGACGTTTCTGTAGATGTTCTTCCCATGTTTATTTCCTGAAATGAGATAACAGAAAACATTCACATTCCTGGAGAATTTGTTCCATTTCCTTCACCCACCACTTACAAATATTGTGACAGGGATTGGCAATGGTCAAGTTCTTTTCCCTCTGTTTGTTGTTGCCCTGCTGTTCATAGATGTGTATTTCAATTTCAGTGCAAAAATTGTTACATTTATTTTGTTCTTTTGTGCATTGGTGTACAATAGCCATGCTATAGATGTTTTGAAAATTGACATAGCTATTGCAAAGAGAGAACTCTGTATTAGTTGATTTGCTGAAATTTAGGACTCTGTAGAAAAAATTGTATTTTCTTTCACTGGGGCTGTCTTCTGTGGCTTTTATTCTCCCTTGAGACCAGCTAATTCTTTTGTTCGCTTTAGACATTACAAAATCATAAACAGTCTGACCAATATGGAACCCATTAAATAAGTGAATAGGGGATAGATCAAGGCATCTGGAGATGTCAATTGACATTACATTTGAATAGTTGGAGATTATAGCTATCAGGGAAACAGGAAAAGGGGAGGGAGTTCCACAGGTGAGAAGTGTGAGACATGAAGCTATTGGAGTAGAAGAGATAACTACATTTAACAGTTTCAACAGTGAAAGGGTGAGAGCAGGATGCCAGCCTAGTTGAACACTAAAATTCATGAAGTCTAGGAACCAGCAAAAGCAGCTCATAGTATAAATTCAAACTTCTTGATCCTTGTTAACATAGTATGTCTTTATAGAAAAACTTAGGTTCTGGTGCTAAAATTTTTTACTTACTGTACCACAGACTGACCGTGAGAGAACTCTTCCGATGAAAACTCTCACCAGCTTAGAGACTGTTGTGGATTTATGTCTATTTCTAGTGATTGATAAACAACTTTCCCTTACATTTGTGTGAAGATTTGGCACAACATGATCTAACTATGATCTTTTACACATACTGTGCCATACCAAGATGATCCTAAGAATTATTAAAGGAAAGGACAAAAGAAATCAAATTATTGATAAGATCACAATGTTGTAAAATCTTACTATGATCTTTTACTCATACTGTGCCATACCAAGATGATCCTAAGAAATATTAAAGGAAAGGACAAAAGAAATCAAATTATTGATAAGATCACAATGTTGTAAAATGACATGTCGGACGCCAGAAATTTTTAAAATTTAAATCTAGCAGTTCTATATCTTTAGTGTTTCCATTTGGTGTATAGCAATAACCAATATTTATGTTTATATATCCCTGTCCTCCATAAATTTATAGGATTTCATTGGTAAGAACCTTACTTAATCTGATGAAATCCTTTTGGAGGCCAAAATGCATAACATAGAATTTGTTTTTCCACTTTGTCATTCAATTACCTAAAATGACATCAGTTATATATTTGGACATAAATCCCATGAAAAATGTCTAAGTATCGAAATTAAAACAAATTCCTTCAAAATTTCTACCTAACTTTAAACTTTTGAAAATAATTTTTTAGCACTTTGCTAATAAGACAGTTTGTATTTATGTTTGTTGTGAAGATGTCAGCTTTTATTTTATTCAGACCTGAATTTCAAACAAAACAAAACCAGATAGAAAATCAGCAGGTGACTGACTCTTTTCAAATTTGTGTAAAATGAATGGATAGAATAAGCATCATGAGAGATCTTAAAGGAAAAAGTATTTTGCTCAAAGCCACAAAAGAAATCTGTGGAGAAACATAATTGTCAGGTCCTGAGGGGAAATGTTAAATAATTACAAAGATATAATAGCTTTATTCTTGCATTAATTCTTGACCATGATCCTTTCGTTTTGATTTGAAACATTTGTACAATGAGGAAAGAAGGCTTGGAAATGTGGGGGATTCAACTCTGTAGATATAGGTGGGTGGGTCTTAACTATAAAGGTTTGAACTGGTGAAACTAAACAATAAAGTTTTTTCTGAATATTTGTCATTGAAATAGTGAGTAGTAGCAAAATGTTCCTACCATATTATATGCAGGAAAGACAGTGCAGAGTGAAAAATGTCATCTCCGACAAGACGATGTAAATGATTCTGAACTCTATCAAGGCTGAAAAGAGAGAATTGAGCCACTCCAGTCCTGATATGGCAATAATATTTCATTTTTGAACTAATCTAAATCTTGTAAAGTTAAAGAATGGAAGAAAGAGTTACATACTTTTTGGAGCAGTACAAGGAACAGACCAACTCTTCTGCATTTTCAGAGTTCTTGCATTTTCAGAGTTCTTGCATTTTCAGAGGCCTAATGTAAATATTAGATTGAATACAAATCTTGATGTATTTATTAAATAAATCTTACCTGTGATATCATGGGTTATATTATTAGCTATAATTAAACATAGATAATCGAAAAGGTGTTTTTTTTTTATCATTTCACCCGAAAGCAAGGCAATAAAAGTGTTACTGAGTGTTAGAGAATACAAGAAAAACTATTGTTAAGGAGAGAGGACAATAAAAGTACAAGAATTAAGAAGACAGAAGATAATGATTGTCATTACATTTAAATTTTTGAAGATCAAAGTTAACTGGAAAGAAAGAAGCCAGAAGCAAGTTCCACAGGTGAGAAGTGTGACAGAAGAAACTATTAGAATAGAACTTATGGTCACATCTAGCCATTTCAACTGTAAAATATCATCCTATTTTACAATACAGCACATCTAATTGACCAATAAATAGATTTGGAATTGGATATAATTTCACTTGAATCTGGTTGCAGAATGAATCAGTTAAAAATGTGAGAGAAAGATTATGAAGATCAAAAAAAATCACTGAATGATTTCACAAAAAAAAGGTACCTTGCGATTTTCACAATCATAGGAAATATTGAAGGCATAAAAATCAGGTGAAAATTTCCAGTAGTTTACTTAAAGAGTTTGTGTGAATGGACAATGGAACAAGGACAAGAAGAAATGGTAAATGGTCAAAAGTTACTTAGTGCAACAAAAGACAGAAAGTTGTGAAGAACCATGATCCCCCATGTCCTGACACATAAATAAGAAGATTTTGGCACCAATATATTTATCTATACTCACCCAAAGGGAGAATGAGATAGAAACCTTATATCAATAACATTCTGTTGAGAAAGTTGAAATTTATGGGTTATATAACAAGAAAAGAGTCACTAGAGAATCTAACACTCACAGGACATAAGAAGTAAGTGAAAACAGTGAGTAGCTTATTTAATAAGTTTGTGTAAATGGATGGCAGAACATGGACCAGACTGGTAATAGGCCAAAACATTTTTTATATATCATTTCACCTCAAGTAAGGCTATAAAGCTACTAAGATGCAAGGGTTACTAAAGATGAAAGATAATAGAAACTGTGATGTGGTTCAATAGAATCTGACACTGACAAGACATACTGAAGTCATGGTTGGTTGGTTGGTTGGGTCTTATGGCATATCAACCACTGTGGGTCATTTAATGCCAAATTAAGGTATATATATATATATATATATATATATATATATATATATATATATACACATATACCTATACATATATTAAATATACAATACTATTAGACATATAGCTGGCAACATTATTTTTTCAAAAATGCATAGCTGGCAACATTATTTTTTTCCCAAAAACGTATAGCTGGCAACATTGTTTCAAAAACGTATAGCTGGCAACATTATTTTTCCGAAAACATTATCTGAAGCCTTGTTGTTGGATGTAGTTTATCGTCATACCCAGGATGCGGATGTAGTTTATCATCATACCCAGGACGTACTGAAGTCATGAGAGGCAGGGTAAAATCATAAATAATCTATATAACAAGTTTGTATAAATGGATGCCAAAACAAGGACAGTAAAGACTAAAAGTTACTTAGAGCAACAATATAAAATATTCTTGATAAAATACAAAGAAGAATCGGCAATGTTACTGGTCCTAACCTGTCATCTCATATTCATTCACTTTCCCACTGCTGTAAAATGGCTTCCCTTTGCTTTTTCTATAAATATTTTCATGGTAATTTTTCTGATGAGTTTTCATCTTTGGTACATAGACTTTATGGATTTGAGCATACAGCTAGAGTGACAGCATGGTTTCATCATATTTCAGTTGTAATGGCTAGAAGTAACTGTAAATTCTATGCTAACAGTTTCTTCTGTCATACTTCTCACTTGCGAAACTCTCTACTCAATTCTTGCTTTTCAGTCAGCTTTGAACTACAAAAATTGAAATGCAATGTCAATTGTTATCTTCTGTCTATTAAATCCTTCTCTTTTATTGTTCTGTCTTCATAATAATGTTTTTTTCTCATCTTCTTTCACATTCTCTTAGTGGCTTTATTGCCTTGCTTAGGATGAAATGATTAAAAAACAACTAGGAAGTTATGGAGAACCATTTTTGCCCACGTCCAGCTATGTCTATAGTTGTAATATTTCATGTATAAACTCTGTATGTAACAGTAACAATTATTGAGACAGATGCAGTATATTTTATGCCTATCTCCTTCTGTGAGTTTACAGGGCATAAAGCAAACATTTAAACTCAACATAAACGTGAGGCTGATGGCATAATTCAAACTGCAAAGATTAAAAACGTGAAATAATAATAATAAGAAGAATAATAAGAATAATAATAAGAAATAATATAAGAAGGAAAAGTAGAATGATGATAAAATGACAATAACTGTCATGTGATCAGTAATAATATTTTTAATAACTACAAGTCACAAGAAAGTAATCAAAATAATGCTGATAACATCCATATTAAAGAAGCGACATCTTTGTAGCGTTAGGCCAATAAAATAGTTACAAATCTTTAAAACAAAAAAACGAGGAGGGACAACAACAAATTGTTTTTAAAAAAAAAATGACTCCAATAAAGCAGCAGAAAAAAATGTCAAAATATCTTTAATTAAAATGAAAGGATTAAATAATACAAACAAAACTCATCAAAATGCAAGACAAGAATTGATAGGAAGATATTTTTTTCCATAAAAGCAAGAGTGATTTGAATTTGGATCTAACTGCCAACCTTTCTGGAAATATTTTTTTAAGGAAAAAAAAAAAAGAAAGAAATGGGGGAATTGAATGCAACAATGGGAGGAAGTTAATTATATATAAAAATTAATAGTTCTTGGGAAAAATAATTAATTTTGGATGGATATTGCTTTATTTTTGAAATAAAGAAAACAATGAAGCAATAATGAAAAGTGAGAATATAAAAATGATAGATTATATAAACAGTCTAAAAAGAAAGAAGAGAAAAGAAAGAAAGAAAAAACAAAAAGATGATTAGGGAAAAGAGAGAATTGTCATTATATACAGATATATGAACATGGTGGAGTAATGGATAATGTCTTGGACTTAGGAGTCAGAAAGCTGAGTTTGAATTCTAGTCAAGTTTGTTAAATTCACTTATGTGCTAATACCCTGGGGGAAAGTATTAAACCATTTCTTCTCCCCCAGGTATGGGTAAATAGTAGGACAGACTGAGTCCTATAGTCTTGAGTTGTAAATGGTTTAAGAGAAGGACAACTCTGAACTCAAAACATGCGGAGTGTTGGGAACCTTGTGGCATATTGTGAACCATTTCTCTGTATTTGGCTCTTCTAAAAAGTGTGGCTGGTTCTGCACAAGCCTTCGCCTCTAGAATCAAATGATATGTGCAGGTAGTCTGGCTGTTGTTTCTAAGAACTGAGATACTTGGCTCTCATATGTCAAAAACAACAGGAGAGTCCGGTATATGTTTATAAAAAAATGATAGATTTTTATTTATTAATCTGACAGATTTTATTACTTAGACAGTGTTTTTAGTGGATACCCATATTTGAGTAGACACTCTGTTTATTTACAAAACAGTATATTTATTTATTTTCAGATACTGGCCTGAATATTCAAGAAATCTTATTAAAAAAAAAAAAATATGCGCTCTAAGGTGGGATTCAAACATGTGTCTCCTGGGCAGGGGAAACCATCTTTAGAGTCAACATACTTTAGACATCTCAGCCACAATGTGCACTGATGATCAAAAGTTGAATAGAGCCATACACCACCAACGATACACAGGGACGCTGGTTCAAATCCTGCCAGAGTGTCCATATTTTTCTTTAATAATTACTTGAATATTTAGGCCAGAAGGTGAAAATAAATAAATATACTGTTTAATAAATAAACAGAATGTCTACACAAATATGGGTTTCCACTAAAAATAACATCTAAGTAATAAAATCTGTTGGATTAATAAATAAAAACCCATCACTTCTTTAGAAATTGCTTTGTTTACGGTTCGGATACAAAAGATATATATATATATTTCAAGAGTCAATAAGATTTGCATTTACATATCACTATTCAGCTTTCCTTGATTGTCAAGGCACTTCATTCATGACTGAGAGGTATAAAGCACATCAGATCTGCTGGAGAGTACATATTTCTCTTTAAGAAGATTTCTTGTATATTCATGGTGGTAGATGAAAATAAGTAAATATACTGTTTAATAAATAAACAGAGTGTGATTTAGAAAGAAAGAAAGAAAGAAAGAAAGAAATAGTGAGAAAGCAGAAACCAAATGAAATAAGAAGAGTACGTATGTATGTGTGTGTGTGTGTAGTAAAAAATGGGAAAAAGGAGGAAAGACGAAAGTGAAAGAATTACAAAGAAATAATTAAAAAAAAGAGAAAAAAGTGAAGACAGGGGGAAAAAAAAGAAAATATAAAACTGAAAAATAATGTGAGGAGGAAAAAAGGAGAGAATTTAAAAAAGAAGAGTGATTTTTCATTCCTCCCCCAACTATTACAGAATTGAATACACTGTCAGCTTAAGGCCACATGATGTTGTAACGCTGGTTCCTGTACGATCACCGAAGTTAAGCAACATCAAGCCTAGTCAGTACTTAGATGGGTGACTACCTGGGAATAACAGATACTGTAAGCTTGGATGTGTGGGTGGTGTATTGAATAATGGATTGGAATTGTTAATAAAAGAGCCAAGTTCCAATTCCAGTTGGGTTTGTTATATTGACTTAAATATAAATGCCCCTGGGAAAGGCATAAATACAACTCTTCTCACCCCAGCTAGGATTAATTAATAAGATTTGTACCACTAAAAACTATTATTATCTCAAATAAAAAAAAAAAATACATATAAAATATTTAGATTTCGGTATTACATAACCCATAGAGGTTGATATACTGCTAAACAAAAACAATTAATCTACGAGATACATGATAATTTGAGAGACACTGTATATTCAAAGTTGCATTTTATGATGTGTTATCCAAACATTGTCCTGATCCCTTGGCTATTAATGCATATGCAATGATCTGCTTGGTTAGTGCAATAGAGAGTTGCTGCTTGAGAATAGGTTCCCAGGCACCATATTCAGTTAACTGTTGTTTGTGAAGGCCTCAACGAGCAGGAATCTGTGTCTTAAGGACTGAGAGAAGCAGGAACAAAAAACAATAAAATGAAAATAGAAAAAGAAAAGGAAAAAATAAATAAACAGAGAATTAAAGAAAAAAATGATAGAAACATAGAAAAAGTTGAAGAAAAAATGATAGAGTTTATGTTAGAAGAAAAATTTAAGTTAAAAACTATGTTTAAAAGAGGTTAAAAGAGAAATTAAAAGCAATAAGCATAAAAAGGAAGAAAGAAAAACCAAATACAAAGAAATGTCTGCAGGGAGAAAAAAATCAGTGAAGATGTGAGTACAGTAAGAGAGTACTTGGTCGATCAAGAAGTTGTGTATCTATCATTAGCATCAATGATCAGTTTTCTAACCTAGATAAAAGCTAGGATTTCAAATGCTGATTTTCAAAGCTGGCAGACCAACTGGTAGGTGCACTTTGCTTTGAAGGCCAGTATAAAACAGTTTTTCTAGGACAATATCCAAAGGAAAGAAATAATAAAAAATCTCTTAATGAAAGAACTAAAAAAAAGAAAATAAGAATTCTAAAAGAAAGAAAATTCTAAAAATGAGATAGACCTTGAAAACTGAAAAAGATTGGAAGAATATAAAAAAACGAAATAAGGAAATACTTTAAAAGAATTTATACAGAATTCTTTTAAAGATGGTAAAGGAATAAAAAAGAAAGAAAGAAAGAAAGAAAGAAAGAATTTAAGAAAACGAAACAAAGAAAAATATAAAGAAACAAAAAGGAAAGAAAGAACTTGAAATATAAAGAATGAACTAAAGATAAAAAGAAATAAAAAGGAAAGAAGTAAAGAAAGAAATAGGAAAGAAAGAACTAAAGTTATAAAAAGGATAGAAAGTTCTAAAGATAGAAAGAAATGAAGAAGAAAGAAGACAGAAAAGAAAGAACTAAATATTTCAAGAAATGAAAACAAAGAAAGAGAAAAATAAAAATCTAGAAAGATAAATTCATTTGTTTTTTTACACCTTATCAACTTTTTTGCAGATTATTTAAAGTCAAAAAGTATTTTTAGAGAAAGAAAAAGAAAGAACTAAAGATATAAATAAATAAAAAAAGAAAGAAATAGAGAAAGAAAAAGAAAGACCTAAGGATATAAATTAATGAAAAGAAAATACTAAAGAGAGAAAAAAAAAATGGAGATAGCTTGATTTGTTTGTGTTTTTCATCGTTATTTAAAGTCAGAAAATATTTTTAGATTGTAAGAACTTTTTGGAGATAATACTGATTTACTGATAAAAATCTTACTAATTAACCCATAGGTTGGAGAGAAGAGGTGGATTCATACCTTTCTCAAGCTATTTGTGTGTAAGTTAACATAACAAACCTAACTAGAATTGGAATATGGCTCTCCAATTCCGAGGTGTTATCCATTGCACCACGCACACATCCAGGCTTACAACACCTGATATTCTCAAGTGCTTCTCTATCTAGGTAATGACCAGGGTTGATGATGCTTAACTTCAGTGATCATATGGGAATTGGAGTTTCAGTATGATATGGCTGTAAGGGAAGATAGAAAGAAAATACACAGGAAAGAACAAAGAAATTTGAAATGATTAAAGAAAGACAGTGGTGCAAGAAAGACAAAGAAAGATAGAAAATTCATTGAGGAGAAAGGAAAAGGAAAAGTGAAAGTAAAAGGTAGATGGGTGGAATTAAAAATTTGGTTTTCAGTTTTGATTGTGCTTTTCTTTATGTTGATGGCCACATAGCAGATATTCAAAACTGAGGACTAAAAATATGGAATGGGCTGCATTGGTGTTATAATAAAAGGGTACAATGACAAGTCCAAGCCATTAATTGGTGTCGTTTTGAAATTGCTTCCATAAAAAAATGACAGAACAGCTTGGTTACCCAAAACTGTCATTATGGAAATGGCTGCAATGGAGAGAGGAAGAAGGGATGACTAAGGGTGGGAATTGCTATGGTGACAGATATGGGCATGTTTGAAAATGATGGACAAAACGAAGAAAGGAATCAAAAAAAATGAGAGGAAAAGAGAAAGTGCAAATGGTCAGGTGAAAAAGGGTTACTATATTGACAGACAGAGATGCATTTTAAGTGATGACAATCAAGAGGAGAAAGAGAGAAATTGGAGGAAGAGAAAAACTAGAGAGAAAATGAAAGGAGTTAAGGGGGGAAAAGAAAGAGGGTGAGTGAATTGCTAGTTTTAAGAAAAGCAGTGAAAGTAATTATACTATGGAAAGAGATAAAGAGAACAAGTAAATAAGATGAAAAGACAAACAGTAAACAACACATGCATTCACACACACACACACACACATATATATATATCAGGTGGCCTGATGATTGCATCTAGCATGAAACAGACTGTTGCCTCTAAGTATTGACTTCTATGTTTACTTTTATATATATATATATATATATATATATATATATATATATATATATATTAACTGTATATATATACCCACAATGTGGGCATAAAAATCAACACTGTAGTGCACTAGACATCATATGACTTTGACAGTCAACATGCAATGTTGATGCCTATTTCCATACTTGATATCTACAAATACCTTTTCTCCAATATTGACCACATTTTCCTCTGAAATATATCACATTTTAAACAATATATATATACAGAATGTATCAAAAATACTTTTACAAACATTGCTGGCAGGTCCTCGCACCAAAACAAAGACAAAATATTCTCACATGGTATTGAATGATTTTGCAGGTACCAATGACATGTTGATGAAGTGTCCCTACATTATTCATGTATAAACAAGTAGCATTCAGTGGCTCCACAGATGAAATTCCAAAGGATTAAAGTTAGGGAAACATGCAGGGCATGGAACCAGTTCTCCCTTACCTATCCATCTTTCATGGTAGATTTCAGCCAGTGCATTGTGAACAATGTGACTAAAATGTGCTGGAGCCCCATCAGGCATGAACCACATGTGTCTTTGTATTAACAGGGTATATCCTGTAGCAGGCCTAGAAGTTTGTATGAAATAAAATCCCTGTAGACAGCTCCTGTAAGATGTGCTGGGTGAACATATGGACCTACCAGACAGTCACCTACAATACACATTAATCATAAACTGACGCTGTTGTCTAGCCTGTATTATACCATGGGGATTCTGATCTGTCCGCAAATGTTGATTGTGTAGATTTGTTGTTTGATTGCTTCTGAATGTTGCCAAAACAAGACTGAAAAGACAAACAACAGATCAGCAGTTTGTTCAATACACCATCAACAAAAGTTCTCCAGTGGTGAATGATCTAAGGGTAAAAGACCCTAATGTTAGCTCATTGCTACATACATTAAACGTTAAAGAAATGTACAAATGTACATGAATGAAAAATGTAACCTAGTCTATATAGCAACACAGTGCCATCTACCATAAACTTTCTTTAGCCTTAATTGCTTAAAAATGAAGGATTTGCAGACATAAGTCTATATGGACTTTTGTCTTTGTTTAGTGGTTTTATGGTATGCTATAGTCATCGGTTAAAGTGGTCAGTATCAGGGATAGAGTGTATGTAAATGTAAAAGTGGACATTAAAGTCAATACAATACATTAAAGTCAGAGGTGGCAGTTGCCTCTGGGTAATGACTTCAATGTCCACTTTTATCTCTCTCTCTCTCTCTCTCTCTATATATATATATATATATATATATATATATATATATAAGGAAAATCTTATAAGAATTTTATTGTTTTTCTAATGTTCTTAAGTTTCCTTTTGGAAAGGAGTAAGGAGGTGTAGATTTAACATTAGCAGTAATGTGTTGAGAGTTTTCTAAGAAAACACACCAACATAAAATCATGTCCACAGCCTCTTGTACAACCTAACATTATTCCTATTATTACTTCCATACAAATACATTTTAGAACACAAACATTAAGAACTTTAATAATGGACTCCTTGAAAATGTCTAATAAAGTTGCCAAAAGCACTTTTGTTTAATCATTTCATCCTAAACAAGGCAGTAATGCCACTAGTATGCAGGGATTTACAAGGAGTGTAAGAGAATGAAAAAATGAGAATAAGTAGGACTGAAGAAAGAGCAAAACAATCACAGGATTCAAGAAGACAGAAGATGGCGATTGATGTTGCATTTGAATTTTTAAAGATTGTAGTTATCAGGGAAACAAGTAAACAGAAGAGAGTTCCACAGGCGAGAAGTGCAAGTAAAGAAACTGTTGGAGTAGCAGTGGCAGTTGCATTTAGCTATTTCAACAGTAAAATGATGGTACCTAATTGCCAATCTAGTAGAACATTTAAATTAATGTAGCTGAGGCACCAGGGGAAAAGTTTGTCAGATCAATTGCCATGAAAATATTTATAGAAAAGATACAGGGAAGTCTTGTTGTGTTGGTGAGAAAGTGACTGAATTTGAGATACCTTTGTATTTTCTCAAGAAATCTGAGATGTGCAGCAGGAGCACCAGATCAAATATGGCAACAATATTCAATGCACAGATGAATGGTAGATTTATGAATATCAAGATGGATTCTGATGAGAAACACTTTATGGCATGATACAGAGAACCAACTTTTCTTGCAGTAGACAAAGAAATTGATTCAGTACAGTCACTTCATGTCAGTGGAAAACATGAAGCCAAGAAGGTGTAGTGTTTTTTTCTCTTGGAGTTTAGCATCAGCCATGTTGATGGCAGGCAGAAAAGGTTCTCTTTGGTAGCTAAATGAAAGCAGTTTTGTTTTAGAGGTGTTAAAATTTTCAAACCATTCCTTGCCCCAGGTAACCACTGATTGGACATACTTTTCAAGCACAGTTATCAAGTTTACTTTGTCAAATCTATTGGATTTGCTACTGAGACAGAAGTAAATGGAAATGTCATCTGCATAGATACCTAAATGGGAACTAATGACATAAGGGAGCTTATTGCTGAAGATCAGAAACAGTGTAGCTCTCAAGTTAGAACCCTGGGGGACACCCACATTCGTATGAAAATATCTGAAGGTGAGCAGGTTCAACATTATCTTCATTTCATGATTTGTTAGGAATGATTGGATTGAACCAAATATTTGTCGTCTGACGCCATATCCCTGGGGTCAGCATGCCAAACCCTATCAGACAGCTTTGAGATATCTAAAGCCAAAGCCCGAGCTTTGTCATTCTTATCTCGAGCTTGATAGGAGGTCATGTGAAGTAAGATATTTTAGCACTTTGGCATTGATTAGAGCCCTCATTACTTTGCCGAAAATCAGTAAGAGACTAATAGGGTGATTATTTCAAGGGGTCACAGGGTTCTCCAAAATTCTTAAACACAAGAACTACATAGGAGAACTTCCAAAAAGTTGTAAAGCAGGAAGTAGTGAGACAATTGTTATAAAGTTTGGAGAGAACAGGAAGCAGCTCATGAGCACATACCTTTAAGACAAGAGCAAGTATCACTTCACATTTGCTTGTCTTTTGGGGATCTAATTTAGAAATGATTTCTGAAACCAGTAATGGGATTATGCACATATCACTCAGTAGAGGCTTTGTTCTAGGTGAAGTGGGAGGGAAACTGGCTGAAGTACTGCAGATGAGTCAAGAGTGGAGTTGGAAGAGAACTTTTGAGGAAAACACTCTACCTTATCTGCAGTAGATGTCAGTACCTTAAATTGATTGAAGAGGATAAAAACTGAGAATTTACAGAGATGTTAGTAATCTCTAGAACCAAACTTGTGAGAGTCTCACAGAGTGTTGTTTCATTATATCAACAAACAGTGACTTTACTTCTTTGAGGACCTGCTTGCACTCATTATGAGCAATGTTACATTTAGACTTGTCACTCTGGTATATCTGGAAGAAGTGTTACAATAATAATTATAAACAGTTTTTGCACTCCCATCATACTTCAAAAAAAGAAAATTGTAAAAATATTATAAAAACTTAAAAACAATTATAAGATGTTCCTTATCTGTTATATTCAATTAAACATGTATAAAAGAAAGGTTGCTGTTCACATATACAAGATAAATAGATAAATAGATACTCTCAAGTGCCAAATACAAGGGAAGCTTGGAATACTTGGTGAGATGGAAAATGCTATAATATGCAACAGTGGTAGAATAAAGACTGAGAGAATATTTTCAGAAAACAAGTTATGGAATTGTCCAGTTTGGAACTCTCTAAGAATATTAATAAGGCAATTGAGAGTGGAATAAGAATGTCCTGGGTGGAAATATTTAAAAAAAATAATTGCCCAGAGGAGGATGGGCTTGAGAGTATATAGACAAGAAATAAAGAAAAAACATAAAATTAAATAAGCACAGTAAAAGGAGATGAGAAGAAAGAGTTAAAAGTTAAGGAGGAGGAACAAAAAAAGAAGAAATAATTTAATAAAAAGATAGATTAAAAAAAGAAATAATAGAGGAGGATAAGACAAGAAGATGGAGGAAGAAAGAAGAAGAAAAAAGAAAATGAAAGAGGATGAGTCAAGAAGATGGAGGAAAAAAGAAGAAATAATGGAGGAGGATGAGACAAGAAGATGGAGGGAGAAATAATGGAGAAGGATGAAACAAGAAGATGGAGGAAGAAAGAAGAAGAAAAAAGAAATAATGAAAGAGGATGAGTCAAGAAGATGGAGGAAAAAAGAAGAAATAATGGAGGAGGATGAGATAAGAAGATGGAGGAAGAAATAATGGAGAAGGATGAAACAAGAAGATGGAGGAAGAAAGAAGAAGAAAAAAGAAATAATGAAAGAGGATGAGTCAAGAAGATGGAGGAAAAAAGAAGAAATAATGGTGGAGAATGAGACAAGAAGATGGAGGAAAAAAAGAAGAAGAAGAAGAAGAAAAGAAAGAGGATGAGACAAGAAGATGATGAAATAAGAATAGAAGAAGTAATAATGGAGGAGGATGAGATCAGAAGAAGGAAGAAAAAGAAGAGGAGGAATTAATGGAGGAGGATGAGATAAGAAGATGAAGGAAGAAAAAGAAGCAAAAGAAATAATGGAGGAGAATGGGATAAGAAGAAGACGGAAGAAAATGAAGAAGAAGAAATAAGAGATAAGAAGATGGAGGAAGAAAAAAGAAATAATAGAAGATGATGGTAGAGGAAGAAGAAAAAATTAAGAGAAAATAAAAGATAGGTATATTAGCAAGAAAAAGCACCATATAGTAGTCGGTATAGAAATGGACATTGGAATAAGTGAATATTGATAAATAAACATGATAGATAGATAGATAGATAGATAGATAGATAGATAGATAGATAGATAAGAACTGAGATAGATAGATAGATAGATAGATAGATAGATAGATAGATAGATAGATAGATAGATAGATAGATCAGAACTGAGATAGATAGATAGATAGATAGATAGATAGATAGATAGATAGATAGATAGATAGATGAACAAACTGGGATAGATAGATAGATAGATAGATAGATAGATAGATAGATAGATAGATAGATAGATAAGAACTGAGATAGATAGATAGATCAGAACTGAGATAGATAGATAGATAGATAGATAGATAGATAGATAGATAGACAGATAGATAGATAAGAACTGAGATAGATAGATAGATAGATAGATAGATATATAGATAGATAGATAGATAGATAGATAGATCAGAACTGAGATAGATAGATAGATAGATAGATAGATAGATAGATAGATAGATAGATAGGAACTGGGATAGATAGATAGATCAGAACTGAGATAGATAGATAGATAGATAGATAGATAGATCAGAACTGAGATAGATAGATAGATAGATAGATAGATAGATCAGAACTGAGATAGATAGATAGATAGATAGATAAGAACTGAGATAGATAGATCAGCACTGAGATAGATAGATAGATAGATAGATAGATAAGAACTGAGATAGATAGATAGATAGATCAGAACTGAGATAGATAGATAGATAGATAGATAGATAGATAGATAGATAGATAAGAACAGATAGATAGATAGATAGATAGATAGATAGATAGATAGATAGATAGATAGGTAAAATGAGAGAGTGGCAGTTGAGAGAGCTGAGGTAATGGTTATATAGATAAAATGAGAAGAGGCGAAAGAGGAAAACTATATATAATAAGATAGATAAGTTGATAGATAAAATGAAAATGACAAGGAAGAGAGACAAGGGAATTACAAGAGAAAAGAAAGAAGGGGAATGGAACGGGACAGATTTTAGGTTATAATAAAGAGAGGGCACTGAAAGACAGGAAAGAGAAAGAGATTTGGTGATGACAAGAAAGAAGAAAATTACTAAAAAAATAGAAATATAAAAAGAGGCTATAAAAAAATGAGTGATGCAATGGAAGAACAGAGGGAGGGTGAGAGAGAAAAAACAGGGAGAGTAAATGAGGAAAGAGAAAGAGATTAGAAATATAAAAAGAGGCTATAAATACAATGAATGTGACATAATGGAAAACAGAGAGAGGGTGAGAGAGAAAACACAGATAAGCAGTGAGGAAGAAAGATAACTTATTAGGAATAGAGAAAGGGTAAGGAAAAAAGAAAACAGGAATTCGGTATCTAAATTAAGTTAGAAGTAAGAAAGAATGAGTGGATGTAAGTGAAAAGTAATAAGAAAAACAATAAAACCAAAAAAAAACAAACCAAAATAGAGTGAAAAACAAATAAAGAATAAGTGAGACATGAAGAAGAGACATCTATATATGCATACATTATGCTGTCATGAAACAAAATCAGATGAGAAAACAACGAGAAACAAAATAAAAAAAATAACTTTGAGAAAATAATAAAAGGAAAACTGATAAGCTCTATTATGCATTGCAATAAAAATGGTTGGAACCGTTCCGATTGGCTTCTTTTAACATTCAGCCATCAGTCAAGCTATCCCTTTAACCAGACAGACAGACAGCCAGCAGACCAGACAGCTGGTCAAACCCACACAGCCTAATAAAAAATGTAGAAAAAACAGATAAAATAATAACATAAAAAAAACCTATTAACCATGACAATTTGTTCTTTTATCACTCCTTGTTAAAATTCTTTTCTTTATTCTTTCTTGACTGGATTTATTTTATTTTTTTTTGTCATTCATTCATTTCATCTTTGTTTTCATTACTTTTTTTTATCCATATCTCATCCTTAGTTTTACCTCACCTTCTCATTCTTTTTTCTTCTCTTATTATCTTCTTTTTTTTTTCATTTTTTTTTTTAAATTTATTTAATTCCTTTTCTTTACTCTGGATTCTCATCTTTTATCATCATTTTTCTCCTCTTCATTTGTTTCATTTTTTACTTTGTTTTACTTTCATTCATTCCATTTTTCCTTCATCATTTTCCTGTTTTCTCTTCATTTATCTCTTCCCACATTTTCTATTATTTTCATTCATCCCATTTTTTCTTCATCATTTTCCTTTTTTTCTTTAGTTTTGTCTCATCATTTTTCTTCATTCAATTTTTCTTTCATCATTTTCCTTCCTTTCATTTCTCTTTTCCCTTATTTTTTATTTTGTTCTCATTTCATTTTTCTTTCAGTTTGATTCTCTTCATTTATATCTTCCTTCATTTTCTTTTATTTTCATTCACTTTGATTTTCTTCATTTTCAAATATTCTTTCTCTTCATTTGTGTCTCCCTAATTTTGTTTTTATTCATTCCATTTTTCATTCATTTTTCTTGTTCCTTTTCAGTTGTCTCTTCTCTCATTTTTTTTAATTTTTATTCATTCCATTTTTCATTCAACTTTCTCGTCATTCATCTCTTCTCTCATTTTTTATCATTCCCTCCTTATATGTCTCATCTCATTTTATTTTATTTTCATTCATTCTGTTTTTCATTCATTTTTTCTTTTTCATCTTCTTTTCTTTCTTCACATCTTCTTTTTATTTTCATTCATGCCATTTTTCATTTCCCTTTTCATTTGGTTCATCTTCCTTCATTTTCCTTCATTTTCCTTCATTTTCTTTTATTTTCATTAATTTCAGTCTTTCTGTTCTTCATCTAAAATTCTTTATCCTTGTTCTTCTTTTCTTTTTATCTTCATGTCTCAGGAACTTCCAGAGACAATTATTTGTCTACAGTAAGCATAACATATATGTGAAGGTGCTGAACAAATTCAAAGAATTTGCAGACATTACAATATTGGGATGGATTTCAATAGCAACTTTCTTGTTCAAGTCAGGATAACAGTATAACAAAACATTACATTTATATTTCAGCAATGAAAATGTGGAAAGGAATTCAATGTGGAAAATGGTTGTTCCTTTAAAGTCAGACTTGAGAAAAAAACTAAAGGGGAATTTGGAAAGTCTGGTATGTCAGACCATATCTTGAGAGAGAAAGATTCACATTATTCTCCTTGTGAAGATGGATAAATAATAAACAGGGAATATTGCTGGAGAGTTAGAAAATTGAAAGTAGCAGCATATATCAGGTCAGAATGGATTTTTTGCTCAGCGGGGAAGAAACTGGAGAGAATTCTCTAAAATCTTTTGGTATTATCTGTGTGTCTTGTTTCTGAGAATCAGCTTATTAATATTCTTCATTTTATCTCTCATCTTTTCATTGATCATCCTTGTGTTTTCCCTCCTTCACTTCTGACATATTCCTTCAATTTTCTTTCATCTTTCCCTTCTCCTATTTTCTACTTCACTTCCTCTCTTCCCCCTTCTCTATTTCTTCTTTTCTTCCTTCATTTTCTCTTTCACTTTCTCTTTCATCTTTTCATTCATTGCCTTTCTTTATTTCTTTTTTTTCTTCCACAATTTTCTTTCTTATTTCCTCTAAATTCAAGCACTTTTAGTCTTTGCCTATTGTCAGTCTTTAGATAGGGGTCTGCTTATGAACATTACATACTGTAAGCAACCTTCTACAATTCAAATTATGTCTCAGCTTTAAGTTCTCTCATAAACATTTTCTGTTCCACTCTTTCTCATTCTTTCTTTTATCTTTCTTTTTATGTGCCATGTCCTTTCAGGACGTAGACACATAAAAAGAACCTCACTCTATCCCTTGCAGCTCTCAACAAGTTCCTTCCCTCTGCTTCCTTCCCCAGACCATCTTGTATCATCCACTTGCTTACGCCCACCAGGTATGTCATAAATTGTTTTCCCTTGTCTCTCCTTCCCTCTATTTGACCTGTGAGTATCAGATTCTCCAGCCCCTCCTTCCTCATTTGTCTCAGAAACTTCAGCTGCCTCTTCTTGATATTAAGTATAAACCTCCTCCTTGTTTGCAACCTTTTTAAGACCTCATCGTTGCTCACGCACTCAGTCCATGTTATCCTTAGTAACTGTCTGTAGAACCACATCTCTGTTGTCTCAAGTCTCTTCTTCATCTTTGAGGAAATCGTCTAACATTCGCTGCTGTAAAGAAGGACAAATGTCACATAACAACACAGTATTCTTCCATCTTGTCTTTTCCTTCCTTCTTTTCTACTTTGTCACCAATTCCTTGTGACTTTTTGTATTCCATATATTGGCTTTGCCTTTGACCCTTTCCACCTACTTCTTTTTTAATGATCAAACCTTTTTTTTCCCACCTTCAACATTCATTAAAAAGGTGCTATAATTTGGATGGTTTCCTCACCTGTTCTAGAAAATATCCAAACAAACACATACCTCTGACTGGTTTAGCTGGAATTAACTGATGCATGCAAATGGATCAATAAATCTGCAGTCTCACATGTAGTTATATAACTAACTAGCAGCATGGCCCGGTGTTGCCCGTGCTTGATTAAAAAATCGCAGGACTCATACAGCAATCGCTATCCCTTGACTTAAAATATTTTTGTCCTTCCTTGCCTTTAAAGGAGTGCCCTTTGCCATGCTGATGTTGCTACATGCCTTACTTCTTGCCTATCTCACACTGCAATTTTTTTCTAAGCTCTATACTAAATATTAAATCTGTTATGAAAAAAGAACTAAACAAAATGAACACAAAACAATCAGCTTTAAAAAAAGGACTCATAACTGGAAAAACTGAATGAAAAAAGAATGTTAACAAGTACTTTTTCACAACCAACCCAGTTCTGTGGAATCAGAATCAACGTTGAGTTTAAGCAAGCGAATGAGCCAATTGGAGTAAAGTGCCATGCAGATTTAAATTTTTTCCACTTGTAAAGAAATCAGCTATCAATTTTTTTTTGCATGCTAGCATGCTAGTTAACATTCGTGTCAGTCAGCTGTTGGCTCTCACGCTGGCCAATAGAATCTTCCTACCTATTCGTGGCAGCCAGCTATAGGCTCTTACACTGGCCAGTAGAAAATGGCTGCAAACTACATGAAAACTGCCATAGAAGCATGAAAAAATCGATTATTTCCACTATTGATGTGAGTTGGGAAATGCAAAGTCAGTCTTGGCCTTCCCGCTAACTTGGAGCATGTGCATGTAAATTTTGGTGCAAATCTGTTGAAAATTGCGGCCGTGCATTCATTACACACACACACACACACACACACACACACACACACACACACACACACACATCCTGCCTTTTATAGATAGAGATTATGATCTGAAATTTTAATTGTACATTGTGTGATCGCTATGATTATTGTTCACCACTGAATTAAGTGCATTAACAAGGGAGGAGATTATGCTTAAATATAAATAGTTCTCTTGTAGAATAAATGCCTTTTCTACATTAAGCTATTCATCTATCTATTTTAGATAATTGAATAACAAAATGCAAAAATTCAGTAACATTTTGTCCTCTAAAAGGACTTCATCAGGCTGAAATAATGTTCTTATTGATGGAATTATATATATATATATATATATATATATATATATATATATGAGTGGGGGAGTGATATAAACATAACTGCAGGTTATAATGTCTTTCTATCTATCTGTTTTTAGTCCATAGCCAGAAACAGTTATCTGAGTATTGATCTGAAATTTTTATTGTTCAATCTGTATTATTTACACTATTTACAAATGGCCTATTGTCCTTATCTTTGATGTCTCCATCAATACTAGAAATACAATGGTCTGCTTGTAAATAGTGTAATTGATGATAACTCTTTATCCCAAAAATTCAGACTGTATATTTGATATTCACCATTGAATTAAGTGCCTTAACAAAGAAAGAGGTTATGCTTAAAAATAAATATTTGTTTGGCAAAATAAGTGTTTTTTCCATCTTTCAGGTACTAGTTTTGTGGGCTATCTTTCTTTCTGTCATATTAATAGTTCAAAATGAGATGAACAATGATCTGAAATTTTCATTGTTGGTTTTTTTTTGTTTAGTGACATATCAACATCTATGGATTATTTAATGCTTAAATCTAAATATTTTGTATAATAATAGTTTTTAGTGATACAAGTCTTACTAATTAACCCTGGCTGGGATAAGTAGATGTGTATTCATAGTTTTCCCAGGGGTATTTGTGTGTAAGTGAATATAACGAACCCAAATAGAAATGAAACTCAGCACTCTGTTTAAAAATTCTCAGCCTTTATCCATTACACTATCTGCACATACAAGCTTAAAGCACCTGGTATTACTAAGCAGTCACCCATCTAGGTACTGACCAAATTCGACATTACTTAACTTAGGTGATTGTACAAGAACTGGTGTTTCAGCTGTTGTGGCCATAAGCCCTTTTCATTGATCACTATATGACTGATATTCACCAATGAATTAAGGGTGTTAAAAATGAAAAACTGTGTTGTCCTAGATGTTACATATTTATAAGTCTACTGTTTATCCATGTACTGAATATTGCTTCCATATCTGTTCCGGTGCTTTTACTATATATTTAGAGATTCTTGATAAAATCCAAAGAAGAATCTGCAATGTTATCAGTCCTGACCTGGCATCTCAGTCCCTTTCCTACACAGTAATATAGCTTCCCTCTACTGTTTCTATAAATATTTTCATGATAACTGTTCTGATTAGCTTTCATCTTTGGAATGCAGACTTTATGAATTTAGGCATACTACTAAATTGACAGCAAGGTCTTATCATCTTACAGTTGAAATAGCTAGATGTAAGTGTCAGTTCTATGCTAACAGTTTCTTCTCTCTTGGAAACTCTTTTCTGGCTTCTTGCTTTCCAGTCAACATTGATCTTCAAATTTTAAAAGCAGTGTCAATCATAACATTCTTAATTCCTGTTCTTTTATTGTTCTCACTCTATTTAATAATGTTTTATTTTTCGCAAATTCTCTCACACTTGGTAACCTCTTGCATCTTTGTGGTTTTATTGCTTTGCTTGGGGTGAAAAAAAAACAAAACAAAAACAAAAAAACACAAGATAGGCTGCACTAGAAGTGGTCTACTCCAATAATGCAAATTACTACAAAACCAAAATATTAAAATAATTAGAACTTGAGTCATGTTTTAAAGTAGTCTCATCAGATCAAAATTTTTATATGGATGTCATGCTAACAGTTTCTTTTATCCCAATTTTGTTAGTGGAATTCTCTTCCATTTTCTTGCTTCCCAGTCAACAAATTTAAATTTTTACAAGACAGTTTACCTCTTTGGCATCTAGACTTTAGGAATTTAAGTGAACTACTAGATTGGTACTTAGGTTTCAACATTTTACAGTTGAAAGAGCTAGATGTAACTATAATTTCTATGCTAACTTTCTTCTCTTATATTTCTTGCTTGTGGAACTCTCTTCTAGCCTCTTGATTTCCAATCATATTTGACATTCAAAAATTTAAATGCAATATCAATTGTTACTTTCTAGCTTCTTAATTACTGTTCTTTTATTGTTCTCTCTCCTTAACAGTAGTTTTTTTCTCATATTCTTTAATACTCAATAATCTCTTGCATCTTAGTAGATTTATTGCCTTGCTTGGGGCGAAATGGCTAAATAAAATGCTATGATCAATGAAAGGTTTTTGTTTAAATTTTTAAAATAAAATTTTTCTATGGTTCAGACTATTTTTTCTAGTCTTCGGGAAGAATACAGACATAAATTGTTCAATGCCTTTCGAATGCTTTTGGCTTTTATAGGCCATTATCAGAAAGGTTGATTTTTGTGTTGATAGAGTTGTCTATATGCATTGTGTTTATTAGTAGATTTCAAGTGTCTCATCTTCATACATCAGTTTGTGGTTTTGTAGAGATAAAGCTCAATCATAATAAATAAAACAGAATATCTTACACAACTACAAAAGATCATTGTTTGGCTCAGTTAAAATGAGGATTTTGCTCATTTACAAAACAGGCAGGCATTCCTTCCCCTTACTAGTATTGGCTCTACACACTCTTCTTACTTCCATTTATCTACATTTTGATTATGTGTCAGATGAAACTGAGCTTAGTAATTATCATTAAATGGAAACTGAGATGGACAAATTAATAGCAAAAAGAAGGAAAGATATATTTGGGCAGACATTGCAATATATGGATCAGGAGAACTGTCAATAGTCTGAGAAGATTTAGTGGTAAGTGTGCAAGTAAATGAGTTAGATAAATAGATACGAAGCTCAAGAGAAGGACAGATATATAAAGAAAAGATAGGTAAGTGGATTGGTCAGCCAGAAATGCACATTTATATAGAAAAAGGAAAATAATTATGAAGCAAAATGGGTTTCCTTCATATTTTGTATGCAACTGTCAAACCAGATGCTGACCATACATCACATGGCTTTCACTTTCACTTTCAATAATGTGTAGCATATGCACATACATAGACATTATTTTTACCAAGTTCTGTAACTAATCATATGCAAGCATATATAACTATATATATATATATATATATATATATATATATATATATATATAGGTACTTCCAAAGGTTTGTAAAAAGGAACATACATGATGAAAAAATGCCCAAAACAAAGTCTTATCATCAAAATCTTTGTTATTATTAAGAGGAAGAAAAAAAGGATTTTGATTATTAAATTATATTTTTTAATCCTTTTCAGAACCTTCAAAATTTTGATTAAGAATTTTGTTTTTCTTGCATCATCAGGTGACCATAAATTAGTATGGCAAATTTCAGTGACTTTTTGCAGTGAAAAACACATTGATTGGAAATTATTGCAAAAATCATATAATTATTATATTTTATTGAAACTTTCAGAACTTATTCACAAATGAATTAAATTATTTTAGAAATGCTTCTTTTTAGAAAATCATGGTAAAAATATTTATTTCTTACATCTGTTACATTGACTTATTTAATTTCATGTAATTTCTAGAAATTCATTTTTGTAGCACTTAATGTTTATATTAGTTATAAGGAGCAGTCCTTGGAGAATTTAAATCATCTATTTTTTTTTTTTGTCAAACTGGACCCCCACTTACAGAATTGGAATCATAAAATAAAAGGCAATAAGCTTAAGACATTATTTAATTTGAAAAGCTTTTGATTGCTTTTATGAATAAGATATATTATGGACACTAATTTCTTTAAAAACAATTTTTTTAAATGTATAATGAATTTTTTACAAAAATTGGTTTCATTTTCTAAAAATTTTAATATAATAATTTCATAAAGTTTTAAATTTTCTAAAATTCTGTATTAACTTGTAGTGGTCAAGTGATATTGTTATTAAATAAAAACTGCATTTGCTAATTATAAATGGTAATGCTTACTAAGCAGTAACTAATATTTTAAAACTTCAGTGCAACATTGTGAGGAAAGGGGAAGAACCTAATGTTAGAAATATTGAAATAGGAAAATAAAATGTAAAAATATTTTTCAAAAGTAAATAGGCTATAAATAAACTTGAAAAATCCTAAAATGAACTTAATTGCTGACAATGCTGGTACTGTTAAAGATATAACTATTACAAACAAAAAAAATATAGAAATCATAGTTTATAAAAATTTTATTCCCTGTCAAATCTAAGTTTTTGTGCCAATCACAAAAAGTAAGTTAATAGGAATAGGAAGTCATAATAGTCGCAAATCACAAAACAAGACTCAACTTATAGGTAAGAGTTTAAAGGAAAAACATTTATTACATAATTGAAAAAAAGGTAGAAATACAAAATTTGCACAAAAATTTCCTTTTGTGTGCATATTATGTGCAGAACAAATTCCTGATAAAAGGATTACCACTGAAAAATGGAAAAAATTAAATCTTGAAAAAAGACAAAGATTCAATAACAAAAAGAGAAAACACTTCAAGAAGGCTGAAAAACAAAGGTGCAACCACCTTTCAGAAAAAATGAAAATACCTACTTTTACTTGCTCCAAGAGCATCTCTGGGACATATAGTAATTTTAGAAAAGTCCCTTTTAAATTCACAGTTCATGCTTAGGAAAATTACTTTGAATTCTTTTCATACTTTGTTGTCTAACCACAGAAAAATTGTCACTTAAACTTCAAAATTCTTTAGTCTCTCTGCAGCTGGATGGTAACCATGTGTTTTCTTTATGCTCTCTTCTTGATGTTGATTTACTTTGTCCCCTTGCTATCAAAATGTCTTCTTCCTTGCCTACTGACTTGAGTTCTATTTATTCTGTAAAATAGGCTCACAGGGCCTGCATTCAATTTCTTAAAAGGGCTTGAGACTACATTTCTTATTAGTTAGTATATATGAAAAAATAACTTTCCATAAACTACAAATGGATCTGTCTATATTTCTTAGATGAGGTACTATGTACACTATTTACATTATTTGGACTATTATCCTCATCTTTGTCACCATAGGACACATGTCACATTGGATAAAGGCATTGGTTAGATCCAGTAACAGGACCCAAAGAGTGTGAGTTCAATACCTGGTTAAGGTAGTGGAGAACTTGGAGAAGGGAATTAACAGGAGATAACTGATAAGTGACATCCATTAAACATGGCACGTGGAACTAGAACAGTCTACTCCAGTGAGCAAATTAAAGGGTTCAGTTCAACATTCCAACCACCTGAAGAAGGCCGGAGTGTACAATATGGTGACAAAAAGGGAGGTCAATAGTCCGAATAATGTAAACAGTGTATAATGGATCCTTCACAATTTTGGTGTGTTTTAACTGCTGAATTGAAAAAGATATACAAGCGTAACAATTTTTTACACAAACCATCTAACGTTTATAAAAATACACTTTTTTTTGTCTACTAAAACACAACCTAGACAATGATTTTTCAAGGCTAACATTTTACAAGTAGTAAAAATAAAATTTTTAGAAGTTTGCAAAGTAAGAATAGATGGTTTTTAGCAAAAGGATGAACCTGAATTGTGAACTGCAAATTGGAGGTAGCAAAATCAAACAATTGTGGAAATTTAAATATCTGGGAACTTTTTTTTTTAACAAAGGCCAGAAAGAACAACACTGAAATCCAAAGGTATATTAGGATAGACAAAGAAGTATTCTAAAAGCTAAGATAAGTACTAAGAAATTGAAGCACCAGAATTGTGATTCTACAGAAGAAAAACATGCAAGCAGTGTCTCTGGGTCCTTATGGGTGACAAATGATTTTCCACCTTCCATCCTCTCCCTCACAGGTGGGATGGGGCAAGTATCTCACTGCTGTATTACTACTTCAATGGAAAGTGCTCAGATGAACTACATTCCTTGGTTCCACCAGGTTTAACCTTTATGACTAGGACCAGCCACGCTATTTACATTGTAGCAAATTGCCTACATGTCCTCCATATTCAATTAGTGAGAATTATGTTCCACGTCAACAAGTTCCTCCTGTGAAACAATATTAATATAAAAGAAAAATCTGTATATGAGCAATAGAAAAACACTGAGATAATGAGAGAAAAAGACATGCTGATGATACTACACTTTCAAAATATATGTATGCAAGCAAAACATCAAATGAGAACTCATAGAAAGAACATAACAAAAACTGCCAACTTGAAAGAAACATTTCAAATAATCAGTTTCCAAAATTAAAAATAAATCCTCTCAATTCCCATTTTATTCTCTATGTCTTTCTCTCCTTTTCGTTCCCTCAGTCTCTAACAAATTTGTGATGATTTTCAGAAAAAAAAAAGAAAGATTTTAATTCCAAAGGGTCACTTGTAGTTCAAGGGCAAATTTATTTTCAACAGACCATTAGGACATGAAACAGGATTTTATATTTCCCTACAAACAAAAGCCATTAACTAAGATGACCTCCACTTTCATTCCCTCTCTGTGTTACACTCCATTTTGTTCCTCTTTGTCTTTTTGTTTTACTATTTCCCACTCTCTTTCTCTCTTAGTATCTGTTATACCAAGTAACATACACTATACAAATGTATTAATATACAGATATTAGGCCTTATATAATTATATATATAAAATCTTAATGGATTTTATTTTTAATAAGGCATTTTTTCTCTGGGTGTGTTTTGAAAAATAAAATCTTGCTTGATTGTAAAGCTCTTCATAGTCGAGTGGTCAAAGCCGTGGTGTAGCTAGAGTAAACGTCACCCGGGGCGGTTCGCTCAAATGTCACCCCAATGACCCCGATTCACCCTATGCTGAATGGTTAGCTGTAGGTAAATTTTCATACATGCTCTACCTCTACTTTACTGACCGGTGCGTTACTGTTTATATGTATGATCCAAGATAAAATCCAATACCACAAAATAATCAGTTCAAATCAAAAGATTTTTAAAATGCAACTGTTCACTTTCAGAACAACTAAATACAAAACACGGCAATACACAAAAGAATGACATTCGATACTATGGTCTTAGAATGAATGTTTTCTTGTTTTCATTGTGGCAAACTGGTCAATGACATCGTCAAAATCTGTTTGTCTTGTAAGCTCGTTTTCAATGGACAGCACAGCCAGATCCAACAATCTCGACTGGCTCATGGTTGACGTAATTTTCTGTTGCTAATTTTCCGGTGTCCAATTTTCCGTTGCATCATTTTCTGGGTTCCATTTAATTATTAATGATGCTTGAAAGTATTTTTCTTGACAAAAATGTTCTATTTAATTTTTAAGCATTTTTCAGAACATTGTAAATCAACTGCATTCTTTTAAAGGTTACCTAGAGAATTTATGCAAAGTTTATTTTTTTGTTTTTCTTTATACATATCGTATTTTGATGTTATTATGATTTTAGTTTTAGTGATAATTTAAAAACAATAAATATTTATCATTAGTACTAATGATGGAAAATTAAGTTAAAAATTTAAAAGAATCGTTTTTGGAATCGGAAAATAGGCACAAATTTTTCCAATTCCGATACCGTTTCCGATACCCCAAAAAGTTCCGATTTTTTCGATTCTCAATTCCGATTAATCATCCCAACACTAGTAGATATATTCAAAAGTATATCACTCACTCAATGGAAAGTTGTATCTCAGTGAATTGATACACAGGCAAGACTGAAATTGTTGCGCTTTTGGCTTCGTATTTCGCTTTGTTGTTATTAATGATGCAGAGTTAAAACACCATATCATCCGATAAAATGTTACAACAATGTCTCTTGTTAGTAACCAAGATTGTAGCAACTGAAACACATGAGAGCTGAAAACATTGCTATTTTTCCTACTCACAAATTTCCTGACAATTTATTAGAAAATTTCTGACGGGGGGAGAAAACTGGCGGGGGGAGGTCATAAATTATTTCTATGCCCGCCTGCAAAACCCTGTGTCTCCACCACTGTTTTCAGACTATTTTTGGCACCTTAGCCTGGTTGAAAAATTTTGCTGGGGGTGACATTGTGTCACACCTCCTGTGCTGGCACCCGGGGCGGTCCCGCCCCCCTTTAGCTACATCACTGGGTCGAAGCAAGCTAGATCAGATGGTGGGTTTGTCCTGCAAAGTGGGACACAGTTTCAAATCCTGCCAGAGGGCACATTTTATTTATTAAGTTTTCTTGAGTACACAGGCTGGTAAATTAATTAAATACTGTTTAAAAAATATGGAGCATCTACTGAAATATCAATATGAACAAAAAATAACTTTTGAAGTAACATAATTTTTTTTAATCATTTCAGCTCAAGTAAGTCGATAATGTGACTAAGAAGCAAGGGGTACTAGGAGATGGAAGAGAATGAAAAGACTTTAGTGAGGAAAAAGGACAATAAAAGAAGAGAATTCAGGAAGATTATTGGTGGCTTTGAAGCAAGAAATCAGTAGAGAGTTCCACAGGTGCGAAGTGTAAGAAAAGAAATATTAGAATAGAACACATATTTGCATTTAGTTTTTTTTAATGAGACCTAGTTGCCAATCTAGTAGTACATTTAAATTCATGTGGTCAAGGTACCAAAGAGGTGAGCTCATTAGAACAACTGCTATGAAAATATCTATAGAAAAGACACAGGGAATTCACATGCCATCAGTGTGAGAAAGTGACTGAAGTCAAGATGCCAGATAGTTTTATATCTAATATGTATTGTATGTAATTAATATACCTATAAGAGTTTGGATGAAGTTAATATAAAATAGGAGTATGTATGAAATTAATAATGTATAATAATGTATAATATGTATAATCATATCATAACAATATGTATAGATGCATATAATCGTATATATAGAGAATAACATTAACACATATAGGATGAATGTAAATGAATGTAAATGAATCAGGATTTGCGCCACTGTGCTCTTTATTCTTACATAAATATAAATCCTGCATTTATCACTGTACAATGCAGGATGTACTGCCCAGCTGCTGAAAGTGAAGGTGTGTGGGTGTTGAGGCTGGTGGAAAATGTGGGGTTGGGTAGATATCAAGAGCTTTTGGGGTTCTGTCTCATTTAGAACCCACATCAAAATCAATTTTATATGGACAGGGCACATTTGTTGGGTCGTTTGCATGACCCATTTCAATTTCTGCATTTCAGCTCTTTCCTCAGATGTCACAATAAAATATATTAATATTTCTTAGTTTTTTGGGGGAACTGAGCATAAATTATCATTATTTTTGTTTTCTTACAGCAAGTGAAAACTCTGCCATGTGGGTAGGATTTCAAGTTACTTCTTGGTGAAAGATTAGATGGGACTTTTGACCCCAAAATGAGATCAAGGAATTTTATTGAATCATACCTTATTTGTAGATTATCACCATTGCAGACTCTTGGATGACATTTAATTTTATTATCTTGACAAGGGGAGATTTCATGAAAATTACTTGCAATTTTTATAAATATATATTTCTTTTAGTAGATTTTTATTACAGCAATAAACACAAGCATAACACAAGAATTGAGATTTTTTTGTTTTTTGTGAGGACTTCGGATTCACGGTGGGGTAATGGATAGCAGTGCAAATTGAGGAATTGGAGAGCCAAGTTCAAATTCCAGTCAAATCCATTACATTCACTTACGTGCTAATACCCTTGGGAAAGGTATGAATCCTCCTCTTCTCCCCACAGCTATGGGTAAGTAGCAGGACAGACTGGGTTCTATAGCCCTGGATGGCAACTGGTCTACTGCAGAAGGAAATGG
This sequence comes from Acanthosepion lycidas, assembly GCA_963932145.1. Classification (NCBI taxonomy): domain Eukaryota; kingdom Metazoa; phylum Mollusca; class Cephalopoda; order Sepiida; family Sepiidae; genus Acanthosepion; species Acanthosepion lycidas. The sequence goes on from OZ010583.1 coordinate 45,846,635, forward strand.
CATCCTACTGCGGGAAAAAAATCTGCCTCATCAGTTATGCATCAAAAGATACATGATTGCCTAAGCGTGTCTCACACATGGCACATAACTGACTTTGAAGTTGTAAAGGAGTTAATAAATGTACCACTGCTTTTCATTACAATTACTGATACTACAAATGTAAATAGTAAGACAATTTTTTTTTCTTAGTGGTAGATTCAGTCTGGTTTCAATCCTAGCTAGAGGCAACCGCACGTCTAGCCACACTGAAGAGCTGTGATACAGCGAAACAGTCTGTCTGTGGATGACATTATATATATATATATATATATATATATATATATATATATATATATGTGTGTGTGTGTGTGTGTGTGTGTTAGTTCTGTTTTTGTATAGGACAACCACTAAAGGTCAAGATCACTACTCAGTAATTATATATATACAGACACACACATACACATATACAGGGTACAGCAAAAATACTTCCCACATGTCTGTGAAGTATACATTGAGGGCAGGGATGTATTTCTGCTGCACCCTGTATGTATGTATGTATGTATTTATGTACATATACATGTTCAAATCTCACCATGGTCGATTTGTCAAGAAGAAGACTGATGGGGGTCAATCCCATTATGCGGCACATTTGGAAAGTGCCTGAAAAGCATATTACAAGTTGACCCAAGCCTTGTGAGTGAAATTGGGTAGACAAACCCCTTGGGACCATCAATTGCTGTGCAAGCACAAAGCCACAAGTCATCGTGGCCGAGGCCTGAGCATGCTGGCTTTGTTCAAATTGTTGTTCACGCTAGATAGCACACTCTTTCCCAGAAACTGTAACTAAGGTCTGCTCAGTATAGTTGCAGTATAAACCACAGCTGGGCTCTGTGGGTGTTGAACAAACACAAATGCACCTGAGCAAGTGTCTGCAATAGGGATTGACTAGCCGCCCTAGTAGACTGGTATCCTCGAATACGATGAGTCCAGCTATACATACATACATATATATATATATATATATATATATATATATAGTGTGTGTGTGTGTGTGTGTGTGTATGTGTGTGTAAAAATTCAGTTATAAATGAAAATATATCTGTAAAAAGACAATTAAAAATTTTGAAAAGCTAACGATATATCTATTTCCATTTATAAATGCAGGTATAAATAGATGTTGGTAAAAAGTACTGTTTCCCTTTCTCTTTATTAATATAATTATATATATATATATATATATATATATATATATATATATATATATAGGTATTTGTGTATATTTATGTGTATTTTCAGGATTCTCTTTCCCTGTTCATTTTTTTATGTAAATTATTTTCTAGTTTCTTTAAATAGAGTCAATAAAAGAAACTTCTGAACTGAGAAGGCCAAATCCTCAGACTTGATAATTTGCTAATTTCTTGATGGTTTTATGAATATGATATGTTTTTAAATTTGGAATGATCCTACAAAATGTTAATTTAGCCTAATGGAGAATTTTGAATTGTTTTTCACATAAAGAAACAAAAGAAAAAAGCGTTTGATTGACTAGTTAAGTTTTGACTAAATTTGTTAATCATCTGTCGTGATTTAATAGTGAATTATATATGTGTTTATTTCACTGTTAATTTAATGATGTTTCATGAAAAATAAGTAAATTATTTAAACCTTTCAAAATTTACATACCTTTATGACCTTTTTTTATCCTAGAGAATCGTTTCAAAACAAATACATTTATTTTTAGCTTTATGGTTTACAATTGTTTCAATTTTTCTCTCAGAAAATGGCTAAATCAGAATTGTAAGCGAATAGCTAAAAACAAAAAAGAAACTGAAACAAAACCTTTTTCTGCTCTAAAAAAGATTTACTTTTTATTTTAGTGCTTAAACGATACAATCTATTTCCTTTATTATTTTTGAAATTGAAAGTATACTGATTCTAAGCATACATTTTTTTGTAATGATGTTGATGGCTCAAGAGCTACTCAAGGTAGAGGTTTGCAGTATAAGAGGTACAGTTTATGGGGATATATGTGGAAGATAACAGTTGTCTCTAGACTTGAACAGGGTAAGATCAGAGTGATCAAAGAAGTGTTTTGTAAGAAGCTGCTCGTAGAACTTAATCTCAACAATCAAGTACAAAAAGAATTCTTGTAGCATCTTTAGCAATGTATCATATCTACAAGTTCCACTTCCTTACTAAAGATAGGGTTATAAAAAGACAGTTGAAGCCAACACTGGGAGTGCCATCCTATATGCATTTAATTTGGTTTGGTTTGGTTTACAGCATATCATCCCCAATGGGTTATTTAATGCCGGCAAAATTTTTATTGCTGGTAATATGTTTTTCTTCAAAAATCTATTTCTGGGAATATTTTTCCTTGAAGAAATCTATAGCTTGTCATATTTTTTCCAAAAATGTATGGCTGTTTGTATTGCTGCTATTTTTTAAAGTATTGCTGATAACAATTTTTCCTTCAAAAATTATTGCTGGTAAAAACTTTTTTTTTTATTATTATTATTATTACAAAGTATTTCTGGTATTAAAACCTATTTTTACACAAGTTTGGATGTTAACTATTTGCCTATAGCTGGGACCCTAACAGGTGCTACCATCCTGGGTCAGGGTGGACCTGGGAACATCAGCAATTAAGAGGCGGTTCTACACTCTTCAAAACCTCCTGATCAGAGGCCTTGCTGTTGGACATAGTTTATCATCTTACCCAGGACGCAGATGTAGTTTAACATCTTACCCATGACATATATGCATTTAAGGATTCAAATTCTAGCCTATTCTCTTGCATTCACTTTTGCACTAATACCTTTGAGATAGGTATGAAACAATCTTTTCTCTTCCCCCACCAGCTATGGGTTAAACAGATGTGTAAATATAGTTCCTCTAGCCTTGAGTGTCAACCAGTTGAAGAGTATTCAAAACTGTAGAGATTGTGATGGGAAGACACTCTACTTTCTTTCCCCAAAAAGATGAGAATTCATAGATAAAGAACATGAATCAGTAGAGATTAATACATCTTTCTTCTTCTTCAATGTGGCAGATCCCTTCAGGACGTTGGTGATCATGGTTCTCCACAATTTCTTGTCCTTTGTAGCTCTTAATAAATTTTGTCTTTTTGTTTATCTCCTAAACCTTGTTCCACCATCCATTTCTTTTGAGCTCGCTAGGTAACATGTTTTCTTCCATCCCTCTTGCCTTCAATATGTTATATGTGCATCAAATTTGCCAAGCCCTCTTTCATCATTATGCGTCCTAGAAATTTCAACCATCTCTTTTTTTTGTTAAGTATTAATGTTCTTTTTGCTTTCATTTTCTCTAAAGAATTTTAATTGCTCACATGTTCAGTCCATGATATTCTCAGTATCTTTATGTAGAGCTACATTTCTGTTGCTTCATGTCTCTTCTTTATCTGCATGGAGATTATCTAGCATTCACTGCCATATAGGAGAATTGATATTAGATGATATTTCAGTACTTTTTTCTTTGTTTCTTAATATTTTACTGAGCTTTTGTAAGGCACCTTTTAATATTTCAATGTGGCTTTTCGATATACTTTATTTAATTGATGAATAGAAAAATGATAATTCCTTGTTATTAAATATATAAACTATAACTGTCATATCAATTGGTAATATGAAATAAATATCAAAGTAAATTAACTGATATAATCAATATATCATTTATTTTTTAAAGGTATAAACCAATCAGTTCTATCCCTAATCTTGCATTAAAGAGCAGGACCGACTGAACTTTCTTACCTTGGTTGGTTTTATTATTATAATCCCACATTATTTTCACTTAGTTAAAAATCTCTGTCATACTAAAGACACCATATTATCTCCATGAAGTTTGAGCTAGTCTCATATGTACAATTTTTGTACAGGCAGATGTAAAAAAAAAGATTAATAAATACAATGAAAAATATCCCTTTATATTTTCAAAACAAAATAAACTTTTTGTTAGACCCCTCACCCACAATCTAAGTGTTGTGGATTCCGAGATGAAATTCGGTCTCCAATGAATGACAAACGCAGGAATGAAATATAGCAAATAAATGTATTTACACAATAATACAATTGGTAATACGGTTAGTAAATCCAGAAACGTGGTTAGTAGCAATAATAATATATATATACAGTCTGGTAAATCCAGTCTCGAAGTAGGACTTCCTTAGAGTCTACATGCTTGTAACTGTGACTTCTACAAGCGGTTACCTCACACTATTACTCTACCTCCAACTCAATTACAATCACCATCTACTCTGGGTATTTAATGGCAGCAGTCCAAGTACACACTGGTCGAGTCCACTTGTATGAAAAAGAGGTGGACCCCATAACACTAAGCATGGCAGAAATAACAATTAACTTAGTTAAATTAGTGTAAATGTTAAGTTTAAAAAGCCTAACATATGCTACTGGTTTTACCTGTTTATTTATAATTCATAAAAAACAATTTTGATTACTAAATGAGACGTTGGCTAATAAGCATTATTATATGAATAATAAACATTATGTTATAATCATAATATCCAGAATATACCATATCTGAACATTAATCAAATAATGAAAGCGAATTAATTGTATCAGAGATGATACATATTTATCAATAAATATAATGTATCATGTTCATTATAATTTTCAAGTAAGTACAATAATGTTCAGTTGACACATCGTCCATTATCAACTTTTTTTTTTATTATTAGTGTTTTAATGTTGCAACCTAGGGAAGGTTACTGAATAGAATAATCAAACAAAGGTTGGTAATGAACGATAATACTTAGGATAAGAACAACACATATAAGATTCACCAGTGGCATGTAGAAGAAGTAGTCAACTGCTAGAAGTGAGTCAAGTGAATTCCACAATGAATTTCTAACTGCAGACCAATATACAGTACTTACTACTGTATTTATGTGAATGGCGACATACTCATTATCATCCGTAGGTATGCTACAACCATACATTTTTTTTATATTCGGTGATATCAGGTTTTTCATTTCTGGTCATCCATACTTCAGTTCTCCCATGCAATGCTTGTAAATTGAAGTGGGATTTCATATATACATATACTTATTTTTAAAGAAAGCTAAAATCTTAGCATGGTATACCTCAAAGCAGACTTTCATAAAAAAAAATTATAGTGTGACATGTCTATATTTTTGAGATGAGGTATTATGTACACTATTTACATTATTCGGACTATTGTCCTCATCTTTATTGCCATATTTGAAGGGTTCAGTTTGACATTCCAACCACATGAAGAAGGCCAGAGCATACAACGGCTGAAATGCTGTAATAAATATGGCAACAAAGATGAGGACAATACTCTGAATAATGTAAATAGCATAGTGTGACATGTTTTGCAATAAATACTGGCTTTTATTTATACAAATAATAAACTACATACATGTTAGTACAGCTACTACTACTACAACTGTGACTATCATCATCATGATGAATTTTTTCTGAAAGTATCCCAAAAATTCTTTAGTAAATCTTTGCAATTTAGGAGGAAAACTATAATTCGTATATTTTAACAAAAACCACAAGCAACATAGCTGTGATTTTAAACTTTAGATATCCTTAGCACCAACATGATCTTAAGTGACACACCCATCATAATTACTCTTTTGTACCAAATACAACTGCTGCAGAAAAAATAGGAGAAAAGAGGGCTTGGAGAATTTGACACTCATAAGACATATTGAAGACTTTATTGCAGAGGGAACCAGCAAGTAAGAAGATTCTGTAAATGGATGGCAGAACAGTAACTGGGATTGATTGATTTGTTTTTTCATAGCTTATCAACCCATTTGTGGGTTATTTAAAGCCAAAATATATTTTAGATTGTAAGAACAATTCTTTTTTTGTGAATGAATATTGCATCAGCAATTTTTAGAGAATTACAATGATTTTTCCAATTACACATCCTACTATTTATCCCATATCTGAGAGAGGAGATGGATTCATAACTTTTCCAAGGATATTTGTGTGTAAGGGAATATTACAAACCAAACTGGAATTCAAACTCAGTTCTCATTCCAAGCTATTAGACATTAAACCATCTGCATAGGTACTGGGTCATGATAGTAAGATGAGAAACATTACCCATAGCTATGAAAGATAGAAAGTTGTGGTGAGCCATGATTTTCCATATCATGAAGGAATATTGTACATAAAAGAGCTGCACCATACCAAATAATAATAATAGAAATTGAAGGAAATAACTGTGCCAAAACTTACGTTTGGTGTACAAAAGTACCACTGCCATCTATACAATAAACATTATTGCCATCACCTTCCCCATAATCATTGGCACCATTTTCAGCTGTAATAACACAATTATTTTTGTAGCCACACACCCAAATCATTACTATTGATTATCATAAACTTCATCCTCAAGCTTAAATATTCATCATAATCATTTTCGTAACAACACCTAAAAAATATAAGTTCCAGTTTCAATATTTTCAAGTTTGGTTACATCTCCACCATCCTGCCTCACCGTCTCTACTCTTTCATTTTGGACACCTTCTTTAAAATTGCCAATAATACCAAAAACACCACCACCCCAACCATGATGTTCATAGCCTCCATTAGTGAGAGGATTTTCATAATGATTATGATCACTTGGATTCAGAAAATCTCCCTCACCACCATGAACACCACATCTTTCAACACTACATTTCCATACACCCCCACCCTCAGCAATGCTTCCAATATCTTAAAAGAGGTAGGCAGGTTTTGAATAAGGAAATAAAAGATTTCTTTCTTCAATTACCTTCAAGAGTGTATCATTACAATTCTTAAATAAGCAAATGATTTTTACTTATAATCAGGATAAAAGAGATTTCTGATTAAATATATACATATTAACTGAGAAAAATACCTGTATATATATATATATATATATATATATATATATATATATATATATATATATATATATATTAAGAATATCTCTCTTTCTCTCTTTATATATATATATATATATATATATATATATATATATATATCTTTTAATGTACACCCTGACACACACAAACGTCATGAGCAGCTGTCTTTATATATATATATATATATATATATATATATATATATATATATATATGTAAAGTTGGTTCACTGTAACCTGTTAGTTAATTTTTCTCTCCAGAATCTATTTTACATATTTATAAATTTACTATTCAACTATTCATCCATGCTTTGAATACTGCTGCTACATATGGTCTGATGCTTTTGCTATATATTTAGAGATTCTACATAACATCCAAAGAAGAATCTGCAATATTATTGGTTCTGACCTAGCATCTTGGCTTCATTCACTTTCCCATCACTTTAATGTAGCTTCTCTTGTGTCTTTTCTGTAAATACTTTCATGGAAATTGTTCTTATGAACTTCCCTCTATGGAACCCAGTCTTTATAAATTTAAGCACTCTGCTACATTGGCAGCAAGTTCTCATCATTTTACAGTTGAAATGGCTAAATATAACCATAAGTTCTATGCTAACAGTTTCTTCTCTTCTACTATTTGATTCTTTTATCACATGCTTCACTTGTGGAACTCTTTTCTGGCTTCTTGCTTCCAAGTCAACTTTATCTTCAAAATATAAATGCAATGGCAATCATTAGCTTCTATCTTCTTAATTCTTATTCTTTTATTGTCCTCTCGCCTTAATAGTAGTTTTTCCTACATTCTCTAGCACTTGGTAGTCCCTTGCATCTTAGTGGTTTCATTGCCTTCCTTGCTTGGAGTGAAATCATTAATATATATTTATATATATTTATATATATATATATATATATATATATATATATATATATATATATATATATGTATCCTTGTGCAGGTATGCAGAAAATAGAAAAGAACACGTTGGGTGCATAATCCGGGGTTCCTTAGTATCTTTGTTTTTATTTTTAAAAAACAGTGCTCCATACAGAAGTAGAGCTTATATTATAATAATATTTTTTGTTTAAAAATATGATTCCTTCGCTACATAAGAGTTCTCACGTTTCAAAAATAAATTTTAGGAATTTAGGGATTCCTAAAATTTCGCTTGAAGATGAAACGTGACTAAACACCTCAATCCAACTTAATTTTATTAATTATTTGGATGATTTCGGCTCACGTTTTTGAAACATGAGAACTCTTATGTAGCGAAGGAATCATATTTTTAAACAAAAAATATTATTATAATATATATATATATATATATATATATACAAAAATATATACAGAGAGAAACATGTATAAATAAAGTTAATATCACAATATTGAAGTTATAGTGTCATATATGAAAGTCATATATTACTGTTTCATTGATGTTACATGCCATTATATAAATAACTCATTCTATAAATATATGTGTGTGTGTGTGTGTGTGCAATTACATCTATGTTAAATTCTTTGTCTTTTTATATTACATCAATTTATTGGTATCTGAAAGTATAGCCATGCATGTATACAGGTGCTCTCATTCCTACAGACACACACACATGTATATATTCTGTGTGTCTGTGTATATTAATAATGACAGACATTTTGTGCTGACTAATTTTAATGATCAACTTTAATAATCCTTTTCAGACAAGGAAGAAATTCTGTCAGTTTATTTTGACAGAAAAATATGAAAAAAAATAGTCCAACAAAAATCAAATGCTTGGACTATATTTCTTGTACTTTAATTCTGAAATGAACTTTGGAAAATTTCTGACAGAATTATTTGTAACTTGAAATATCAATCATTAAAATTAATCGAAAAAATGTCTGCCGTTTTTAAAAGTATTTGCCTTAAAGAACATTTGCTGTTTAAATAAACACAATGTGTGTGTATATATATATATATATATATATATATATATATATATATATATATATATATATATATATGTATGTATGTATGTATCTATGTATGTATATAGTAATAAATAAAATTAAATATTCACTTATCCTTACTCAGAATTTCATGGAGATTATATCTGCTCATCAGGGAATTATGGGCATTAAATGTAAGAAACAATCTAAAATCAATCATTTAATTGATATCAGATTTAGCAAAAAAACAAAGTAATATTTCGATAAAAGAAACAAGACAAACAGTTCCATGAACACTTTGAAATGCAGTATTTGAAAATGTTATCTGACATCGAACAAAAAACAAAAGTTTTTGAGAATGACTAACAATAACCATAAGTAGTCAGACATTGGACAGTTTATATCTAAATATGTACTAGAATCAAGGAAATGAACAAAACTATAGAAAAGTAAATAAGTAAATCTTAACAAAGAACTTTTGTTGGACTTTAACCAAACTCATATGTATATATGCATATGCACATACATTTATGTGTGTGTGTGTGTGTATATATATATATATATATATATATATATATATATATATATATATAGTGTATTTAGGCAGCAATCCCTCTTGTAAACAGGTTTTATTGAATATAAGAGATTACTTTATAGGGATATGGAGGGTGAATTTTTTGGTCCAATTGCTTTTGGCTTATCTATCAGCCATTATCAAGGATAATATACATATATATATATATATATATATATATATATACACACACACACATATATATATATATATATAAATACTCTATAGTGTAATAAAAAGCAGTGCCCATTGTTAAATAATACACCTGATGAAAGCATGAAACTCTGAGTTGTACAATCAATGTAAGGTATTATGTGTATGTATATATATATATATATATATATATATATATATATATATATATATATATATTTAAGTTATGAAGAACTTGGTAATCTGTATGGGTAATCCTAAGGAGGATGAAATCCTGAGTGCTCAATGTAAATCCACAGCTAATATTTAAAAGAAAAACAGACCACTTTAAGGTACCATTATAATAATTTATTTCACCAGAGCCCTTTTAAAGGACGCTGAATCATCAGATATCACTTCCAAAAATGAAATGAAACGAAAAATGAAATTAAAATTGATGGGTGTGTAAGTTTTTGTAATTTAACAGAGAGTGTAAGAGGGATAGTTAAAGAGACATGGTAGAGTATAGGGAGGGATTAATTTCATATCTCTCTCAAGTATACTTTATATTGGGGGAGGAGGAGTGACCAGACCTTGACCTATTTAGATGGTTAACTTAACAGAATTTTTTTAGACATCTAAATTTCTATCAAGCATTAAAATCTATTCTTTACATTAATTGCTAAAACCCAATTACAGCCTCTTTCTCTTTACTTCCCTCTCCCTCTCCCTCTTCTTTCTTTTTCCTTTTTCTTTTCTCCCTACTCCCCGCCCATTTCTATATATCACTTCTGTTAAAAATTTACACTACCCATCAATTTTAATTTCATTTTTCCTTTCATTTCATTTTTTGAAGTACTATCTGATGATCCGGCGTCCTTTAAAAGGACTCTGGTGAAATAAATTATTATAATGGTACCTTAAAGTGGTCTGTTTTTCTTTTAAATATATATATATATATATATATATATTAGAAAAAGATTTTAAATCTGATTTATTTGTTTTTTTTTTTAAATGAATACTCATATTTGATTAGATGCTCTGTTTTTATTTATATATTAAACAGCATATTTCTGTTTTTTACATCTACTGGCCTGAATATTTGAGAAATCTTCTTAGAAAAATATGCACCCTCCAGCAGGATTCTAATCTGTGTCCTCTCAGGGAAACCAACATTAGATCTGATATGCCTTAGACCACTTGACCACGTTCGATCTCCTGATCAACCAAAGACCGAATAGTGCTTATGAACACATATGTTCCCAATTATGGAAATATACATATCTGCTCTGTTTTGTATCCTAACATAAACAGAGATAATTTTTTAGAAAATGGATTAAATCCAACAGATTTTTATTTCTTTGTTTAAACATTCTTTTTTAAATGGATCCTCATATTTTGAGATCTACTCAGAGTAGATGCTCTGTTTTTATATATTTATTAAACAGTAAATAAAATCATAGCATCTACTGAAATATGAGTATCCATTTAAAAAATATTTAAGCAAACAAATTAAAAGTATACATATACAAATATATATATATATATATATATATATATATATGTATATATATAATCGACTCTCCCGTCGAGATTCGACGTATGAGGGTCAAGCAGATCAGTTTCCAGGAAATCGACAGCCCGACACCGGCACATGAGATTTGATTATAGTGGTGAAGGTCTTGTGCAGGACCATCCACACTTTTTGGAGGGACGAATACAGAGACCTGGTGCACCAAATGCCACAAGGTTCCCAAACGACCCTCCGCAGGTTTTGAATTCAGAGTTGTTCTTCTCCTAGACCAGTTACCATCCAAGGTTATAGAACCCAGTCTGGAGAGAGAAGAAGATTCACACCTTTCCCAAGGGTATTAGCACATAAATGAATGTAGTGGATTCGACTGGAATTCAAACTCAGCTCTCCGATTCTTCAATCCAAGTCGCTATCCATTACTCCACTGTGCCTCATATATATATATATATATATATATATATATATATATATATATATATATATTTGTCCATGGCCTCATAAGCAGATGATATATGAAAATGCATATGGAATAGGTGTATATCCTTGACATTTTCAATACCGAAAACATTGTCCCGCCCCTTAGCATCAGTCAGTGAATGCTAAATGTTTATGCAGATGATATAGTGGATATGAGCACAGTTATATATCGGATAATGCATTTCAACAGTGGCAATAGCAATGTTTGTTAGGAGCCAGCTTCTAAGCAAGAAATGTAATCTGTTCTTTCGCCAACTGCATTGTCTGTGTGGGAAAATAGTATTGTCCTGTCCAGTGGTGTTATTATGCCCCCTCTGTTTCCATGGATATGAATAGGTGGTATAACTTTCAGAGCATCTCCCTTGTTATATATGTTGACATAAGTACATGATCATATCAACTTTGGAAGAAGTGTATGCTGTAAGATGCTTTAAGCTTTTGTGTATGTATCTATACTAATATATAGAATCATTAGAGGAAATTAATAAATATATGTATATCTATCTAGATAAACATATTTACAGGCATATCTGTGAGATGTCATAAGTACACACACACACACACACACATATATATCCTAACATATACAATCATTAAGAGGAAATAAGCAAATATATATATATATATATATATATATATATATATATATATATATATATATATATATATATATATATATAAGCATATTTACAGACATATCGGTAATTTACTCCTGTATACACATTTTATATCTGTGTGTTATTGCCTATGTTTAAATAAGTTTAATCATGTGCATGTATATATATACATATATATATATATATATATATAAAATATAGATATAATTTTATATCTTAAAATCTGACTATGATAAAAAGAAAGAATTTCTTTTGATGGGATTTTATTTTGCGTTCACATTAACAATGGCGCCAAATGAAATCAGGAGATTAATTGCAGGATTCACATTATAATTTATTTGTGCACCATTTCCTTGTTATTTCAACTTCTGTCTTTACAACCCCTTCCCAACGCACAGGCACAGACACACACACACACCCATGCACATGCACATACGTACCTCCATTTATGTATCCATGAAATGGAATAATTCTTTTGGTTTCTATTTTTATGTTTTAAATAATTAACTTATGTAAATGCATATATTCCTGCATTTTTTAAATCATTTTACTCAAAGCAAGGCAATAAAGCTACTAAGATACAAGGGGTTACTGAGTGTGAGAGAATAGGCAAAAAAGGAAAACATTAAGGAGAGAGAACAATAAAAAAAGAGGATTTAGGAAGACAGAAGATAACATATGTGAGTGTATTTAAATTTTTAGCTGGAAAGACAGAGACCAGGAGAGAGTTCCACGAGCAAGAAAAGAAAAACTGTTGCATCTAACCAATTCAACTGTGAGACCTTGCCACCAATCTAATGTTGCACTTAAATTCATAAAGTCTAGGTACCATAGGAAAAATTCATGTGAACCGTTCACAGGAAAGCTACATTACAGCATGATGGGAAAGTGACTGAAGCTGAGACATCAGGTCAAGACAAATAATATTGCAGATTCTTTGGATTTTATCATGTTATGGGGTCCACTCCTTTTTCATATAAGTGGACTCTACCAAGTGTACCTGGACTGCTGCCGTTAAATACCCAGAGTTATAGTCGGTAGTCGGGTAGTCGGATAGAGAGAGGATATACGGAGAGTGAGAGAATATACGAACGGAGATAGTGTGAGGTAACCTCTGGTAGAAGTCAGTTACAAGCATGTAGACTCTATGGAAGTCCTACTTCGAGACTGTATATATCTGTCTGCATTTGCTACTAACCACGTTCCTGGAATTAGTAACAGTATTATTCTTTGTATGATTGTGTAAATACATTTTATTTCTTATATTTAATTATTGCGCTTGTCATTCCTTGGAGACCGAATTCATCTCAGAATCCACAACATATCAAAAATCTCTTAATATACAGTAAGAGCACCAGGCCATATATGCCAACAATATTCAAAGCTACATCTAGCCATTTTAACTGTAAAATGTTGAAACCTAGCTATTATTTTTGATGATAAGGTTGGCTCTTTTAAATTTTTTATAGGTCCTCATCTGGCATCTCGTTAACAGTCACTTTCTCACAGACATGCCGTCGCTGCCCTCTGTCTTTTCTACAAATACTTTCATGGTAACTGCTTTGATGAGCTACTTTCACTGGTTCTCAAATTGCATGAATTTAATGGTGCTACTAGGTTGGCATCTAAGTCCCACCCTTTCGCCGTCGAAACTGTTAAATATAGCAATCTCTTCTACTTGAATAGCTTCATGGCTCACACTTCCTATGTGTGGAACTCCCTTCCTCTTATTTTCTTCTCTGATAGATATAACCTTCAATTATTCAAATGCAATGTCAATTGAGATCTTCAAATGCCTTGATCTAATTCCCCATCCTTCTCTTCATCCTTTCTTCTACCATGCTTCTTTATTCTTGCTCCCACTCTCTGGAACCCCTTGCATACTAGTGCCACTCCTGCTTTGCTTGAGGCGAAAGGCTTAAAAAAAAATGCTCTTGTTTACACATTAAAATAGATATATTAATTTGCAAGGCTTATGTTTTGTTATATGTCTATATAGTGGGATATACATATCATGCATATAAGACTTTTGCTTATGACTGACCCTCATACAACACTGTTATTGAAACTGATATTTTATCACTGTCATTGGAGTACGCATGATTTTGTTTCATAAAGTTACATAAACATATATCTATATACTAATATACTTGTCTGGTACATGGCCCTGTAGGGTGCATGCCATGCTGATTATCACAGATACTAAGAGGGAAACAGAAAGATAGAGATGCATAGAGAGTAAAACAGGAAGAGAGAGAAGGGTGCATAGAATGACAAAAAGAAAGTGTCAAACAGAGACAGATTGAAGATAGGGGCTCATCTTAGATAATTGCTGCTGTTTGTAGTGAGGGGTTAAATCATTTACATTATTTGCATTCTTTATTGTCCTATTCATAATGTTTCAGCCATTGTATGCTCTAAACTTCTTCAGGTGATTGGAATTTCAAACAGAATACTTTATTTCATCCACTTGGGTAGATTGTTCTAGTTACACGTGCCATGCCTCTTCCAGATGTCTCAGTTTTCTCCCTTTAACTCAACCCACACACACACACACATATATATATATATATATATATATATATATATATATATATATATATATATATTTATATATGTAACTCAACCCACCAAGTTTTTGTTAACCACTGCAGAAGCCAGGTATTGAACTCACAACACTTTGGGTCACGTCACTGAATCCAACCAATGCTTTCATCCACCAGGCTATGTCTCGAAAACCCCTAATACAGAGTTTACACTTTTCCCTGTTTCAGTTGCACACTAGGCACATGCCAGGGTATTAAGCATTTTTGGCAAGTTATGGTTTAGGTAGACCCTTTACCTTCCAATGTCAATTCCTTACAGTTAACTCCCACTACCTCCAAGTTTGTAGACGGGAACTTCATCCTACACCAGTGTTGAAAAGACAGACAACCACTTTCCTCATCTCCTGAAATAGCCTATTCCCCTTATGAGTTAAATCTTTTCAGCTCCATGCTTTCCAGCCAACTTTGATCTTCAAATATTGAAATGTAATTTCAATCATTATCTACTTTCTTCTTGGTTACTTTTCTCTTCTGTTCTCGCTCCATAATAATATTTCTCTTTTTATCTTATTATTTCACACTGAGTAACCCCTTGTAACTTAGTGGCTTTACTACCTTGCATGGGATGATATGATTAAAAGTAAGAAAAATATTACATTTCTTTGAAAATTATATTTTTTAAAACATGAAAAATCCCCAAACTTTTATCAATTATATTGTATTATATTATTTATATTGTATTTTAAAATATTTAGATCATTATTTCATTTTTTAATAAGATATTTCGAATAATACAAATTTATCTTCCAGGAAACTTGAGCATGGTGATTATCGATGAATCTTAATTTTCTACTTGTTATACAATAGCCATAATACCCTCAAATAGAATCGACCATGAAAACAAAGAAAGGATTTATATATATCAGAATATTTGTAAACTTGAAACAACAGAGATAAAAGCTATCGGAACTTACCAAATTTTCCAAGGATTTTCTATGAAGGATTTGATAAATTTAGACATTTCAAATCCTTTAACCTACCAAGTTTGAAAGTATTGTTGATATTATGATGGATTTTACAAACTAATGGGCTTGTTGATCATAACAAAACTCTGGATCAATATTTCTGTGAAATGATTAAATGAAATTGGCCAGGATTGAACCAGAGGTCAGTGTATTGAAATCCCAATGTTCTATCTTGCTTGAACAAGCTAACATGTATCAGAGTAGGGCATAGACTTTGAATGAATCGTAAGGATTTCAGTGAATGGGTGGGTAGTTGATTTGCCATCAATTAATTCTGAATTAAGAATGTCAGAGTTGTAATTTCTGAAAACTCTGAAATATTCATTTCATTACAAATCACTGTTGGCCACTAAACCCTGAATTAATGTCTGGAAATAATAAAAAAATATTAGTAAATGGTGTGTGTGTGTATATATATATATATATATATATACATATGTATGTATACACACATACATATATATATATATATATATATATATATATATATATATATATATATATGCACACACACACACACAAACATATATAATGTCTGTGTGTAAAGAAGGAGGGTAGGAACAGTAAAACAAAGGAGCAAAACGGAACATTTTGGTAAGAATGATGATGATGATAGCCACAACTAATTAGAATTGCAAAGAATACTATTATTATTATTATTATCATTAGTAGTAGTAGTAGTAGTAGTAGCAGTAGTAGTAGTAATAATAATAACAATAATAATAATAATTATTTTTTTTTTTTATTATTATTATTTTCTTTGGTTTCTGGTGTATACTCATTTCTTTCCGGCTCCTAACCAAAGACCTAGGTACAGAAATGACATTTCCCTCTGAGAATTTTTGAAAAAAAAATGAACACACATATTTTACATAGATAAAGCCCTTTGGTATTTCTTTAAGGCATGGTATGGCAGAAATCCCTTCAATGAGTCTATTGGAATCTTTTTCAGTCAATCCAAGGCCTCCAACTACAACCAGAATTGTTGTTGCCCTCATGCACCACATTTTTGAGATTTCAATTTCAAGGTTCTTGTATTTTGATAGTTATTTTGAAGATCTTCAAAGATACATTATAGTCTTCAAGGACTGCCATGTCAATAAGAAGGCACATTTTGTCTTTTCAGTCTCTAATTACGATGTCTGAGCGATTAGCTTTGATTTTTCTGTATGTGTGTATTGTAAAGACCCATAAAATTGTTAGAGGTCCTAATCTCCTTAACCGGATCTGAGTGGTTTTCATATAAATGTTTTGCAGTTTCCTTTCCATAAAAGTTGCATATTTCAAAATATGCAACTTTTATGTAAAGGAAAACTGCATGCCAGATTTTATATTCAGTAGTTGCGAATACTGTGCAACCTGATACAAGTTGGTCAATTGTTTCTGGATATTTATCATTTATTAAAGAATCAATATGTGTACTTGGTAATTTCTAGTTAGCAAGCATTGGTCCTGTGAAGTAAGTATAAAAGCTTCAATTTCAGCTTTTAACCCTGCACTCTGTAGCCATTGATGGGTATGGGGTTTTCAAATGTGGTGAAAAAGGGTGTCATGACTTTTTGATACTCTTTGCAAGTCCACTTCATTCATTTTCTTTTTATTAATTGATTGGCATTAATCACTTGGTCCAAGATTGGAAATAGTTTAGGCTTGGTGAACAAATGTCTCTTTCTTGTTGCAAGTGCTTGTTCCTTTGACAGATTTATTGTCTGGTTCCTCTCTGAGGTTCACAGCCCTTGTTGACTTGAGTGATGGTTGATCTGGTGTGTGTATTTTTTTTGTAATCATTGAGATTTGTAATTTTTTGCATTTTATCCTTGACCACCAAGGGGTAATTTTGTTTAAGGTACCTGCTCTAGGACAACTGTTGACCAAGACAAAAGAGCTTGTCCTGCCCATGTTCAAGAGTTCATCATCTAGTATTATATTTGGGGATGTGGAGGGAGGAAGATAGAGATATGGAAATGGTATTGACTATAATACGTTATAACTTAATATAAGTCACAATGACCAAATGAAATGTCAGTAGTGGACATACTTTTATGTGAGGATTATCACAAAAAAAATTAAAGTTAAATAAAGTAAAAGAAATTTTATAAAATTAATGAAAAAAATTTCAAATTGTATAAAATTTAGCATAGCTCATATGTTGAAAGGCAAGCACAGAATGGCATCTGCAAAAAAATTATTATTATTATTACCTGTGGAACATAAGGTTTCATCTGCAGTTTCAATAAAAAGTTGTTTTTCTTTTTGTTTTTTATTAAAGTGACCATTTTGGAATTGCCTGCCTCAGATCTCCTACAAGTCTTTTATAGGTTTCAGGATTCTTGTTTTTCTTCTTTGGGTCAAAGTAATCTTTTCTTCATTAGATTACCTTAAATGGCTTCAAATCTTCTCCTGATTATCCATAGTTTTTTTAATTACTATTAAATATTGTATTAATACAAAGCCCAAGAGCTACTCAAAGTAGGGGGTTACTGAAGATTTTGAATGGATTTAAGAGGGATATGTGAATAAAGGGATATGTATGATAGATAATGATTAACCAGACTTGAAGAAGTAATTGATTGTAATGATTAAGGAAGCATTCTCTTGGGAGTCTGTCCTACAAAATTGATGTTTTCAAGGAGAAGCTAGCTTCGTTTTTACCAGTGAAGGGAAAGAGGATGATTCAGACCTGTGTATGTGGCATGGTGGATCTTATCTGTAAAGGTCTAAACCTTTACAATGTAGCCAGCCTGTACATTTGACATGGAAATAGCAGTAGATACAAAGACTGCATTAAGCACTCTTGAACACTGTCAAGTCTGGAAAGTGAGGTTTGGGCATCTGTGGGTGGGAAGGGAAGTGGATTCCTGCCTTTCCAAAGAATATTAGTATCAAGTGAAGATAAAGGGTTCCAGCTGAAATGCAATCTTGATTTATAACACCACTACACCAAATGGCATCTCCAATAATAACCCTAGAACACTAACCATGGGTATAATATACCCAGTGCAAATTTTTCTATTTTTAATTACAATTTTCAGTACCTGATTTTCTGACCTAAATAATATTTTTTTCAGTTCCTATTAATGTTAACTCAAAGTAAAAAGTTTGAAGTGCCTTCATGTAAAATATTTCAAATAAAGATTTATATTTAATATTTTTTTGATATTTTCAAAATCGGGTATGATATACCCATCGTTAGTAGTGGTGTAACTTTAATTGATGGTTAGTGTTCTAGGCTTAATAGAAAAATGATAATAGCAGAAATAAGATTATTTAGGATTTTGGTATCTAGATAGAGTCTTTATTCCAAGCAAGCAGAGTAAAGTCTAGGTTTCAACTATTATTAGGGTTTATATAAATAAATTAATTCAAATCATCTTTATTGACATGAGTGACATGTTATACACCAATCTATCCTCTAGTATAATGCAAATTACATACTACAGAGTCACCTAATCCTGTTGAAGTGAGTTGCTGCTCTCCTATATATGGTTGTCAATTCCAAGCAATGCAGAAATCTTATACTAAAACCACTTTCAAAAGCAGGAAATGGATGAATATGACTTCACTCAGAACAATCTACTAAGATGAAAAAACATATGGTATTTAGCATTGTCATAATGACAATATCTTGACCTTGAAACAAATCTGTGAAACCTTGTGAAATGCTGAGAACTGAAAATCAAAAGGATTGAAACCTTCAAGGCAATAAAATTATGATTAATTTATTGTTTTTTTTAGCTTATCAACCCTCTGTGGGTTATTTAAAGCCAAAACATATTTTGGATCATAAGAATTTTTTTTTTCCTAATAAATTATGCATTAATAATTCTTTGAGAATAACAAAGATTTTTCCAAATACAAGTCTTGACATCTCAGCTTCAGTCACTTTCTCATTGCTGTTTCATAGTTTCTGTCTCCTTTCTATAAATATTTGCATAGCAATTGTTCTGAAGTGCTTTCCTCTTTAGTACCTCATCTTCATAATTTTAAGCACAGTACTAGATTGGTAGTTAGGTCACAACATTTTAATACTGCTAGATGCAACCATAAGTTCTATGCTGACAGATTCTTCTTTTGCCTTTCACACTTGTGTAACTCTCTTTCTGCTTCCTGCTTTTCTGTCAACTGTGATCTTCAATAATTTAAATGCAATATTAATCATCATATTGAATCCTGTTCTTGAATCGTCCTTTCTACTCAATAACATTTTCTCAGTTACTTTCACACTCAGTAACCCCTTGTGTTTTAGAAGCTTCATTGCCTTACTTGGGAGTGAAATGATTTAAAAATTTGTCTACATGGACAAACTCAATTCATTTGTATAGTTTGTGGTGTATAACTGTTGCTTAGTCATAAAAACTGCCTCTACATTGGCTTGAAAGAATCTCTGCTTGAGGTTGTCAGATTTCCAGATTACATTCAAGGCAACCCAGGTTTTAGTGATGCAAATTTTCACATCCTTTTCAATAGAATTTATCTCTCTTCCTCAGTATGTAAAAGATTCAACAAATTTTTATTGATTCACCTGAGACAGTTTGTATTGCTGGTTGAAGTTTATAAATTCAGTTTTAGAGGCATTGACATGCAGTCCAGCATCATTAGCAACATTTTCTAGATGATGTAAGAGAACTGTGGCATTGGTAATAATGTCTGCAGTGATTGCCTAGTCATCTGCATAGTCAGTATGTCAACTTTTTTGCAAGATATCAACTCGAGTTTTGGTGATAAAGTAAAACCTAGATGATGATGTTTGTTGAAGGAAGTTTTCAATATGTAATCAAGGGGTATAACAAAGAGAAAAGTCACATGGGTGTCACCCTGAAAGACTCCTGCTTTGATTTTGAAAAAGCTTGTGTCTCCATCTGGGGATGTAACCAAAGATGTGGTATTTTTGTATAGCATCATTGTGGCAGTTAATGTCTCAGGTGAGATGCCATATGCCAGAAGGATCTTCTCCATTTTACCCCTATGTACACAATCAAAGGCTTTAGAGAAATCTACAAAAAATAAGGCAGCCTGTAGATTCTTTGCTCTGATGCTCTTAATAATCTGCCAAACAATTAGGATTGGATTTGTTCAATGGCTGATCTATGTTTTTGAAAGCAAGGCGTTATTTCGATTGCTGATTTTCTAGTCAGTCAGGTAGACCCTCACTATTCCAGTCTATCCCTGTTGAATTATCAAGAAAACCCTAGGTTTTGAATGCTGATTTTCTAGGCTTTCAGACAAACCTTCCCCATTTTAACATGAAGTTCTGTTATTGATGTAACCTAGGGAAGGTTACTGAATAGAATACTCACACAAAGGTTGGTAATGGACGATAATACTTAGAACACAAACAAAGTGTAGAAGTAGTCAACTGCTAGAAGTGAGTTAAGTGAATTCCACAATGAATCTCAAACTGCAGACCAACATACAGTATTTACTACTGTATTTATGTGAATAGGGACATACACATTATCGTCCATAGGTATGCTACAACAATTATATATCTGCATATGCACTCTACAATCATGAATGAATAAATCGCATTTATTCATATATTAGCACTCTTATGCACATTATCACTGGGCACTTTGCAGTGGAGGATTAGTTATTTAGCTTATTGAGAACATCAGCACAACTGTGGCCTTGGGCTAGACTCAAACTGAGTCAATATCTATACAATTAATATATTCATTCCAGAGCATAATGGCAATCAAGCTCATCTTTCTAGTGTAGAGAGACAATGTAGTGAGCCTGATTTCCACAGTGTGACCCACTCTCGTGGCCTTGTGCCAGACTAAGCGAAACTTAGTAGATATTTATATTAATTTATATTACTGCATGTTGGTAAGCTGTTTATCCCTGTATCTTTATTTTCTTAAACAGTGAAATTAATAGCAATCATAAGGATTGAGAAGACCTACTAAGAAAAATTGTGCATTTGGCAGGAATTGGGCCTCTATAACTTTTTCATCAGGGAAACTGCTAGTGAGTGGCACCCTTTGGCTAAAAATAACAGTCTCCTTGATGAAAAAGAGATACAGGTTAGATTTCTGCCGGAAACAATTTTTCTTTAGTAAGACTTTCTAATCTAGGCTAGTTGTTAGCATAATGACCAGTAAACTTCTCTTGCAGGGCATGCTGTGTAGATAGATTGTTTTTCACTGGGTCCTCAATTATTGTAGCCTCATGCCAGACGAGATTAAGATGAGAAAATGACTATATATGCTAACATATACACATGTATTTTATGTCTATCTCTGCATAAATAATATAGGAGATGTTTTTATTTAATATATAGATTATATACATGTAAACATATATAAATAATTGGTCCATCTCTCTCTCTCTCTCCTTATATATATATATATATATATATGTATATATATATATATATATATATATATATATATATATATATATATATATATATATATCTTTATGATAAAAGCACAAATTACAGATGCACACAGTTACATATAAACTATCTGTACATAAATGATTTTTAGTCATTTTTACTTTATAGATTAAATATCAATGTATAATTTCCATATATATATGTATATATATATATGTGTATATATTAAGTATATATTAATAAATATTCATATTATCCTCACTGTTTATATATATATATATATATATATATATATATATATATATATATATTATACTCCCGCTCACTAACATGAATGTGTGTATATATATATATATATATATATATATATATATATATATATACATTTCTGATATGCTCATACATAGAAACACAGTAGTTTGTCTACATGTGTGGTTTTATTTAATGTCATTCCTATCCACAAAAAAGGATTTTATTATGCCATTTCTTGATTAAACCATCTGTATCGTAGTTTAGCCACCAGATGGCATTGGATGTTATGGGTTGGGAAGAATGGACAATCAGAAATGAAAGTGCAAAAAACAAAAAAATACAAAATAAGAAAATATAACTCATTGCTACATAACAACAAGACCACAGAATTAATTCCTTGCCACAATTAAAGCAATGATTTTCAACTAAAATATTCTCCTCATTGCTGTACAACTCACTAATCTAAAATGATTCACTTGTCCCAGCTGCAATATTTGCAAAATGTCAATTATTTTCCTTCCTTCAATATGTACATATACTAGATAGATAGATAGATAGATAGATAGATAGATAGATACTGAACAGACTAGGATAGATAGATATATAGATAATAACGAATAGACTAGGATATATATATATATATATATATATATATATATATATAGAGAGAGAGAGAGAGATAGATAGATAGATAGATAGATAATTAATAGACTAGGATAGATAGATAGATAGATACTGAACAGACTAGGATATATATATAGATAGATAGATAGATAGATAGATAGATAGATAGATAGATAGATAGATACTGAACAGACTAGGATAGATAGATATATAGATAGATAATGAATATATAGGATATATATATATATATACTAGGATATATATATATATATATATATATATATATATATATATATATATATATATATATATATATATATAGAGAGAGAGAGAGAGAGAGAGAGAGAGATAGATAATTAATAGACTAGGATAGATAGATTGATAGATAATTAATAGACTAGGATAGATAGATAGATAGATAGATAGATACTGAACAGACTAGGATAGATAGATATATAGATAGATAATGAATAGACTAGGATATATATATATATATATATATATATATATATATATATATAGAGAGAGAGAGAGAGAGAGAGAGAGAGATAGATAATTAATAGACTAGGATAGATAGATTGATAGATAATTAATAGACTAGGATAGATAGATAGATAGATAGATAGATAAGGAACAGACAAAGATAGATAGATAGATAGATAGATAGATAGATAGATATAAAACAGGCTAAGATTGATAGATAGATAGATACAAAATAGGCTAAGATAGATAGATAAATTTGATACAGAACAGGCTAAAATAGATTGATGGACAGATAAGGAACAGACTAGGATAGAGAGATAAATTCTGAACAGACTAGGATGGATAGCTCAATAGATAGATACTGAACAGGCTAGGATAGTAAGTTAGATACTAAACAAATTCAGATAGATAGATATATATATTCAGCTGTAATATAAATATTTTTGCAATAGAACAATAGTTCATAACTTATCAAAACTAAACCATATGCTAATGTAATCAGTCTGACCTAACTTCCTGAATTTAAGCATAGTACTAGTTTGGCAACTCGGTCTCTTCATTTTCCTGCTGAAATTGTATTTTGGGGGTGAAATGATTAAAAAAATGTATAAAAAATATTAAATGTAGAAATCCTGTACCAGATTTAGCTATGTTTAGTAAATATGTCTACCTCAAATAAAATGGTCTAAAGTATTTAATTTTCTTTCAACTTCATGAACATCATGGTGACATACATGTGACTTACTTATGATGTTTTAAATTTCATGATGGATGCATCTATTGATCAGTGATCAAGAAACCTTTTATTCCAAATAGCTCTTTTCTGAATGTTTCTAAATTTAATGATTTTCTCTCAGATCACTGAAAATAACTTATGACAAAGGAGATAACTCTGACTCAGTCATTAACAAATCTCTACAACAGAGTTCTCTCTGTATTGAAGATCAAATTTATTGTAAAAGCAAGAATTATACATCTTTTTTTTCTTTTTTTTTTTAAGTGTTTCACCCCAAGCAAGGCGAGAAGCCACTAGGACACAAGGGGTTACAGAAGATTTGGAGCAAGATCAGATAGGAGTGATAGAAGAAAGGATGAGGAGAAGGATAGTGGATAGATCAAGACAACTGGAGATGTTGATTGACATTACATTTGAATAGTTGGAGATTATAGCTCTCAGGGAAACTGGAATAGGGAAGGGAGTTCCACAGGCAAGAGGTGCAAGACATGAAGCTATTGGAGTAGAAGAGGTGGCTACATTTAGGAGTTTTGACAGTGAAGGGGTGAGAGTGGGATGCCAGCCTCGTAGGGCGCTTGAACTCATGAAGTCTGGGAACCAGCGAATGCAGCTCCTTGGAGCAATTGCCATGAAAGTATTTGTAAAACAAACAGAGAGAGGTGATGGTGCATCTGTGAGAAAGTGACTGTAGACAAGATGCCAGATCAGGGCCAATTATATTGCATATCCGCCTCTGGAGCCTATCAAGAACCCCGAGGCAAACAGAAGAGGCTCCAGAGCATATATGGCAGCAATACTCCATGCAAAGGAGAATTGTTGATTTGTAGATGTGGAGGATCGATTCCGGGGAGAAAAATTTCCTGTCACGGCACAGGGAACCAACTTTCCTTGCGGTGGACGAAGCAATTGACTCAATGCATTTGTTCCATCTCAGGTCAGCAGTCAACGTGAAACTGAGCAGCCGCAAGTATTATTTGTGTTCTGAGAAAAATGTATAATAATTTTCATAAATAAAAATTTTCATGATCTTTGGAAATTATCCAGTTTATTATTTAAAAACAAGACATTTTTAAGGTTTCACAGACATCCAAAAAAAAAAAAAGCAATTTACCTCAAGTATCTTCTTACTTTACAGAGTTCATTATTCTTTTTGATAAGATAAATAGATAAACTTTACTATGGCAAGAAGACTGATTAGTTGCAGCTGTAAAATAATTATAATTTCAAGATGTGTAGTCATTGTAATACTCATATTTAAGATTATTTAAAAACTTTATTATCATTAGTCTTATTCATGTATTTTGCTGCTTAAGAATGCAAAGTAGAACCATAAAAAGTTCAATTATAAAAAAAAAAAATCAATATATGAAAATTTTAAAGAGTCCCAGTATAAAAATTACAGCAAACATGGACCTTCATGCCCACAAAACAACAGAGTATCAAAATGACAGTTTTTTCATTGACATCACTATTATCTTAAATATCATCATTCCTGTTGTAGTATACCTATGGATGATAATGGGTATGTCTCCATTCACATAAATACAGTAGTAAATACTGTATGTTGGTCTGCAGTTGGAGATTCATTGTGGAATTCACATAATTACTTCTTCTATGCACAGTTGGCAAATCTTATATGTGTTGTTCTTATCCTAAATATTATCATTCATTTCCAATTTTCATTTAATTACTCTATTCAGTAACCTCTCCCTAGGTTACAATTCCTCAGTAATGTTTATTCTTTAAAAAGCAATTGTAATAAAACCTAAACATATGAAACTAAATTTATACATTTTTTGTTTCTTGAGAATTAACAGCAAATATAATAAACATTAGTTATTTATTAGACTTTTTTATTGGAATGGTTGTCAAAACATTGATCTGAACTTTATAAAATGGTAAATACTAAAGATAACGTTATAGTTCACATATTTTAATGGTTTAGTAAATGTTTATAAATTTATGAATAAAATTATTTTCATATTTATTTCTTTATAAATTAGTAAATGATAAATATTATATTGCATTAATTTTAATTGTATTAGTTGTTAGAATGTTGTAAATATAAAATTATTCTTGTAAATAAATAGTCTAATAAATAAATAGTTTAATATTTTTGCTGTAAATTGTCAAACAAAAAAATGTATGAATTCACTTTCATCATATGTTTTGGTTTTATTACAATTCTAATAATCACTTAAAACAATAAACATTGCTGAGGAGTGAAGGTAGTTAAAATAATAATGGTGTCAATGTAAAAAAAAAATGTCCTTTTGATATGCTATTTTGTGAGCCAGGGTGAAAATAAAATGCAGACAGTGCTGCTTACCTCTACTACTGGCAATGGTACCCAAACCTGTTGATGAAAAAGATGGTGTTTAGTGGGGTGTCTCTGCAGAAAGAAAGTAAATGACTACCCTGCCAGAACAGAGCCATTGCGAACCAATGGGATATCTGGTTATGAAGAAAGTCTCTACCAGCTTGCCTATGAAATAATCAGGATGCTGAACTGAGCAGTGTTGGCTGTGCCAATCATTTCTTTTGCTAGTCAACCATTAAGCTCCATAGAAGCAGGCACATTTTCTGCAAAGCAGTTACCTGACAGATTGACATGTGGAGAGTATAATGTGATCAGCATGTGTTACCAAGTATTTCTGTTTATGTTACCCAGAGTCATTTTGAATTCATTCATTCTTGTTTGTGTTTCCGGTATCTCGCCTGCGTTCATCCTGTATGTGTTGTGTTCCCATGTGAAAGTCTTGTCTGTGCCCTACTTGTCATGATCCAGTCTTTCATTCTGATGATTCTGATTTTTCCATCCCTCTTTGTTGGCAGACACACAACCAATAAGAAGAAAATTCCTTTATGGGCACAAAAGTACAACTTTGGCAAAATAAAAATGTGAGAGCTATAGTGATCCATTCTAAAAATTTCTGTGTGTGACATAAAGTGTTCCATTATAAAAATTACTATGTGAGAGTCATAAGGTGTTCCATTATAAGAATTACTATGTGAGAGTCATAAAGTGTTCCAGATTAAAAATTACTGTGAGAGTCATAAAGTGTTCCATCATAAAAATTACTATGTGAGAGTCATAAAGTGTTCCATCATAAAAATTACTATGTGAGAGTCATAAAGTGTTCCATTATAAAAATTACAATGTGAGAGTCATAAGGTGTTCCATTATAAAAATTACTATGTGAGAGTCATAAAGTGTTCCATCATAAAAATTACTATGTGAACTTCCTATTTGTCAATTTTCATTGATTGTTGCAATCAATGAAAATTAACAAAATGAAACAAATTATTGCTTATATTTGTTTCCTCCCAAAATATGTGACACAGTAAGACTAAAAAAGCTAATATTTACAAGTTTCTTCTTTGTCAATGATATTAATGATTTAATGATCTGAAGAGAAAGAGTTGCCATAAAAATAAAAATAATTATATCTATTGGAATTAGACATGCTGTGTTTCAAGCAACATGATGCCCCAAAAAGCATTTTCAATGATGTAGAAATCTGCAGGAACTAAACTGTTTCAGTTACTATTACAAAAAAGATAATTGCAAAAACTCCCATAACAGTGCATTTAATATACTGTCCTAACAATAATGATACCGAATTAGTTTTATCCAGAAAGCAATAAACAGCTTTTTGATAACCCTCAATTTTTCACCATGTTGTAGATAAATATATGCAATTTTATATTTATATTTTAACCCTTTGAGCCCTGCATTCCTGAACAATTTTAACCTTTCTGCCTGAGTTCCTGAGTCAAAATTCACAAATAATTGGTATGTAATGTTTCATGGTAGATATAAAAATAGTTACAAGTGTTTACCCACTGTTCAACCAGTGGCTGGGCATTAAGTCATTTTTCACTGCCACCTTTCAACCAGTGGCTGAACATCACGTCGTTTTTCTCTACCACCAATAAAGCAGTGGTCAGAGCTCAAAGGGTTAATTTTAGAAACAAAAAGATTGCTACGGGTTGTAAGAAATATCATTCTTAAAATCCATAGCATTCTTTTTGTTTCTAAAATTAAAATGTAAATAAATAACCTCAAAAGAGAAACAAGTTATTGAAAAAAAGTAACAGAAGTTTGGAAATTGTTAAAATAAGCTGGATAGAGATCAGAAAACGATAAAAAAAGCAATTGAATACATTGGCAAAAGAAGAACAAAGTATATTAAACAAAAAAATTAAGGGAATAATCAAAGAAATTAGATTGACTGCCAAGAAAATATTTAAAGCTAGTGTTTTGAATATAAACAGAGAAAAAATTTTCAGAATATTTAGAACATTGGTTGCTTTTTTTTCTTTAGTCTAAAAGCAAATATCACAAAAAATACATGTAAGTTGGTTAAAGAAGTACAAACTGATTTATCAATAGTAATTTTTAATGATGGATATAGCACTATATTGGATGGATCTGATGAATGGCCTAGAAGTTAGGATCTTCATGGAAATAATTAGCAAGGAGAATTGAAGGTTAATTACATTTAAACCTAACAAAAGCAATGAAAAGGGTAATAATCAAGAAAGTGAATTGACCAGCAAAGAAAATATCTGAAAAAGAAGGTGTTTGCTAAAATTCAAGCGAACAAGATTCAGAAGATTAAGAATATTGCCTAATGCAAATAACTACCACCTTTAAGTAAACATCTCAAAAACTATCTCTGGTGAAGAAGTACATGAAAACTGATTTCTCAGTAGTAATTTTTAATGACAAATGTTGAACTATATTGGCTTGATTTGATGGTGGGGCTAGAAATTCATGAAAAGTGTCAACAAACCTGACATAGAAGACAACAGGATGGGTGTGGGCTAATATTTTGGGATGGTATTGTAGACAATATAATCATAAGTACTTTCTATGTTGATAATTATATCAAGATAAACTCAGAAAATTACTATAAGTTCTTAACAAATAATATTTTTGAGTGGTACAGGTCACAAGAAAGATGATTTAAACAAAAGAATAAATTTATGCCTGCCAATGTTCTTAATTGTAAGGTTGGGTTTCATAAATCCTAGACTGTTAAAAGAAAAGAATG
Organism: Acanthosepion lycidas; assembly: GCA_963932145.1. Taxonomy (NCBI): domain Eukaryota; kingdom Metazoa; phylum Mollusca; class Cephalopoda; order Sepiida; family Sepiidae; genus Acanthosepion; species Acanthosepion lycidas. The sequence continues at coordinate 45,875,844 of OZ010583.1, forward strand.
TTTTAAAATAAGAAATTTCATATTTACACCCTTTTGTTGTCTTCATCTTTATTGTCATATTCACATTGCTTCAGACGTACACTCTGACCTCCTTCAGGTGATATACACTGGAATTTTGAACTGAACCATTTATCTAGTTTATGATGTATTACACTATTTACATTGTCAAACTAAATAAAGGATTCGGTTTGAAATTCCATCGTATATCATCTGAAGACGGCCGGAGCATACAACGGCTGAAATGTTGTGAATATGACAGTAAAGATGAGGATAACAGTCCAAACCATGTAAATAGTGTTAATATTTACAATGCCCCAGTGTATTAAATAAAGGGTTTGGTTCAAAATTCCAGCATATATCACCTGAAGAAGGCCAGAGCGTACAACAGCCGAAATGTCTAAATTAAAGGAATAATCAAAGAAATTAGATTGACTGCCAAGAAAATATTTAAGTCTAGTGCTTTGAATATAAACAGAGAAAAAAATGTATATTTTTCATATATATAAAGATGAGGAGAATAGTCCAAACAATGTAAATAGTTAAAATATCTCATCTCAGAAATATAGATATATGTTGAAGAAATTTCCTTCTCTTCATTTATTTTTTAGTCATGAACTAAACAATTTGAGTACTTGAGAATTCCTGATTACCCACTGCTTCCAAATCCTACTCAAAGAAAATCACTTGACCTTATTGTTAACTTTTCAACAAAATGAACTGTTTAAATTTTTCCAATCTTTTTTTTTTTTGGTTTAAAACTAACTTTTTTTGCATTTTATTTATGTGTAGTTGCTGCCTTTTTAAACTGAGCTGATATCAAGCTGTGTTACAAAATTAAGTCATGATTATGAAAAAGAATTGGAATGGGTAAATGATAGCAGGAGTTTTAAAGAGTGACTTAGAAAAAATAAAATGACGATGAAGAAAGATTTATTAGAAAAATTTCACAAATGTTTGCTTCAGTTGAATCTAATAGAGGTAGATAAGAGGGGTGTGAAGTAAAGTGATTTTATTTGAATGATAACACAAATAAACATTAAGATTTTATCTAAATCAATTGATATCCTTTCTTAATCAAACATATTATCTTGGGTGTTTATGAGATTAGGCATTAACAAACATTAATTAATAGATTTTTAATACTAAAGTACCCCCAATACAAGTCTTGAGAGCCATGCAAGGTAGAATATTACACTTAAAATGGTTATGATAAATGAGGTGTGTGTTATGAATAAAAAAGGGGACCTGTTTGATAGGGGATATGGCTGTCTTTAGTGGGCCACACAGTGAACATGAAGGAGAGTGTCATACCATGTGGCTTAAGAATGCTACTACTGACTACGCAGGCATTCAAACGTTCAATCCCTCACACAGATAGTTAACTTCCCCACTCGTTTTGCCTTCAACCGGGAAGGTAAAGCCTCTCAACCTGTGATTTACCTCCATCCCGAGTCCTGTAGCGCTACTCAACTCTGCCCTCTTGGTAACTCTGATCATGCGGTAGTATCTGTTAACATCTCCTTCAACTCTGCCCCCTGCAAAGAACCTCCTACCACTGGAACTTCGTTCTACTATCAACAAGCTCACTGGGACACGTTCCGTGATTTCCTCCATGATGTCCCCTGGGATATTGTCTTTATGCTTCACGTCTCATCCTGGGTTAAAGCTGGAATCAACACTTTCATCCCCTCAAGGAAATATAGGGTCAAGTTGCGCTCCTCTGCCTGGTTCTCCACTGCTTGCTCAGCCGCCATCGCCCACTTCTTTCACCTATTCCGTAGCGGCATGTCTGACTGCAATAGTCGTCTCTTTGCCTCTGCCCATAACGAGTGTAAGCATGTCCTCAACGATGCTAAGTCACTATTTGCTGCTCGGATGAAGGAGCATCTCGCAAATTTGGCTCCAAAGATTATTGGTGTCTCTGCAAGAGCGTATTGAACAATTGCAAACCCTCTATACCTCCTCTGTTCAACCAGTTCGAAGTCCTGACCTCCTCTACCGACATGGCTGAATGCTTTGCTCAGAAATTTTCATTCAACACAACGCTGGACTCTTCTGGTGTACCCATACCCAACTTCCCTCTTAGAACTGAGGCCTTATTGAGTGGGTTACACATAACCCCGTCTTTGGTATTGGGCATTATCTCCAATTTAGACCCCAACAAGGCTAGTGGGTGAGATGGGATACCAGCCATTGTCTTGAAGAAATGCATGCCTGAACTGGCGCCCACCCTCTCTAAACTATATAACTACAGCCTCAAGGAATCTTGTTTTCCTGTCTGCTGGAAGTCCACTTCGATTGTTCCTGTCTTCAAGAACTCTGGCAACCCCTCTGACCCTTCTAACTACCGGCCTATCAGTCTCCTACCCCTCTTCGGCCAAGTCTTCAAAGCCCGAGTCAATACCGAAGAAGTTAACCACCTCACATCCCATGATCTGCTCTCAGACAAGCAATATGGCTTCCGCTTTGCCCGATCTACAGCTGATGTGCTTACGGCCATCACAGAAACTGTCTACCAAGCTCTTCAAAATAACGGGGAAGCTCGTGTCGTAGCCCTAGACAGCTCCAAAGCATTTGATAGGGTTTGGCATGCTGGCCTTCTTCGCAAGCTCCAGGGTTATGGCATTATGGGTTGATTGCTTGACCTAATACAATCATTCCTGTCAAACTGTGAATTGAAGGTCGTTCTCAACGGATTCTCCTCCAGTTCCTATCCCACGAATGCAGGTGTTCCTCAAGGCTCCATCCTAGGCCCCACTCTATTCCTTATCTACATAAATGACCTTCATGATGCCATAAATTCCCAAGTTAACATCTATGCTGATGACACCACAATTTATTCCTGCCTCAAAAACAAATCTAGTGTCACTGACAAAACTAACCTGGCCATCCGTCTCGAAAAGGACTTCCAATCGGTTGTGAACTGGGGCAGGAATTGGCTGGTCAACTTTAATGCCTCAAAAACAAAACTGCTCTCTATTAATCACCACAGAGATCCTTCCGTGCCCTCCATTAGAATGTCTGACGTTCAACTTCTTGAGAGCACTTCTCTGTGGCTGCTCAGTCTCACGTTGACTGCTGACCTGAGATGGAACAAATACATTGAGTCAATTGCTTCGTCCACCGCAAAGAAAGTTGGCTCCCTGTTCCGCGCCAGGAAATTTTTCTCCCTGGAATCGATCCTCCACATCTACAAATCAACAATTCTTGCATGGAGTATTGCTGCCATATATGGTCTGGAGCCGCTTCTGTTTGCTTCGGAGTTCTTGATAGGCTCCAGAGGCGGATATGCAATATAATTGGCCCTGCTCTGGCATCTCGTCTACAGTCACTTTCTCACAGATGCACTGTCGCCTCTCTCTGTCTGTTTTACTAATACTTTCATGGCAATTGCTCCAAGGAGCTGCATTCGCTGGTTCCCAGACTTCATGAGTTCAAGCGCCCTACAAGGCTGGCATCCCGCTCTCACCCCTTCACTGTCGAAACTCCTAAATGTAGCTGTCTCTTCTATTCCAATAGCTTCATGTCTCGCACCTCTTGCCTGTGGAACTCCCTTCCCTATTCCAGTTTCCCTGAGAACTATAATCTCCAACTATTCAAATGTAATGTCAATTGACATCTCCAAATGCCTTGATCTATCCACTACCCATCTCCTCATCCTTTCTTCTATCACTCCTATCTGATGTTGCTCCAAATTTTCTGTAACCCCTTGCATCCTAGTGGCTTCTCACCTTGCTTGGGGTGAAATGCTTAAGTCTAGTAGTTGCTATCACTCTTTCCAATATTGATGGGAGATTTCCTTCCCAACCTTTAGTCATGTACACATAAGACCAATGCAATTTGAAAATTACTTAAATATAGCCATCATTACTTATGGTATAAGTCAAAGTAATATTAACTCTTTCCTCACAAAGAAACATTTCACTTTCTTTAACCGAGCAGCCAGTCTTAAAATAATTTGTCAGGAAAATAGGCTTCTCAAGTACAGTAGCCATTATCACCCTTTCCAGTATTGATAGTGGGGTTCTGTAGCACAAATCTACAGTGTTCAAAAAAGGATGGGCTTCAAGAATTCACTCACTTAAAGCCATATTCATTTTGAAGATTTTCAACAGCAGCAACAACTAAAATGGATAGGACATATAACTGAAAGAGAAAATAATGACATCATCAAGATATTGACTTTCCATACTACTTTAAACAAAAGGTTAGGAAGGAAACTCCCATCAGTACTAGAAAGAGTAATAACAGTAAGTAAACTTGATAAACATTTTTCAAAGTAAGCTTTTATAAATTTCAACTGACAGTAAGTCTGACCAGTCAGTGAATGCCGAATATTTCCATATAAGGAAATGGCTAATTTCCATATAAGGAAATGGCTAATTTCCATATAAGGAAATGGCTAATTTCACTATTAACATTACCATGTCCATTGGGTTTGAAATGCAAGGTTTGGTGACTGTATCTTTATGAAGTGTCACTTTCCTCCCACTACAGGTTTCTTGTGTCCAGCTACTGTTATTTCTCTGACCAATACTGAGGAGGACATTTTTTCCTAACCTTTTGTTTGAAGAATGTCAAAATATTGATTATGTTATTATTTTCTCTCCAAGTTACATGTGTTATCCATTTTAGTTGTTGCTGCTGTTGAATATACCCAAGTGATATGGTTTTTGTTATCTGGTACTGTTCTTTGTGATTCTGCAGCAATAGTCCACACGTTTCAAAGAAGGATGAACTTTGCCAATATCCATGTAAGACACAGAAATAGCTACAACTCCAACAGTAGTAAACTAGTATCTCTCTCACATACACACACACTTTTTTATTTATTTATATAATGTTCACCAAATAGAAGGCTCAAGAACCACTCAAAGTAGACGTTTACTGAATGAGGTTATTGTATAGATATAAGAAGCGGAAATAAGTGTGGATTATAACGATATGTAGAATAATTAACAGTTGACCCTAGACTCTAAGACATTGAGATTGTGGTGATCAGGGAATCATCTACTTGGAAGTCTGTTTCACAAAGTAGTAGTTCTCAGAAAGAAGCTATCTGGGTGGTACTTCTTCCTTATCAATGGAATACAAAGGGAATGAGAATAATTTTACCCTAGTTATAACTGGTTGAAATTTCTAAAATCTTTTTCTCAAAACACTGTTTTTAGGAAAACAGGTTTCTCAAGTCCAGTCATTCTTAACACTTTCCAAGTATTGATGGGTGTTTCCTTCCTAACCTTCTATTTGATATGGTGTGGAATGTCAACATCTTGATTATGTTATTATTTTCACTTCAACTTACATGTGCTATCCATTTTAATTGTTGCTGTTGTTGAATATCCACAAGTGATCTGGTACTGTGCTTTGAGATTCTGCAGCACCAGTCCATGAGGTTTGAAGATTGATAGCCATCTCTATGACCTAAAGGCTTCATTTGCTTGAAGCCATTTTTAATCATTGATCTGAGAAAGAGTTTGTATAGTTGACAGTTCAGACATTTCTGAATGATATCCATATGAAATTTTTAATAAAAGCCAATCATATATACTAAGTATGTACAAAATTATGTTAATTATTGATGTTTTATATTCATTTTTCTTCCTAAGCCAGTTTTTCTATATATCAGTGCCTATGAAAAAGCATAATCACTGATGAGTTTTATTTGAGGTCATAATTTGACATTTTAGATTGTATCAAGATAGGTAACACTTAATAACTGAATAGACTTATAGATTTATAGTTTTGGCTCAGTAGTTGGGCAATAAAACAGCTGTTTGTAGATGCCATCTATTTGGGCCTCATCCCAGAGAATATGAGGTCTAAATAATAGATAGGGAGCATCAATGTTGAAATTGCTTAAATCAGTTGTTGTGGTAAGAGCCAGTTACCCTCCTTACTATCCTGAATGGACTGATCCATTCATGATAAGTAGTCCTGGGTAATCATTGCGAAGGAAAACTGAAGATGATACTATTTCAGTAACTTGTCTGAGTATTGAATACTAATATCAGAACTGACTCTGTCAAGTGTTGTGTCTTGCCAGACTCTGCATCACAACATCAGTGCAGTAAGGATTTCTTGGCAAAAAGGGAATTAAAAAGCCTCACATATTTATAATTGTCACTAAGAAATTAATGACCTATTTTAAAAATATAATTAAGATTTTTAATTTTTTTTTTACATTATTGACTAAACAGCCAGTGCTACTTTCAGTTGAAATTTGTTTTATTAAAACAATTTTTCAAGAAAATATTTTTCTTCAGTTTCTTATCACTCTTTCCAGTAATGATGAAGGCATCCCTTCCCAACCCTTTGTTTGAAATAGTGTGTTAGTTAATATTTTAATTAGGTCATTATATTCTATTTCAGTTACATTTGATATCCATTTTAGTTGTTGCTGTTGTTGAAAGTCTTCAAGTGGTATGGTTTCTGTTATCTGATAAAGTTCTTTGTGATTCTGTATTGCCAGTCCATGAGTTTTGAAAATGTGTGGTCTTCAACAAGGCCACTCAAAGCCATTTTTAACCATTGATCTTAAAATACAGTTGTGTACAGATAGTTTTTTAGATATTTAGGAACGGTATAATGCAAGACATACACACATAAACCACGCACACACACACACACACACACACACACGCACACACATATATATTCTATTAATTTGAACGGACAAAGAATGTCTGTAAACTTTGAACTTCATGCCTGCAAAATGATTGAGTGTCAAAAGTATCGTTTTCACCATGAGACTGCTATTATTTTAACTATCTTCACTCCTTAAAAAAAAAATGATTAGAATTATAATAAAACCTAAAGATATGATGAAAATGATTTTATACTTTTTTCTTTTTATTGAAAATTTACAATAATATTAATCATTTATTTATTAGATTTTTTATCTATAAGAATAATTTTAAATTTATGACATTGTAAAAACTAATACAATGCAATCTTCATCATTAACCAATTTATAAAGAAATAAATATGAAAACAATTTTTTAATAAATTTATAAACATTAACTAAATTATTAAACCATTCCAATAAATAATATAATAAATAGTGTAAATAAGCAATCGAATAAATTGTGTTTATTATTTTTGTTGTTAATTCTCAAGAACAAAAAATGTATAAATTAACTTTCATCATATGTTACAATTCTAATCATCACTTAAAACAATAAACATTGCTGAGGAGTGAAGTTATTTAAAATAACAACAGTGTTAAGTGAAAAACCATACTTTTGAAACTTTGTTTTTTTGTGAGGTAGGAAGGTCCAAGTTGCTTTGAGATTTTTGGTGATTTTACCCTAGTGATGCTTTAGTCGTTTAATCTTAATTTGAAATGTGGAAAGGAAGCTGCAGAAATTAAAGGTTGTGTTCCGAGTACTTTTGACAATCATCTGTTGTCTTCAAAGGAAAAAAGATTAAAAATCTGGGAATAATAATCAGTATGGCATTCATCATTGCGGTTTCAAGAAGAATAGTCCTCTCTAAGACCTACATGCTCCCTTTGTTTGAAGCCATTTTCCTTATTTTGACAATTTTTGCATCTAACCTACATACAAATGTATGTAGGTTCCCATGTTTAAAATGATTTTATGCTATTTGTGTGGGATAATGAATAAATGCTGAGCACGAATAACTTTCACTCTTATCATTTGACTTTCCTTTATGATAATATTATGTTGCAAATGTTGATGCCCCTCTGGCAATTGAATCAGGTACTTCATGATCGAAAATCTGATGCTTTAACCATTAAGCTATGGCTCAGTGCCCACCATATGGGCTGCTAAAATAATAAAAAAAGGAAAAAAAAAAGCCAAAAATGAAGGGTGGAAGTGGGGGTAGGCTCCAAGGGAGAAGGTGTTAGAAAGAAAATTAATTGGGTGACCCAGGGCAGAGACAAGTGGAGAATAATGGCTCTGCCTAACGAGATGGGTTGACAAATAGCACTGTGCAAAACGAGATCCTGAAAAGGCCGAATGTATATTTCAGGGATAAGGTTGTAATTCATGATGCCAACGTGAAGCAGATTGCATAGGTTTCAGTTCAATACTGATTCAGATGGTTGATAAATGGCGTGCTGTCCCGAGATGAATGTGGAAATATGAGTAATGGGGTCCACATAACTATTGGATGTCTATTTATATATACGTTTACAAAGGTTTCTTGTGCATGAAAGTTCTGCTAATCTGTAATGAAATCTATTAAAACCTATATCCTACCTAATGCATGATGTTGGGATTTTACAATGGCTGTGTCTGATGGGTCAGCAGGTTGAAAATTTAAATTCTCCTTATACTTGCACTTTCTAATTACCATTATCCAGTGCCATTCATTTTTCTCTAGAAAGAAAATTTATGAAAATAGAAAAGACAGCCACAATTGAAATCTGAAACACATACACACACACACATATTTATATTATTTTGTTATAATTAATATTGCAATATTTATTATATAAAATTATTATGTGTTTCAAGATGATGTGGTTGTATGTTCAAATACATATATATATATAGATATAGAGAGAGAGAAAGAGAGAGAGAGAGAGAGAGACAGACAGACAGAGACAGAGACATGGTGGAGTAATGGATAGCAGTTCAGATTGAAGAATCAGAGAGCTGAGTTCAAATTTGAGTCAAATCCATTACATTCACTTACATGCTAATATCCTTGGGAAAGGTATAAATCCTCTTCTTCTCCCGCCAGCTATGGGTAAATAGCAGAAAAGACTGGGATCTATAGCCTTGGATGGCAATTAGTCTGGGAATTCAAAACCTGCGGTGGGTTGTTTGGGGACCTTGTGGCACAAGGTGCATTGGGTCTCTGTATTTGGTATTTCAAAAAATGTGGTTGGTTCTGCACAAAATCTTCACCACTATAATAAAATCATATGTTCAGGTTGTTTGGCTGTTGGTTCCTCGGAACTGAGGTGCCTGACATGCATAGATTGTAAAAGGGTCCCTGGTAGGTGCAGGTCAACAGCCTGCATCAATCAATGATGGGATCATCTGCAGTATATTAAAAGCAATCATCAGGTCATGGCCTGACAATTGTGTTTACTATGAAAATGAAACAGACTGTCACCTCTGGGTATTGACTTCAATGTCCACTTATATATATATATATATATATATATATATATATATATATATATATATATATATATATATATATATATATATATATATATAACCATATATTTGGGGAGCAATCCCTCTTTTATACAAGTTTCATTAAAAACGACTGACAAGGTAGTGCATTTATTTTTTCTTGTGTTCTTAAAATTTTCTTCTTTTCTGGACTTAAATTGTATAGAAATTGTCTGGATGTTCTGCATGTCTGAGTAATTAGAATCTGAAACACACATATTATTTTGTTATAATTAACATTGTAATACTTATTATATAAAATTATTGTATGGGAACATTATTGTATGTTTCAACAAGATATGGACATATGTCCAAATATATATATATTAAATCTTTTGAAAATAAAACGTTCCTATAACTCTAGATACATACATAAAACAATACATACATTCAGTTAAATGTAAAAATAAAATCCTCCTTGATAATGGCTAAAAGTATAACCAAAATTATTTGGACAGAAAGGAAAGAACATTCAGACAATTTCTACATAATTTATGTCTTGAAAAGAAGAAAATTATGATAACACAAGAAAAGTTAAATAAAAAACTTAACCACAGTACCTTGTCTATCATTTTTAAGGAAACTTATATATATATATATATATATATATATATATATATACACATGCAGTATGTAGATATATTGTTGCATGTGTGTGTCTTTGTCTATTTCTGTGTGTAAACACATTGACATCAGCTGAATAGGGAAATAATTATTAATTTTTTTTTTAAAATATCACAAATGAATTTTAAGAATTATGTTTATGAATATTTCATTCAGAAAACAATGCTTTTACTACTGAGTGAATAAAATTGAGTTTTGTTAAGCTAGCAAAATAAACTACTTATTTATAAATTCGAAGATCTGTAAAAACCAGAACAAAAATCAAGTTTTTGGAATGTTTTATCCTTGGCTTGAATAAATAGAACTGTCAAATTGAGTTCTTTCCTTTTTAGCAAATTAATCTATTCTAACCAAGAAAAAATCATATTTATTTTCTTTCCGGGTTTTTGGCAAAAGAATATAAAGTAGATTATTAATAATATAAAGATAATAATTTGAAAAAAAAAGAACCGTGTATGAAATATTTTTTATTAATTCTCGACTTGTGTTTCTTCCATCAGAAATTTAATTGCTATTCAGTCATTAATCTGCTGCCTTTCCATGGAAATTGTTCTGATGAACTGCATTCCTGTTCCAACCTTCATGGCTAAGATCTTCCATGCAATGCACATTTTATTCCATTGGTGAGATCTAAGTTCCCTTCAAGCACCTTTTCCCCATGAACTTCTGCTTTGTGGTACTAACCCCGAAGAGGATGCTTTCCTGATAACTACAATTTTAACCTGTATAAATCTATGGTTAACTGTGCTTCTCACTCTGTAACCCTCTAGTTTGAGTGGCTCCCAGGCATTGTACAGAGTGAACCTCACTGTAATATATATATATATATATATATACTGGACTCTCACTGTCAAGTAGCTCAGTTCTTAGAACGAACAGCCAGACTACCCACACTTATCATTTGATTATAGAGGTGAAGGTTTGTGCAGAACCAACCACACTTTTTGGAAGAGCCAAACACAGAGAACTGGTGAACAGTATAACACATGGTCCTGATATGACCTGCCGCAGGTTTTGTATTTAGAGTTGTCATTCTAGACCGTTCACCACTCAAGAATATAAAACCAAATCTGTCTTGTTGTTTACCCTTAGCTGGGAGGAGGAGATGGATTCAGACCCCTCCCAAGGATATTTTCACATAAGTGAATGTAATGAACTTGACTGAAATTCAAAATTTGTTCTCTGATTACTCAGTGCGAGATGCTATCTATTACTCCAACATAACTTCATAGCTCACTTTGCCTAATGTGTATATATATATATATATATATATATATATATATATATATATGTGTGTGTGTGTGTGTGTGTTACTACTTAAACAATATTTTTAGTGATTACTCATATTTGAATAGATGCTCCATTTATTTATTAAACAATATATTTATTTACTTTTGTCTATGTTGTGGCCTTGTTTGGGGCCACAAATAAAGACACAAAGAGAGGAATTGAGTTAAATATATTAACAGAATTAGTAATACAAACATATACAAACGAGAGTGTTGCAGCAAGAATGTTTGGTGTGACTGTCAGAGCTGACTTCCCTTTCCAAAAGGCAGTACCTGCTCCTATTTATAGCTGGGAGAGTGCATGCATGCATGGGTAAATTACCATAACAGTCTACTAATGTGAATATTTGAGAAATCTTATTAAAGAAAATTATGCATTTGAAACTGTGTCATTATAACCAATGTGCTTTAGACCATCTCAACCATACAGTGTGTCGATGACCAAGCAAAGCCTTATAAACATAAATCTTTCTCAGACTCTCAAAACATTGATATCTGTCCAGTTTCATATCCGAACCATAAACAAAGCAATTTCTAAAGAAGTAATGGATTTTTATTTATTTATCTGACATATTTTATTATTTAACCTTTACTTTTAGTAGATACTCACATTAAATAGACACTCCATTTATTTATTAAACAGCAAATTTATTTATTTTTATCTACTGATGTGAATATTTGAGAAATCTGCACTCTTCAGTAGAATTGAAAATGTTTTCTCTCTTGGCAGGAGAAGCATTATTTTTAGTGGATACACATGTTTGTGTAGACACTATTTATTTATTAAAAAGTAGTGGCATTTGGGCCTCGTACAGGGTGGGGATGTCATTGTAAAAAATAATCAGTACATTCCACGAACCAGAATTTTATGAAGAAAAGCAATGAAAAAACAAATCCAAAAAATATGAGTAAAAAATGAATAACATTTAGTCATCTAATAAAAACATAAATCTAGATATTATGTATGAATACTGTTAAACATTTTAGATTTATTAAGATGATGTAAAAGTTCCTAGCATAAAGTAAAAATCATTTATTCTTATAGTTTCAAAATTCAATCATGAAAGTATTTTCCTAGGTATACATGGTTTTCTTTTTTCATGGAATTGTCTTAACCATGTTGGAGCTACTGACCAGACAAAGAGTGTCACATGTTACTAAACAAATAATCTGAAAGTGACATGTCTGGAAAACATATTCTATGCAGAAGAACTTCCCATCCCAGCTCTATGATTGTTTGCTGCATCATATTTAGAACACAAGCATTGTCATGCAGCAAAATCACTCACCAACTTCCTCAGTTTCTGTTCCCAGTGTATCATTCTGATAAGGAAGCTGATGACTGTAGATTTAGGTAGTAGCAATTTATTCAGTTCCACATTTCATTACCCTTCAATGATCCCAAACATATTTATTTTTGTTTGAATGATCCCAAACACATTCAGATTTTTTCCTCATAGATTCAGTTTTGATTAAAATGCTGAATGCTATTCTGAGTTTTGAGTTCTTATCGTAAATCCAATTTGCATTACAACTATCATCTGTATCTATTTCTGGGATCAGGAATTATAATTATTTACAGTTGGACTAATCTCTTCATCCTTGTTGCTATTATCAAGACATTTCAACCATTGAACCCTACAGCATTCTTCAGGGGTCTTTTGATCTGGGCAACATTCAAGAAATTTCTTAATGGATCCTTTATTTAATCTAAGGAGGTAATAAACTCCTTTCTTATTAATGCTCTTAATCCAATGCCTTTGCGTCCATATTTATCAGTAAGCACACACTATGTCAGATTTTACTATGCAGACCTATTTTCTTTCGTAAAAAAATTGATATTAACCCATTATTGGTAAAATTTTTATGATATATATTAACAAAATAAAAATCCTCTCATCTCTAATAATTGTTTGTTTAGCGCAAAAATATATCTTTTGAAAGATTTAGTATACTAATTAATGTGTTAATTAAATAAAGCTTTAATCACCTTAATGTCCATTAAGTTGAATTGACATAACATTCTAAACTTTTAGGATATTCTAGTATCGTTAGGACAAGGAGGCTAAACAAAGTGTTGCTTCATGTATGCTTATCAGATATAAGGTTTTGTTTGAGTTGTGATTCAATATGGAAGATAAGAAAAGGAGAAGAACCAAAAATAAAAACATTTGATTTTGAATGTATCAGCATTTGCAAAAATAAATTAAAAATATAAAATAAAACCTAGGCAAATTGAGGCAGTTACCTCCATTGCTTGAGGGTGAATCAAATGGAAGTTAGACCATAATGCTCAATCTAGCCATTGTAAATCAAGAATCCTGTCCATTTTCAGGTAAAAATAGGATCATTGAATTATTTTGTCTGTGTCTCTCTTTATCCTCCCTCCCTCCCTCTCTCTCTCTCTCTCTCTTTAACTCTCCCTTTCTCTTTCAAATTATCGGGTATTCACAAATATTTGTAAAAGACATATTTATGGCCTCAAACAATGTAGCAAAATTGTTGCAGTTTTAGAAATTCAGTGACATTTCTGGATAAAAAAAATTGAGAAAAAGTAAACAGTTTCATTTTTTTTTTATTTTTGAGGTGGTGGAGAAAAAAAGAGGATATTTAGAACATGTATTTTTTCTTCTCTTTTTTTTGTTTTATTGTCGTTTTGAAAAGTACAGCATTGAGATATATTATTCTTGATATTTAGTGTCATTTTTAGACTTCTCTTTTGTAAAATTTACACCAGTTTGATTCCATATTTTGAATAATTTGCAGATTTTATCTCTGTGAACTATTTTTGAGTAAATGATTATTTTATATTTTTACATGAATAGAATAAACAGGACTTAAAGCCTCAAGTCTAAAGGAAGATAAAATGATAGCAGGAAAACACCACAGTGTTTGTGTATCTATAAGTATTCATATATACAAAATACTTTAAAAGCACACACATTTATCTTGTACATTTATAAATCTACCATTCATCTGTGCATTGAATATTGTTGTCATATTTGGTCTAGTGACCCTGTTATATATCTTGAGATCTTTGATAAAATCCAAGTCTGTAATGTTATCAGTACTGACCTGGTATCTCAACTCCATTCACTTTCCCACCATTTTGATATGGCTTCCCTGTGCCTTTTCTATAAATATTTTGATAGCAGTTGTACTAATGAGCTTTTATATATATTTTGTTATTTTTATCCCTACCACACACACAGAAGAATTATACATATGGGGAGTAGTTAGGACTTCATAGAGACATTGTGGTATTATGGTGACTGTAGTAAGAATGGTAAGTAAGAATGTGTTGTTTTGGTGTAAGGAATACTGTGGTATGTTTGGGTCAGTAATTTTGGCTAGCTAAATAGAAGATAAGACAAATTGCAGACCAGTCTTCACCTATACTCCCTTTTGGCTTTGTGCCACATTTTTGTGTTTCTCAAAATAAATATTGCTTTCATATCTGGTGCTTTGACCACATGAATTTAAGCATACTACTAGATTGGCAATTAGGTCTCACTGTTTTACTATTGAAATAACTAAATATCACTGTAAGTTCTATTTTGATAGTTTCTTCTCTCATCCTTCTCAATTGGGGAACTTGCTTCCAGTTTCTTGCTTCCCTGCCAATTAGGATTTTTTAAAATTTAAAGGTAATATCAACCGCCATCTTTTGTTTTCTTGAATTCTGTTCTTTTACTGTCTTTTTTTATTCACTAGAATCTTTTCATTTTCTTTCACTCTCATTAACACCTTGCGTGTTAGCACTATCACTTGTTTGGAGTAAAACAGTATAAATAGAATAAAAAGTTTGTTTTCTGAATTCTGCTGTTGTTTGCCTATATAGATTTAGTTTCATGTTATTGTTCGTTTTTCATCAGTACATATATAAAATATTTAATGACAATCTAAATACCTACATACACTATCTTTCTATATTTCTGAGACGAGGTATTGTAACTATTTACACCATTTATATTGTTCAGACTGTTAACATCATCTTTGTTGTCATATTCACTATGTTTCGGTTGTTGTCACTCCAGCCTTCTTCAGGATCAGTCTATATTTCTGAGACGAGGTATTGTAATTATTTACACTATTTACATTGTTCGGACTGTTGTCCTCATCTTTGTTGTCATATTCACAACGTTTCAGCTATTGTAAACTCCTGCATTCTTCAGATGATTAGAATTTCAAACTGAAACCTTTTTCACCGACCTGGGTTTATTGTTCTAGTTCCATGTGCCATGCCTCTTCTGAACACATTGCCCAGTGTATAAAAGTGTTGGTTAAAATAATCCAGTGATTTGTTCCAAAGAGTTATGAGTGTCTGGCCACAGCAGAAGTGAAAAAAAAAAACTTGGAGAGTTGAGTTAAAGGGAAATAACTGATACTGAGATATCCCGAAGAGGCATGGCACGTGGAACCAGAACAATCTACCCCCATGGATGAAATATAGAGTTTGGTATTGAAATTACAATCACCTGGTTAAGGCCAAAACAAATATGACAACAAAGATGAGGACAACAGTCCGAAAAATTTAAATATTGTAAATGCATGCATACATACACATACATATTTCAATGTATATTTTATATGCATATTTTTATGTATAGTTTTTGTTTTTCACATGTGAATATGTAAACTGTTCTTTGTCTGATATATATAGATATATATTGAAAGAAAAAGAGAGATTTTGATAGTAATAAATAAAATTTATTCACTTATCAAGTCCCTACTCAGAGTTTTGCAGAGATATTATCCAGTTTTCAGGGGAACTTGATTGTAAAATCAGTTTTATCAAGTCCCCTGAGACCTGATTGCAAAATAGGGTATGGCTTAGGGATGTGGATCCATATGTTTCTGAGAGCATGTATGCTAATCACTTAATTGTAAAATCAACTGAATTTTACAATAACATCTCCTGACACGTCAATGTAATCTCCATAAAAATCTGAGTAAGGACAAGTGAACATTTAATTTTATCTATTTCTCTTAATGCTCTATCTCTTGACATCCAGCACTATAATCACAAAGACGACTTGACTTAAAAACCTTATCTTTTAGAAATGGTTGACCTTTTTTGGTGAAAACAATTTTCGTAATTGTTATTAGATAGATAAAATGATTAGCATCTGTCTAGATTGACAATGTGTGTAACAGCTCTTTACTGTTACTCCTGCCTGTGTTATACAGTAGTTATGGGAAAGAGGTTTGCTCAAGTGCTCTCATACACCATGTTCTTTTCTATCGGTACAGCAGTGACAATGTATATTTTATCAATTTGTCTGGAGTAATAGGACTAGGTGCAAGGATATGGATTAATGCCTTTCTTATCGCAATCATATAATTGTGCTTATCTCTTCTTTCCCCCGGACTGTTATACTCTGTCAATACCTCATAAAAATGGACTATTTTGATGGTGTGGAAAGACAAAAGACATATCAGAGATGCTACTTGGTTAGAGTGAGAAAATAAAAGAAATAATGTTTAACATCTGCTAATACTTCATAAATAATGGACTATACCATTTTGATAATGTGAGAAGACGTATCAAAGATATTACTTGATTTCAGTCAGAAAATGAAAGAAAGAATGGAAAGTAGACATGTTTAACATCTGTTTCAGTGAAATGGAAAAGTTGTCAATTTCAAATCTTTACATTTGTATCCCCTTACTTCTTAAAATAACAATCAGCATTCATATTTATGATTGTTATTGCAATATTTTATTAAAGTTGTTAAGCTCAAAGATTTAACAATGTGACTGGGGAATTTCTATGAATATTTATTGTCACAGAACTCACCATGACCTTATTTCATCATTAATGAAAGAATTAAGATTCATCAGAAAATTCAAATAGGAAAACCATGAAATATATGAGATATGCATTAAGTAGGTAACTGAGTCTTGTTTTATCATGATGCTCTCTCATGTCCAAATTGGTAATGGCACACTTTGACTATTGGACTGATTTCCTGATGTAACAGGGGATACAGTTTCGATTCCTTTTTATTTACTAAAACTTCTTGGTCTAGGCTGGTTGATATTAATTTCCCTGTTTAAGAAAAATAAAACTAGGTATGTCAGCTTAAACACATGTAACAAGTATAAATAATGTTGTATTAAAAAATTAATTTTACATATATAGATATATATCTGAAATGGATATTTTATAACCATTCTGATGATGGCTCATGTGAGCCGAAATCTTAGATCAATGAACAAAATAATAAAAATATATACAAATGTTGTACAGTTTTTGTCTCTATTTTCTCCCAAAACTAAAGTCACTATACGAAGCTTGGAACAGCTCAATATCAAGCATAATAGACATTTGTTGTTTGTTATATTTAACAAAAAAATATTAATATACAACTCAGTGCATCTGAAAATTTTAATTTTTTGCTATTTTTTATTGTTCAAGACTTATATATATTTCTGAGTATTTCGGCAGCAAATTTTCTTTAAAAGGGAAATATTATTAAAGACCTGTCTATATATCTGAGATGAAATATTGTAATTATTTACACTATTTGCATTGTTTGGGCCATTGTCCTCATCTTTTTTATTCACAAAATTTGGCCTAGACCAAGAAGTCCCAGTAAATAAAATATTCACGTTTTGCCCATTGGAGCATGTCTACCTATGTACACTCTAGGCCTTCTTCAAGTGATTGGAACTTCAAACTGAACCCTTTATTTCATCCACCAGCATAGATCGTTCTAGTTCCACGTGCCATGCCTCCTCTGCATGTCTCAGTTATCTTCCTTTAACTCAACTCTCCAAGTTTTGTTCACCTCTGCAGTAGCTAGGTAGTGAACCCACAACTCTTTGGGTCAAGTCACTAGATCTAACCAACACTTATATCCATTGGGCCGTGTTCTTGAGGAAATAATTGATACTGAGATATCTGGAAGAGGTATGGTATGTGGAACTAGAATAATCTACCACAGGGGATGAAATGAAGGGTTCAGTTTGAAATTCTAATCCCTTGAAAAAGGCTACAGTGTACATAGGTAGACATGATCCAATAATATCCAGGCACTCACAGGCACATGAGTCTGTCACCAGGGAGCATTTATTGTGTACTGTCCCTTGTAGGATCAATTATTTGGCAAAGTTCTTCCCTGTACTTCACAGAGCTTGGAGGCAGTTATTATCAACACGTCTGGCTTTGTGTAGGCAGAGTGAACTGAAACATAAGCTGAAACGTTTCAGTGAGTCTTTGTTTCTTTCTGAGTTGACTTTAAAGAATTTTTTCTCCCCTCCCTCTTCTCTCTTTTAGATCTACTCTATTGTTTCCTTTCAATAGTTTATTTTAATTCTAACAATTTTCTTCTGATGAATCGTCAGATGAAAGGTACCTTAAGTTTCTATTTTTAATCGAGATTATACTTTTGTATTCAACTTTTGATTAATAGAATGTTCCCTATTTTAAGAATAACACACACACACACACACATATATATATATATATATATATATATATATATATATATATATATATATAAAATTTACATGTACATGCTCCAAGTTAGCGGGAAGGCTAAGATCGACTTTGCATTTCCCAACTCCCATCGATAGTGGAAATAATTGATTTTTGCATGCTTCTACGGCAGTTTTCATGTTGTTTGTGGCCATTTTGTACTGGCCAGAGTGAGAGCCAATAGCTGGCTGCCATGAATAGGCAGGAAGATTCTATTGGCCAGTGTGAGAGCCAACAGCTGACTGACACGATTGTTAACTAGCATGCTAGCATACAAAAAAATCAATAGCTGCATTCATCACAAGTGGGAAAAATTTAAATCTGCATGGCACTTTACTCCATTTAGCTCATTCGCTTGCTTCTCAACGTTGATTCTGATTCCACAGAACTGGGTTGGGTGTGAAAAAATATTTGTTGTTAACATTCTTTTTTCATTCGGTTTTTCCAGTTATGAGTCCTTTTTTAAAGCTGATCATTTTGTGTTTATTTTGTTTAGTTCTTTTTTCGTAACAGATTTAATGTTTAGTATAGAGCTTAGAAAAAATTTGCAGTGTGAGATAGGCAAGAAGTAAGACATGTAGCAACATCAGCACGGCAAAGGGCACTCCTTTAAAGGCAAGAAAGGGCAAAAATATTTTAAGTCAAGTGATAGCGATTGCTGTATGAGTTGTATGATTTTTGAAGCAAGCACGGGCAACACCGGGCCATGTTGCTAGTGTTAAATAAATTCAGTGAGAAGACACATCCTTGCCTTACACCCCTTTCTATTTTTGTATACCTTCTGAACTTATTCTCTATGCACATGCATGCCATTTGCTACCAGTATAGGTTCTTGATTATTCTAATATCTTTCCCAAATATATCAAAGTTGCTGAGCAGTTCCAACAAATCCTTGTGGCATACTTTGTTGAATACAGAATTTTAAATTCGTGAAATAATTGAAAGCTCAAAAAGTTTAATATCTTCTGTCTTTATAATTCTTATTAATACCTATTCTTTTATTTTTCTCCCTCCTTTTTCATTATATTTACTCACACTCCCTTTTACCTTAGTGGCAGTATTGCCTTGCTTTGTGTGAAATTTTTATTAAAAAGTTTTTACATGCATCAAAATGTAGGCAAGCAAACAAATATATACACTTGGGATGTACATATCTGAGACAATATATATTTGTACATACATAAAAATAAACAAGTATTTATAGATCTAATTATTTACACAAATGGATAAAGTTAAAGTAATTCCATTAGCACAATGCTAAATTAAATTGAATTGGTTGATGACTAAAACAGAGAGAATTATAAGATCTAGTTTTCTTTAGAAATGGCAAATTATAGTTTTGGTTTTGTTATTTTACTGTTGTCTGCTGTTATGAAGCAAAAGACACACACTAAATAAAATCAACCCTTTAAAATTTGATGAAAACTGCATTATAAGTAACTAGATGCAACCAAGAGCTATAATTATTTAAATTATTTACTTTTGGACAAAACTCTTCATCTTTGTTGTTATTATCACAATGTTTAAACCATTGTATCTTTTAAAATTTTAAGGTATCAATTTTGATAACCTTCAGGAGATTTTGAACTGAATACTTTATTTAATCTACAACATTTCAGTCATTGTGTCCTTTGGCCTTCTTCAGATATCTATCGATATAGACAACCTTCAGAGAATATAAGACTAAACCCTTTATTTAATCTACAGAAGGTAAATGGTTTTTGTTCAGCTGTGTCTTGGGATATTGCATCTTTTTCCTATTTTTTACTGCTCAGTTACTGGTAGTCTTGTTTCCAGTGAGTCAGAATCTGTACTACCCAGGCCAGGAATTTAAATCAAAATTACTATGCCACTAAATTGTTGTTTTCATTTATCAAGCAGCTGATAAATTATTTATTTTATTTACAGTTGGACTAATACCATCATCTTTGTTGTTATTATCACAACATTTCAGCCACTGTATTCTTTGGCCTTTTTCAGATATCTGAGTTTGTATTACCCAGGACAGGGATTGAACTCAAAATTAATATGCCACTTAATTTTTGGTTTCATTTATCAAGCATCTGATAAATTATTTATTTTATTTACAGTTGGACTAATACCATCATCTTTGTTGTTATTATCACAACATTTCAGCCACTGTATACTTTGGCCTTCTTCAGATATCTGAGTTTGTACTACCTTTTTTTAATCCACAGGGGGTAGATGATTTTTGTTCAGTTGTCTAGGAATATCTTGCCTTGTAATTAATTATTACTGCTCAGTTATTGGTCGCCCTGTTTCCATTGAATCTATACTACCCAGGTCAGGGATTGAACTCAAAATTACTATAACATCAATTTCATTATCCATTTCAATAGACTTGACTATTGTCTTGGATCAACAGACACTTGAAGAAGGCTATAGGGCACAATGCCCAAAACATTGTGATGATAACAACAAAGATGAGAATATAAGTACAAATGTAAATAATATAAATAATTTTGTGTTCATGTGTATTTGTATGTACATACATATATATATATATATTTGTGTGTGTGTGTATTATAAAATATGTACATGTAGAAATTCATTTAATTTTTTTGTGTTTGACTAACAAGTTTTTTCTAGTAAACTTTTTGTTACATTTTTCAATTCAGTATGTGAATTATTCATATATTTGGAACAAATTTGAGATGAAACTGTTTGTAATGTTTTATCCAAGTATTTTCAATCACTGACATCATTAAGAATTAATATATATATATATATATATATATATATATATATATATATATATATATATATATATATATATAATTATTTGTTATAGGTGATTAAAACAAAAATGATTGAGCCATCTTTTAAATTTTGTTTTAATCTGTTATAATAAATAATATTTAGGTATACTCTGCATTGAGCTGTCTTTTAAATTAAATATGTTATGGACAGTGGAAATATTCTTCATTTGTCCTGAATATATATATATATATATATATATATATATATATATATATTGGTAAAAATGCATAACAAAGTGGAAAATGTTTACTTGTAACATGTTTCGTCCTTCAGGACTTTGGCGGACTAAATGTGTTATGTTGGAGTCACTGACTGTATTGAGACTGACCACAATTTTGATATAAAAAATTCTACTCTGATCAAAGAAGAAAACAATTTACTACAAAAGAAATGTCTAGAAAGTGCCTTGATCATAAGGTCATCTGCAGTAAATTTGCACCCTGGAACTTACAACATCTCACCATTCCTGACAGATTATTACAGTGTGGGATACCTATTAACACAATATATGGGAAAAAAAAGAAAAAAAAAGATTCTAAATGAATTCAGCTTGATATAAAAATGAAAATTCCAAAAAGATTTTTAAAATCCATAGCACCTCTTGTTTGTGTGCATGTGCAGATCAACATACCAAATTTAGTCCAGTGAAGTCGTAAAGAACAAAATGCATGACAAGAAAACTTTTTCAACTTTGTCATACACTTTCTCCAATATTGCTCCTGATCTGTACATATATATATATATATATATATATATATATATAGAGAGAGAGAGAGAGAGAGATAGAGAGAAAGAGAGAGAGATTTGGATTGTAAACAGTCTTAACTCTGAATCTGTTTTCCTAACCTTCCAACAATCTGCTGAGAGGAGTTAGTTAAATATAAACATCTTACTGGTTAGGACCTCCTTTATATATGATAAAAATATACTTTTAAGGTATGCTATATTTATGGGTTAAAGTGCTCAATATCAGATGTACACATAAACATGAGTAAATGTAATAAGTAAAATTAACAACTAATAATAAAGTAATCAATAATAAATAATAAGTAAAAAAAAGTTAATGAACAATATTATAAAATAGCTACAAAAAAAATGCATTTGGATCCAAAATTATTATAATTAGAATAATTTGAAACATAAGCATTACCCCCGGCCCAATAAACATCAGGATATTACAACAGAACTATCCGTAATACAACATTGTTCAGCATGTATAAATAGCTGAGCCAAAACAAAACACATGACCTATTACCACTAAGTATTGAACTCAGGTTCCACTTTAATATGTATATATATATATATAACTTTAATATATATATATATATATATATATATATATATATATATATATATATAATAAATATATATCTCCACTTTAATATATATATATATATATATATATATAATAATTATATATCTGTTACTCATCATTCAAAGCTTCTATTTCAGGCGCATAATAATTATCAGCCAAATATTTGTGCATGAAACTTTAAGTAGCATTGATTGATTAATTAATATGTGGAGCAGATCTATGATTCTTCATAGTATAAATTTTAACTGTCATTTTACACTGAGTATAGTTTTATTATTACTCTCAGCACTCAGACTGCACTCTTTTACATATATATATATATATATATATATATATATATATATATATATATATATATATATATATATATATATATATAAAACTGTGGGTATATTTGATATGATGGTCTTCTTAATTTATCAGTTACATGCTTTTTTTTAATTGTAATTTCCAATGGCAAAAAAAAATTATCAACTGAGAACATGGCAATGTAGAAAATTAGCTTTTCCTTAATCAAGTTTATGACGACAATTATTTCATGATACATTTTAAAGTGTATTCTTTTTATTCCTACGTTCATTTTTACTTTCAAGAATGTTACTTTCACTTTCATTTTTAAGTGCTTTTTTCACTATTTGTTATTTTATGTCTGGTATATAACTCAAAAAAAGAAAAATAAGTGGGGAGTGGGGATAAAAATCCTAAATATTTCTCTTTCCATTTTATTAGTTTTCAATTCAAATATAATTCACTTTAATTCTTGTTCTCTCTGAATATCCAAAGGCTAAAGCAAAAAGTTTTCTGCACCATTGTTTATGAAATATTTTGACAAGAACTTATGAAATTCTCAACCAACAGGGAAAACTGAAATTGTTGAAAAAATGGGGGTGGTGGTGTTAGTGATAGTGGTGGTGGAGTGTCGTGGCAACAGACTTTTGAATAGAAAGCGCCAGAAAAAAATGAACAAAAGTAAATAAAGCATAAAATACTGTCAATATATATATATATATATATATATATATATATATATATATATATATGTGTGTGTGTGTGTGTGTAAACAATTTTTTAAATAGTAAAAAGAAATGGAAATTGGAAAAAAAAGAAAAAAGTTCTGTAAAATAGGAAAGTAGAATGGATTGAAAGATGAAAAATGGAAAAAAAAAGATATTAAATAAAATATGAAAAAGAAATAGAATTTAAAAAGAGGAAAATGATAAGGAGAATTTTAAAATAAATAAAGGAAAAAAAGAAAATTAAAGAAGTAAAAGGAAATAAAAATTTGAAGAGACTATCATGAGAAGCCTCCAGAAAAATTTGATCATGACTTTATTGTCATTAAAAAAAAAAAAGAAAACTCCTCCTCCTTAAAAATCACTTCCCATTTAGAGAGAGTTCAGTGAAGAGTCACATTTCTAAATAACAGAAACAGTATTGAGACGAAATAGAAAGCATCATTTCACAAAGTGAACTGGATGGGTATGACGATGGTAGGGTTGGAGGTGAGTTTTCTTTGGTGAGGTGTTCTTTGGCTTACACTACTGTCTCCTTGTCATCACATGTTCATATGACATTCAAAAATTATTTTCACAATGTTTCAGACTTATGCATATGTCCCAAAGACTTCTTCAGGCTTGATTCTATAGTTCATCTCATCAGACGGTGATATTTCTCATTTCCTGCACTGGAAGATGCTGGCGTGACAATTTATTTTTCACAAAAGACGGATATACCCAAGCAGTGGTAGGGTGTGGACAGAGATCTTTGTTGAATACATGACCAGTCATAGCCATGAGTATAGAAGCATTAGAAAATATAATGGAATATACATCCATACATACATGCACACACACACACACACATATATATATATATATATATATATATATATAGAGAGAGAGAGAGAGAGAGTTGTACATACATACATATATATATATATATGTACAAACAACTCTCTCTCTCTCTCTCTCGCTGTATATATATATATATATATATATATATATATATATATATATATATATATATATATATATATATATATATGTTACCATTGCTGACCTCAATTCCACTTTACCTTTATTGTTATACTCTGTATTACCATCTGATACCTAAATGCTAACATCATTAGTCCTAAATTATTATCAGCATTAGCATTACAATTGTGACTATCATCATCACCCACAGCTTTTAACTTCCCCTACGACACATATTTCTTTCTCAGTATATTTATTATATAAGTAAATAGCAGTACAAATGATATATTAATCTATATCACTTCCTGGTAAAAAAATAAAAGAGACATACACATAATTTTATACAGCCATCATTTCTTTTTTACTTACAACTATATTGAAAAACTAGTCCCTATATAATCACTGAAGTTAAGCAATGTCAAGCTTGGCCAGTATCTAGATGGGTGACTGCTTGGAAATATCAGGTACTATTAGCTTGTGTTTGTGGGTGGTGTAGTGTATGATGCTTGGAAATATTAAAGCCAAGTTCCAGTTTCTGTTGAGTTTGTTATATTCAGTTATGCACAAATACCCTTGGGAAAGGTAAGAATCCACTTCTTCTCTCCCTAGTTGTGGGTTAATTAATAAGACCATTATCATCTCCAATTCTTATAATCTAAAATTTTTTTCTGGCTTTAAATAACCTGCTAACATTGGTAAGCTGTAGAAAACAAATCAATATTCTTCTTTCACAAAATCCTAAGAGGATTGAGACTTCACTGCTAAAAATTCCTTACAGAAAATGTTACATTAAAATATACAGATTCCATACTAACTTTAACAAGAATTGGACAAAGAATGATTTCAGAGGTTCAATTATAGCACAAATCCATCCACAAATCCAGTTCAAAACTATGAAAATGGTCTGGAATTTAGAAAAAAAATGAGCCTTAACCAAGAACTTACATTGTTCTTTAATCAGACTTGTATAATTTAATGAAAAGTTGCTGCCTAAATGCACCCAACATATATAGTGTATATAAATATAAAAGTGGATACTGAGGTCAGCACCCAGCAGTGACAGTCTGTTTCATGCTTAAACACAATCAGGAATTGATTGAAGATTGTGTTTAAGTATGAAACAGATTGCTGATGTTCAATGTTGACCTTGATGTCCATTTTTATATTTACATATGCTCTACTCCTGATATTGAACACTTTATCCCATAAATATAACAAATCTATTATCATTAGTATTTTTATCACACACACATATTCACACACACACACACACACACACACACATATATATATATATATATATATATATATATATATATAATATTAATTATCCCTTACTGCACAATGCTATGCAAAGTCTCATGCATGAGGCTATCATCAGACATATGTATATTATGTAATATATATTAGCTCTGTTATTTCACATTGATGAATTTTATCAAGGCAAATGTCGGGGTCCTTCATAGATTACCTTGACTTTTGCAGATAACCTGTAGAATATTTATGCGACATTCTTAAATTTAAAAATTTTATAACACTAATGATATTTTTACATTCATTTATAAATACATGTTGCAAAATTAAATTCTTGATAAAGTCTCTCAGGGGACAAAATGCATTGGTAAAAAAAAAATTTTTCCTTTTGTCTTTATTCATTATTGCTTTTTAGAGATATATTTCATGTAAGGTTGAATTTTCACACACACACACACGGAGGGTGTGATGGATAAATTACCATTGAAATTACGCAAACATGAAAATGATACCGACATCTCCTTTTAACAAATATATTTACCAAAATCGCACAAAAATATCTTGAAATACTAAAGAATTAATTTATTCAATAAAATTGTCATTGACTTCACCCATGTCTCCCAGGCAACTGGTGGAATCCAGGAATCTCCTGCAACTCTTCTGGACAGTCTCCTTGTTTAAGTTGGTGAATGCTGTCATAATCCTCACCTTCAGTTCATCTTTGGTGTTACAAGGAATTTTGTTTGTCTCTCACTCAATTGTATCTGGTATATAATAATCAAGGGTTTTGTATTTTGATAAAGTTAGATGGCCAGATGTAAGGGGCATTGTGGTCATAAAAATTGTCTGACAGACATGACTGGGTTCTCCTGTTGCTAGACATAGGGTTTTCCAGCAGCCACCCTCTTGACCCAGGGCAGCACTACCTCAAGGCACTTGATGTAGGCTTTCATGCTAAGTCTGAGGCCCTGTGGGAAGATGAATGGAGACATAACGTCGCCATCACTAGTGATCACTCCAAACTCTTTTGTAATCACCATTTGACGCATCCAAATCTTTCTGAATCCTCTGCACTGTCAACACATTGAAAATCAAACACACTGAAATGATTATATTAAAGCTTCTGTCATGAATGTCAATCAGTACAGCATGGCATTTCCAAATTGCTGATAGAGTTAATTGTGTCATGGTGTTGTTTTTCTCATAGATGTTGCTGAACTGACCCTATTATAATGTGCAGTTGAACAAAATCAAAAATAATGTGTATGCACAAAATAAAAAATATAAAATAAATGGCAGCAATTTACTCATTGCATCCTCTGTGTGTGTGTGTGTGTATATATATATATATATATATATATATATATATATAATCAGCAAATATGAAAACGTTCATAATATTTATCTAAAACTTACATATGGATTTGTACTTGTGTACAATCAGAGTGTAGTATCCGTCACTTTTGTGAAAAATTTTATGCACATAGTGTGTGTATTTACAAATAAATCAATATATATATATATATATATGTATATATAATAAGCTAATAAAATACATTGATAAAACTCACATCTACAGAGATATTAGGAATACTTCAAGAGTCTCAAATAGAATCTAGTGTCATAGTTTATGTCATAAGCTAAAGTATTAGCGTATCAATGTTGAACCCCTGTGTCCAAAGAGGCTTTTCAACTGACCAGCGTCTTGAGAGATTGACCTCTGCTCTTTTCTGCCCTCGAACAAACCTTGGCTGCTACTTGACATTGATGCCTCTAATCCTGTGTCGTGTAAATCACACTCAGAGACTGGCTTATTTCATTTCAAGAAGTCTTGGTGACTCTTACAGAGCATTCACTTTTCATATAATAGGTTCTATTAATATTAGGAAAAAATATGGAATAGTTGAGGGAGTGCAGCTGTTTGCATCTATGTGATCTTATGCAGCTGATATATATATATATATATATATATATATATATATATATATATGTACATATATAAATTAAAAAATTAATAATAAACAAATTAACAAACTATGAATGCACTCATAATCACAACTAGCTAAATTTAATAATAACCAACAACAAATAATTAATGAATAAATAGAAATTAGCCTAAGTAATCAATAATAAATAATGAGTTAAAGGTTAGCATTTTGGAAACCCTACTGGGATTTAGCATTGGTGGTCACAACCTTAATTACATAAGATATACATATGACACTGTACTGATAGCAGACACGGAAAAGAAATAACAAAATCTCCTACAGAAGGTACCGACAGAGTGTGAGAAGAAAGGACTAAGCATAAACTACAAGAAGACAGAATGCATGGTCTTTAGTAAAAGGAAGATCCCGAAATGAGATTTGCAGGTCTAAACACTAGAATCAAGCAGACACAGAAGTTTAAATTTCTGGGAAGCATCTTGAAGGAGGACGGTACGTGTGACACTGAGATCCGTAGATGTATTGGGATGGCCAAGGACACATTCCAAAAGCTGAGCAGAGTATTGCAAGACAGGAGGATTTCTTTGGTAACAAAGAAAAGAATATTGAGCTGTTACATGACATCTGTTCTTCTTTACAGCAGTGAATGTTGGATGATTGCCTCAAAGATGAAGAAAGAGATTCAAGGCAACTGAGATGTGGTTCTACAGAAAGATGCTAAGGATATCATGGACCAAGCATATGAGCAACGATAAGGTCTTCAAGAAGTTGCAAACAAGGAGAAGGCTTATACTTAACATCAGGAACAGGCAACTGAGGTTTCTGGAACACATAATGAAGGAGGAGGGCCTGTAAAATCTGATGCTCATGGGTCAAATAGAGGGAAGGAGAGATGAGGGAAAGCAGCGAGTGACATACATGACGAACTTGAGCAAGTGGATGACAGAACGTTGTCTGGGGGAGGAAGCAGAGCAAAGGAACTTGCTGATAGCTGCAAGGAATAGAGGAGGTGGAGAGCCATGATCTGCTACGTCCTGAAAGGACATGGCACATAAAAAGAAAGAAAAGCTACAAATAACAGCATTCTCAGCCACAATTATTTCTACTGGATAGTCTTTAATTGAGAAATCTTATTAAAGAAAAATGCACCCTTATCTTTCATAAGATTTCACAAATATTCAGGCCAAAACAAAAACAACTACTGCTTAAAATAAATGGAGTGTCTACTCAAATATGGGTATCCAGTAAAAATAACCTTTAAAGTGATACAAATATGTCGGATTAAAAAAGGCTTTTGGGAAAGTGTCTTTCACAATTCTTATGTTCCTTGAGATTTCTGTGTCATATTTTCCATTGCCCTTTACAGCATGACTCAGCTTATTAAATTTTTATACTTGCTTGATCTTCATATCCCCAGTCTGTAAATACCACCTTGTACTGTCTCTTCATTTCAGTTATAAACAATAAAAAGTAACAACATCTTTTTATACTTTTTTAACAATAATTTAAAAGATATGTTTTTAAAAAAAAGACTTGGAGGTTGCTCTTGTGATTGTTCTGGAGAAATTCCAATCAAGAACCTGAACAAGCAGACCCAAATACGATCAGTGCCAGATTTATATATGGGCTAGTAAGGGCTGTAGCCCAGGGGCCACAAGACTAGAGGCCTCTCTAGTCTTGGGCTCCTGATAAACCTAAAAAATAAAGATATAAGAATGGAGGAGATTTGTTTATTTTCAGATTTAATGGGGCTCTTTAATTTGAAACAATTTAGAGTATTTGGGATCCTCTAGTTGGATTGGGGATTTAATGGGGCCTCCTTCAAGGGGCCCCTGTTTAGATTTTGATGCATCTTTTATATATATATATATATATATATATATATATATATATATATATATTGGATATAGCTTCATCTAAGAATATATATATATATATATTTATAGACATGGTATTGGGTATGAACATACCTAAAAAAGAGGTCCCCACAATCTTTTACCCAGGAGCCTCTGAAGGCCTAAATCTGGTCTTGAACATGATGACTGCTCTTGCAGGAATTTTCAACAGTGAAGAAGTAAACAAGGATGCAACAATGAACAATGATCTATGAAGAGAAGAATAAGAACATTAGAAACACACTTTGTATAATTTATATTTGTTTGTTGTAAAATGTTTGATGTAGATGTGTTTTAACTCTCATTATACAATTTACTTTATGTTTACATACCATTCCTTCATTCAAATAAGCTAAATTCTAGACTCATCCTACATTCTTGCCCAATTTTCCTCCCTCATTCTTGCTTGTTAGATTTTTGAAAACAAATTCCAACACCTCCTGCTTATTCTAACACCCACTGTTATTCCAGATCTTATAGAAATAAAAAACAGAAAAATTGTTTTGTTTTTGTTTAAATTTGTACCAGTAAGGATCCCCTACACAAGGTAGTAAAGAAAAGTGTGAAGAAAGGACTAACTATCACTAATCACATAACAGAATGCATAATCATCAGCAATAGTAACAGGGCACGATGTGAAGTATGAATTGGAGATACCAAAAACTAAAAGGTATGAAAACTGAAATATCTGGGAAGTGTTTTAACAGTGGACATAAAATTTGATACCAGAATCTAAAAGTGCACTGGAATAGCTAAAAATGCCTTCCAAAATCAAAGCAAAGGATTAAGAATCAGGAAAAATTTGTTAAAAATGAAGAAAAAGTGTTAAACCATTTTGGAATATCAATCCTCTAATATGGCAGTGAAATTAAGACAATCTCTTTACAGATGAAGAAAAAACTTGAGGAAACAGAAATATTATTCTGCAGAAAGATGCTGAGAATGCCATGGATTGAAAATGTGAGTAATAAGGAAGTTTTAATTAAAATGGAAACAAAAAGATATAGAAAGAGATAGCTGAAATTTCTAAGTCACATAATGATTAAATAGGGCTTGGGGAATTCAGCACTCACAGGACCAGCTGAAGGCAAGCTGTGCAGAAAAAAGCAGCAAGTTACTTATCTAATGAGTTTGTATAAATGGATGACAGAAGAGGGACTGCGAGAGATGAATGGTGAAAATATGAATTTTACAAAGAGCTAGAATGGATAAAAAGTAGTGAACCATGATCACCCATGTCCTGAAAGGACATGGCATATAGAAGAAGAAGAAGAAGAAGAAGAAGAAGAAGATTGTATGATATCTAATTTTAATAACACTTTAATTTTTTTTTTTTAAATATGATCTGCTGATTTTCCTTGAAAGATATGACATGAACTGGGTGTGTGTGTGTGGAGGGGAAAGAAACAATTACAAGATTATTTGACACTGACTGCTTTTTATTGAACATCAAGGCAGAAAGCTTAATAGTGGAAAGAAATCAATCTATATTAATCTGATTGTTGGATCAAGTGGAGAATATAATGAGGACGTTAAGCTTAATTTCCAGGTTCAGCGTCATTATTATCTTAAAGATAAATCAGAGGAAGATGTCCGAAAAAAAAATAGGCATTAAAAGGAAAAAAAGAAATTTGTTGTTTGAGAAAGATTTAATTCATTTCCTTATTTTTCCTTTTTTTGGTAAGGGATTTTATTTAATTATTTCTGTTTTTGAATTTGTCCTCTTGAAAAGAGCAAATATGAAATATCTAATATTACATTCTATCTTATGACCACAGGCCACAGACAAATTAAAATTTTAATCATTAAAGAAGCACCAAAAGAAAACTGCAGGAATTTGGTATTGATTCACTTTAGCATGGCATGCAAAAAATGTTAACGAAAGATTAAATTAGAGATTTGGACTCATTGTTTTAAAGTAATTCATTGAGAAAAGAAAACATGGTTCAGACAGTCCCAATGTCACATCACCTGATGATGATTGGAAAAACTGCTGATCAAATTATTTTAAAGTTAACAAAAGATAGCAGAATTTAGTGTTGCATTTCACTGTTTCTATCATCATTACTAGTATCATCATTATTATTAACATCAAAATTTTCTCCATCATCATCATCATCATCATCATCATCATCATCATCATCATCATCATCATCATCATAACCATCACCATCATCATCATCATCATCATCATCATCATTCTTGTTAGGGATTCTTCTCTTTTGTATATGAAACTAGCATATTAGCTATTCAAAATTCTCGGATTACTTATATACTGAGAGAGAGAGAGACAGAGAGAGAGAGAGAGACAAAAATAAATTTGTTCACTTTGCGATTGAATATTTCTATTCTGAGTTTCATGGAATCATATCAAATATTCAGGAAGTTGTATATATATATATATATATATATATATATATATATATATATATATATATATATATGAGAAAGGGAGAGAAAGATAAAACAACAAATCACCATCAAACTTCCTCAAGAGTTGATGTGTTTCCATGAAACTCAAAATATTCATTAGCTAATTGAACAAATTTATTTATTTCTGAACATATATGTTTTACAATTAAGTCTCCTGACTAGTGGATAAAATCCATGCAATTCAAGATAAATGCATAATCCATGCAAAACAAAATAAAGAAACTTACAATTTATTATATATATATATATATATATATATATATATATATATATATATATATATATATATATATGCTTATATATTAAGGACAATTTAAATTTTTGGAAAAACTCTGCAGCAAAGATTCATTTAAATAAGTTTTATTAAAGTTTTGTTATTATTATACAAGACTGAAGCAAGATCAAGACATGGCAAGAGCTTTAGTATTTCAACCATGAGACCAGGTTCAAATCTCACTCTATTCAGTTAGAGGTAATGTTTTTGGTAAGCAAACCATAGAGAAGTGTTTGAAGACCATACCACAGGTTGATCCAACCTTTGTGAGTTAAACAGTGTAGATGTAACTGTTTGGAAGCCATTAATGGTTGTGATAGCATGAATCACAAGTCCTCACCTAATGTGCAAATAGAAGCTCTTCTGCCTTGGTTGGCAATCTATCTGGTAACCATCCTTAACCAGCCTGGTGACTTATGGGGTTGTATCAGGCTAAAAAAACTTACAGTAATGGAAATTCTTGTTCAATTAAATATATGTCATGTTGGTTTGAAATCTGCCGCAGGCATAAAAATATCTTCTTTTTTCTCTTCCATGTTTCTTCAGGATGTTGGCAATCATGGCTTTCCACAATTTCCTGTCCTCTGTAGATCTTAATGAATTCTATCTTTTTTTTATCTCTCTTGCCTTCAATATATCCAGTGAGTATTAGATTTTCCAAGCCCTCATTCCTCATTATGTAACCCAGAAATTTCAACTATCTCTGTCTGATGTCAAGTGTAAGTTTACTTTTTGTTTCTATTTTTTATAAAACTTCATCATTGCTCACATGTTCAGTCCATGGTATTCTCAGCATCCTTCTGTATAATCATATATTTGTTGCTTTAAATCTCTTCTTCATCTGTGATGTGATTGTCCAGCTTTCATTCCCCCATAGGAGGACTGATATTTTGTAATAGTTCTGTACTCTCTTCTTTGTTTCTAACAAAATTTTCCTATTTCTTAATACTTTGCTTGGCTTTTGGACGGTATCTTTCACTATCTCAATGTGCCTTCAGATTTCAGTGTTACAGTTTCCATCCTTTGTTAAAATACTTCCTAGATATTTAAATTGTCCAATTTTTAATTTGCCTGTTGGCCTGTTTCTTTTGCTAAAGAATGAGATAACTTTCACATAAAACAGTTATTTATATAAGAAAACAAATAACACAAATGAAATAAAATAGCCTTCACCACAGAAGACGATATTTCAACATGAGTGTAAAATATTTATTTAATATTTTCATTACTCCTATTATCATCATTCTCCTGACCACTACCCCCACCATCACCACCAGCACAACAACCACCATATTCAAAAGACACTGCAACAAGGAAGGTAATATTTATGCCCAGAAATATATTGTTTTTTTTTCTAGAGAAAAAGTGCATTGGAAGCATGATGGGCTCATAACCGTGTATTGAGTAGCCATGGTCAAATGCAAAATAATGAACAGAACAGTCCAACAAACAGAATTGACAAAGTATGCAATAAAAAGAAAAAAGGAACAGGGCAAAAATGAAATAATATCAAGCAAGTAAGCAAAGAACAAATGCAAGGCAAATTAACAGTAATAAGGCAAAAGAGTTCACAAACTCAGAATTGGTGTTGGAACACAAAAGCAAGGTTGGGCAAGCAAATGTTGTATCCTGACTTCTAGACAAGGCAAACTGAGACTGTCATGTCAAACTGCAAACCAGCCTATTTTATTGGCTAAGAAAAAAAAATCCCAGCATACATTTGTGTGCTTTTGCCAATAAAAAGGGAGGGTCAAGTGTTCTGCATTCATTCCAATGCCAATTGAAGTCAAAAATTTACCTTGAGTTCCTTGATAAAATTCAAAGGAGAATCAGCAATATTACTGATCCTGACCTGGCAGCTTGGTTTCAGTTAATTTCCCACCACCATAAGGTTGCCACTCTGTGACTTTTCTAAAAATAATTTTGTGGTAATTGTTCAGATGAGCTCTTCACCATAAGGCCTAAACTTTTTGAATTTAAGTGTAGTACTAGACTGAAATTTACAGTTGATCTGGCTAGATGTAACTGTAACTTCTATGGTAACATTTTCTTCTCTTGCACTTCTCACTTTTGGAAACCCCTTCCATCTCTATGCTTTCCAGCTAACTTTAATCTCCAAAAATTTAAATGCAATGTCAGTAGTTAGCAATTGACAGTATAATACCTGCGCTCAGTTTGCATTAAGAATTTCAAGAATACCTGCATTTATGTGCAATTGTACATGCTCCATTCGACTCTGGCTTGATAAATTTGATGAAATTTACCATTTTGGAGTTATTAACAGTAAAAGTTTGGATTCAGTTGCATCACGGGCAGTCATTACGGGCATTGTTTGTATACATTCTCTGCAGAATAGCTATTAGTGTAGGTATCGTTGCACAAACTGAACATGTCTATGTAAATAGTTCTTGTGCACAGTAATTGAAACAAATTTAGACAAGAAAGATTAGTTCCGCACTTAGCTTTTCACAGCGAATGTATGCAAACAATGCCAGTAATGGCTGCCGCCAATGACACAAATGAATTTGAAATTTCACTGTCGATAACTCCAAAACAGTAGATTTTATCATATTTATCAAGCCAGATTCAAATTGAGCATGTACAGTTAAACATAAATCTAAGAATTCTGGAAATTTTTAATGTGAACTAAGTGTGGGTGTTATACTGCAAATTAACCTTTTGATATTAATTGAAATAATAATCAATATTTTTGATTATTATTGTGCAAATTACAAATTGATATCACCAAAATCAAAGTACAACAATTTAAATATCTGGGAAGTGTTTTAACAGAGGAGGGAAAATGCAATGCTAAAAATCGAGGGCACATTGGGGTAGAGAATGATGCCTTTCAAAAGCTAAGTAAAGTATTAAGAAGCAGAAAAATTATAAAAAGCAAGAAATAAAGAAAAGATTATTGTGACTGTGATGTAATATCAGTCAACCTGTATGGCAGCGAATGCTGGACAATCCTCATCATAGAAGAAGGAGATTCTTGAAGCTACAGAAATGGGATTCATCTGAAAGATGCTGAGAATACCATAGACCAAACATGTGAGTAAAGGCAAAGTTTTAGAGAAAATGGAAACAAAAAGGAAACATACTTAATATGAGGGAGTTGAAATTTCTAGGGCACATAATGAGGAAAGAGTGTTTGAAAAATTTGATACACACAGACCTGATTGAAGACAAAATGGATAAAGGAAAGCAATGCATAAAGGAAATTGTGGAGAGCCATGATCGCCTATGTCCTAAACGAACATGGCAAATGTAAAAGAAGAATCAGTATTGTATCACCTGCTGTTCTTATGCAATTAATTTTCTGAATGAATCTTAATCATCTGCGATATAGTAAATGAAAACAGTGACATTAGAGTGTATCTGCATTCAGAATTTTGGCTAGCGGAAAGGGTGAAATGTAAAAGCTATGACTTTGAATTTTTTTTTTATCAAATTCCTTACCCAAAGAGAACATTTTGTAGAAATCATGGCTGAACAGTTCCCATGAAAAGAACAAATTTTCCAAATTTTCACCTTTATTACCTAAAGCGAGTATTTTAAACATGTGCGTGTGTATGTGTATGCATAAAAATGAAAAAATAGACACTTGCAAAAAACTTGAACAAAGCCATCATTTCTCTCTGGGTACTTTGATTTCATGTCAACTTCTCCATGTCCCTGACAACCATAAATAGATATTTTCTACAATATATATATATATATATATATATATATATATATATATATATATATATATATATATATATATATATTGTGTATGCATATTTGTTGGGTGTAAGTGGTTGGAAGGAGAAGAGAATAAAATTTGAAACTGTCATGAGATTTTCAGGTTTTTTTTGTTTTTTTGAGAGAGAGAGAGGTGAGGGTGTTGAATTATGGAAGGGATCGGAGTTAGAAATTCTTAAATCTATTTTTTATTTCCGGATCTGAAAAAAATATTAAAAAAAGTTTTAGGCATTTTTACATTTAGTTTCTCTAGATTTTATTCAGTGATTATTGGAGAAAAACTCTTTACATAATAAAATTGTGATGCATAATCTATCTATCCCTTTCCGTATATCTGTCTGTCATTCATAGGCTGTTAATATCTATCTATGCAGCTTTGTCAATATCTATCTTTGCAAATCTTTCCATATCTATCATTCTCAGTCTCTTAATGTATATATTTGCAGCTTTGTCCATATCTATCTTTGCAAATCATTTCATATCTATCCATTTATCTATTTATCCTAGTTTCTTCATATATCATTGTCGGTCTGTATCTATCTTTTTATCTATCCATCCATCTATCTGTCTATCATTCTCAGTCTATTAATATATATATTTCCAGGTTTGACGATATCTCTCTATCTTTGCAAATCTTTTCATATCTACCTATTCATCTATCCTTGTCTCTTCATATATCTCAGTCTATCTATCTATCTATCTATCTATCTATCTATCTATCTATCTATCTATCTATCTATCTAAGAGTAAGAATGAGTGGATAGAAAGAGTGAAATAATAAGATCTATCTACTCCAGAGATAGAGAAAGATTAAAAAAAAAAAAAATCAAAAAGTTCAGTTAAAGTTTAAGAAATCTTGTTTTCTGGAATAATGAATTTTTCTTAGAATTAAACTTTTTTTTTTCCAAACTAAGTAATGTGATAAATATATATCATTTATCTATTCCTTAACTAATCCCCCCCCAAAATAAATAAAAACATTCCCCAAATAAAATCAGTAAAATTATTAATGCTTTGTGATCAAACCAAAGATGGTATTTAAATAAATAAATCTAATGATAGTAAAATTTTACAATCTTTTCAACAATTGAAGAAAGCAGAAGGATTTTGTAAAAATGTTAAAAAAAATTAAAATAGTGGATAAAGAGCAGGGCCAGAGCATACTACCCCTGACTCTGGGGTCGAAAATCTGATTAGGTCCCCAAGCAGTGCTTTGTGATGTTCTCTATCTTATCAATATACTCTTTTTTCTGTCTACATTTATATATTTTAAAAATTAAACTAAGCACAACTGACTATTAAGGGATGAAAATTTTCTGCAGATTTTGTCATGATTCTGCAGTTTTTTTTTTCTTTTTCAAATTGGTGGAATTCCTGAAAAAACACTATACATAATTCACTATTTTTTATCCATAA
Source organism: Acanthosepion lycidas (assembly GCA_963932145.1). NCBI lineage: Eukaryota > Metazoa > Mollusca > Cephalopoda > Sepiida > Sepiidae > Acanthosepion > Acanthosepion lycidas. Next base: position 45,913,432 of record OZ010583.1, read on the forward strand.
TGTTGAATATGTTAAAATCATTCAACATCTGAACAACAAAAATCTCAAGTTAATCTTAAAATTGCCACAAAACATTGTTGATTTATTATGACATGTCTCTAATTTGTATTTAGATAAATTGTATTTAGATAAATTGTATTTACTTTCAATTTTTCTAGTTGAATTGTTTACCTATATTGCATATGATCCAGTATTGTACATAATTAGGTTACATTAAAATTTGTATGTTATATGAATATTACCTTATGAAAATTGAGATGTAGTATAGTGGGTGACCTACGTATCATAGAATTGGGGTAGTGGGTAGCATGAAACCCTTGCAACAGTCCTGGTAAAGAGTGTCCAAAAACCATTGACTATTTAATCATATCTTATAAAAAAATAGATGTAAAAATGCACCCACCAATAACAATAATAATTATAATTATTTGAAAATTGTTTATTTTTTTATCACTAAAGAACTTCTAATCCAAGGTAAAAGCTAATCTACTGCTACTATTTTATTAAACTAATCCCATTTCTCGTGACCAGCTTCATTGAGATAATCAGTTTTAAAGTGTAAAGTTTCAAGGTTGTTTATATAAGTTAACAGCTACACTGCTCATACCATTAACGAAATATTAATTTTCGTTCCAACAGCTGTAAATCATTAAGTAAAAGTTGAAAGAAATTATTATATTTTTCAGCCAAATTTTGGTTTCATTTTTTAAAAATTCTTTTATTTTAACTTTGAACTTAATTGATTGTTATCACTAAGTTTTCTGTTCATTGAATCCAAAGGAAGTTCTAATTTGATATTCATACCATTGCAAAAGATGCTAGAAGAATTTTCAGTTCTGTGCATGATTGATTGATTCATTTTTGATGGCTTATCAAACCTTTGCAGGCTATTTAAAGCCAGAAAATATTTCTTTTTGATATCATCAATCATGATGAATGGATGTTCCATCAGGAAGGCCCTGTGCCTTAAACTCAACCCAAATGAAGCTTTCAGTGTTAGTTTCATTTGTCTTTATTCACCCTACTTTTAGTAAGCAAGTGGAACTCGTACATATGATTCTTTGATAAAAATTGCTGGAAAAGTAGTTGGTTCCCACTACCATTCCAATAAGTATATGATTCCTCATGCTATCTATCCCATATATTTACAAGAGCCAGACCAGGGCCAAAATTGAGTACTGCTACCATAATTGGGCAGTAGCTATCCAATCTCAATAGAGTCCAAAAGTTTCTCCACATCCTTGTGGATGACAAATTATTTTTCACTCAACAACCGCTCTCTCACAGACAAAACTGCTGAATCCCCACTGTTCTATCACTATTTCCATGCTCAGATGAATGATATTCCTTAGTTTCACCAGTTCTAACCTTCATGGTTATGACCCACCATGCTACAGACATTGTAGGGAACCACCCTCAATTCCCTTCATATTGCATGAGTTTGAAGTAAACTCTACTTGGACAAATTCTCATTTTCCCTATCACTACTATCTTAACCTGTTCATACCTAGGCTTATCCATTATCTTCCCCACATATCCATCTAAACTATTACACTGTAACCTCAACCTTGAGTGGCTCTCGGGCATTGTACAGTGTGAATATCACTGTAAAATATATTATTACTATTATTTTTATTATAAAAGATTATAATCAAGACATGTTGAAATCATTACACAAAAGCTTTCATGTTTCAATATTTTGATTGTAATTCTTCAGGTGTTGGTAAGTAACTGATGATTAAATGAATTTTAAGGAAATTTATTTAAAAAAAAATAAACTTGTGGCTATGATTAACCAATTAAATGTCACATCTACAATAAATAGAAAAGTAAGCTCAGTGGGTAGAGGTGGGTGAGTTATTTTTTCATGTCATACTAAAACATAACATAGGCCATCATTGATGTTTGTGGAAAATATGTCAGTGATATATATATATATATATATATATATATATATATATATATATATATATATATATATAATGAAATGGACAAAGTCCGACAATTATTTTAAGACATTTTTATATTTATACATTCTTTTTATGGACACAAATATTTAAGTAAACATAAAAATATCTTAAAATAATTGTTGGACTTTGCCCATTTCATAATGCGTGCCGTCATTTGTTTACATTTGGATATGATATAAGCAGATATGAATGTACATGAGAGAATCATGGAAGATTGTAGTTTAAAGACAGTAAAATCAACCTTGATAACCAAACGCTCCTCTATGGCCCAATCGGTTAACAGCATGTCAGGCTATATGATGGTTCTGTATAGGATACATGTTCAATTCCTGTTGGAGGATTAATATTTACTATGAAAATTTCTCGGACATGCAGGCCAGTAAATGTTTTTAATACTGTTTATTATAAACAGGGCATTTGCTTAAATATTTGTATCTATAAAAAGAATGTATAAACATAAAAATGTCTAAATATATATATAGATATATATATATTATTACTTAAACATTATTTTTAATAGACACCTATATTTGTGTAGACACTCCATTTATTTATTAAACAATATATTCATTTATTTTCATCTAAATTTGAGAAATCTGCACTCTTCAGTAGGATTCAAAACTGTGCAGGAGAAACTTTTATTAGATCTGATCTGATCTAGACTGTCTAAACCACGTAGTGCATTGTTGATTAAAAATGTTGAATTGGGCATTATAAAAAGCTAATCTTCCTCAGTCTTTTGTAACATTCATATCTACCAAGTTTTGCATCCTAACATAAACAAAGCAATTTCTAAAGAAGTGATGGATTTTAATTTATTAATCTGACATATTTTATTACTTATATGTTACTTTCAGTGAATACACATATTTGAGAAGATGCTCCATTTATTTATTAAAAATTATAAATATTTATTTATTTTCTTCTACCAGCCTGAATATTCAAATTTGAAAGAGACCTTGGAATCTAATTGATAGAGGTAAAAAATAGATATATTTCATTATTTATTTAATATTACATCAGATATCAAGTTTTTGACCCAGTGAGGTTTAAAGAAGTGAACTAAAGAAGATCTGATGAAAGCAACAGATGTAAAATGCAATTAGAATTCTGTCTATCTTTCTGCTAGTCTTTACTTACAGTTGTACACTTAGATTGGGACAGCAAATATACTCATTAGTATAGGGACAAAACTAAAAGAACAATATATATATATATATATATATATATATATATATATATATATATATATATATATTCAGATATAATTAAAAATATATCTGCAAAAAGACAATTGGAATTAAGATGAAAGGAAAATTATTTTAGCCAATGCATTTTGTCCTCTGATTGGCTTTGATAAAGTCCATCAGAAGATGAAAGCATTGGTCAAGATAAGTTTTCTTTTTGTTTATATTCATATATATTTATGTATATATAATATATATATATATATATATGTATGTATGTATATTACACTAGATGATTTCGAACATCAAGCTTCCCATAAGAATGCAAGGATACAGACTAATGAATTGTAACTACCACACAGATGCCACATCAGTTCTTGATAATGACTACTAAAGTTGAGAGTATTTGAACAAAAATAATAAAATATGAACTTTGGGTAGTTTATCCAAAAGATTGCACACAATTCTCAACACCTTATACAGAAATTGGAAAAATACAATAAATTATCTATCTATCTATCTATCTATCTATCTATCTATCTATCTATCTATCTATATATATATATATATATATATATATATATATATAAATGGCTGGCCACTCATATTTGTCTATGCCTGTCTACTAGGGTACTATTGCAGACACCTGCTCAGGCACATTTGTACTTATTCACTTATTCAACATCCACAGAGACCACCTGTGGTTTATACTGTAACTATGCTGAGCAGGCCTTAGTTACAGTTTCTGGGAGAGAGAGCATATTATCTGGCATCATCACTAGTCTAACTAAGGCCCATATGCTTGAAGTCTTGGTGATGATTACAATGACTTGAGACTTTGTGGTACCTCAACCATTGACGACTGCAAAATAGTTCAGTCTACTTAATTTCACTCACAAGGCTGGGATCACCTCTACAGGGAAACAGAATCAACATGTCAACTTGACAAAAAATTTGAAACTGGGACTGATGGTTGGAAAGCAAACATTCTAACCACTCAATCACGTGCCTATACCTTTATATATATATATATATATATATATATATATATATATATATATAATTTATTCAATACATATAGCATAAACATGTTATAACATCACTACAAAAATAGACATTTTGTTTCAACACTTCTGGTGTCTTCTCAAGTGATGGCGTTGAATGTCTGGTTTACAATGAAGAACAGTGGACCAAAAAGACATCCAGTGATAATTTTGACATCTCAATGGGTTCTTTAGATTCAGCTAAAGCCACTGAATTGGTGGGATTTTTTCTTTTATACAATTTAAGTGCCTTTGAGTGCCTAGACTGTGATAGTATCAGATTATATAGAGGTGATGGCTTATTAGTAGTTAAAGACACTACAAAAATTAAGGTAGATCATATTAGAAAAATCATCCATAGGAAGTTTAAGGATTTAGGTCTTAAGACTATAGTCATGACCAATATTAGACAGGTAGACTTTCTGGATGTCACCCTAGACTTTAAATAGATATTCAACACCATCACTTGAGAAGACACCAGAAGTGTTGAAACAAAATGGCTATTTTTGTAGTGATGTTATAACATTTTATGTTAAAATTTTTGAATAAATAATAATTGTTCTACTCTGTATTGAGTACTCTTTTAAGAATAGTAATTTTTATTACTGGAATTTTATTCCATCTACACCAATCCTATACTTGTGTGTATATATATATATATATATATATATATATATATATATATATATAATACAAATCATTTGCACCTTTTAAAATACAGAAAAAGTACTAAAATTTAATATATTTTAAGTATAACAGAATTTTTAACAAAAATAATCAATAAATTAATAAATTGATAAATGTTCCATCAACTCTGTAGTTTCACATAACATTACTCATCAGAGTCAGAGGGTCTGATAAATCTGTTGAATTATTACCAGATATCACATATATACCATACAAAAATGCTAATCATAAATGCCAAATTTCAAAATTAGAAATTTTAAAATATACATTGAATCAATAGCTTCATCTACCACAAGGAGAGTGAGTCATGCCAGAAAGTTTTTCTCATCTGAGTCAATCCTTCAAATCTATAAGTCAGCTATCTGTCCTTCCATGGAATATTGCTGTCATATATGGTCTGGTGTATATCTCGAGGTTCTTGACAAAATCCAGAGATGAATATGCAATGTGATAGGTACTGATATTTAACCCTTTGCATGCTAGTGGCACTCCCGCATTGCTTGGGGTGAATTCATTTAAGAAAAAAATGAGTTATCAATTCCTCTGAAGATTTTGGATAAGAATAGTTTTAACTCTTGTCTCATCTTATTAATTTTGTCTCCTCTACACTATATCTGAGAATATTTACATACACACACACACACACACACACACATATATATATATATATATATATATATACATATATATATATGAGTCGTTAGACTTAGACCTGCTACTGCTAACATATAACCCAGTAAAAACATGGGTGGTCAGCATCTAAACCAGCTCCCGTACTAACATTTCTGCTGGTGAAGAGGGAGGCATGTCATCCCAAAGGAAGAAAACAAGACCTGTCAAAGGGCAGATGAGCTATTAATAGGAACATATATATATATATATATATATATATATATATTTAGTTTATGAAAAACTAGGTAATCCGTATGGGTAAACCTAAGGAGGATATAATCCAGAGAGCTCAATGTAAATCCAGAGCAAATAATTTAAATAAAAACAGACCACTTTAAGGTTCCATGTAATAAATTATTTCACCACAGCCCTTTTAAAAGGACTGTGGATTATCAGACTTTACTTCCAAACAAAAAATGAAAAGACTATATATATATATGCTCCTATTAATAGCTCATCTGCCCTTTGACAGGTCTTGTTTTCTTCCTCTAGGATGACATATATATATATATATATATATATATATATATATATATATATATATACATACAGGGGTTAGACAAAATAATGTGAACACTTGGCTTAAACATTTATTTATTGACTAATAAGGTGTTGGACCCACATTAGATTCTAAAATTGCTTTGATTCTATGTGCAATAGAATCAAATAAGTTTTGAATTGTTTCCAGTGGAATTTTATTCCTTCTTCAATCAAAATCTCAAAAAGTTGCTTCAGTGACAATTAGGGGTAGGAAATCTGTTCCTCACTCTCTGCTCTATAACTCCCCATAATGGTTCAATTATGCTGAATAATGTTATTGTGACTGGCCACTGAAGATGTTTAATTACATCATGATGCTCATCAAACAATGACTTCACTTTTTTTGCAGTGTCTCTTGGTGCATTATTATCTTGGATTATGACACTTTCTGGCAACAGTATGGTAGTCATTGTAAAGACACTGTCATTGTAAAGACATTGTCATTGAGAATATTGAGATATTTATCTGCAGAAATTCTATCATTAAGAGTGATGATAGGACAAGATAAATACCAGGAAGTTATTTCCCAAATTATTACTGAGCCACCTCCATCTTTGTGGAGACTATGCAATCCAGATCATAGGCTTTGTTCTTCATATATAAACACACCCATCTGGAGGAAATAACCTGAATAATCCATCAGAACAATTAATGTTTTTCCATTTCATAAGTATCCAATTTTCGTGATCATCACACCATTTTTTTTCACAACTTGGTGTTTCACTTTGTGATTAGGGGTCTAGGAATCACAGCCCTTCTGTGGAAACCAGCTTTGTGGAGCTATCAACATACTGTGTCTGTAGAAATGATTGGTTAAGTGAGTAATAAGTTCTGATGTCACTTTTGCTTCAGTAGTTTTAAGATTTATTGTCACAATTCATTTTAAAGCTCCTCGGTTTCTTTCGGTCATCTTTGGTTTCTATTTACTATTATTCTTTGCTGATGATGTTTTACCTTGTTTTGTGTAAGTTGTTATAACCAGGACATTAGAGCTCATGGCACATTCAATAATTCAGACATTTTGGGCACAGATGCTCCTAAGAATTGAGCACCAACTATTTGTCCTCTTTGAAAATCCGACAGGTTGTACATTTTAGTATGTAACTTCTTTACCTGAAGAAGAATAATGATTTAAGTGGAAAAGCAAGGTAAAGGATTAAAGTACTGAGCAGTTTATGCTGGTTTGTTGTTAACAAATACCCGGAAATGCTGGAATTGAAAAAAAATGCCATTTTTGCAAGCTGTTCATATTATTTTTGTCAAACCTCTCTCCCACTATCTATCTATCTATCTATCTATCTATCTATATATATATATATATATATATATATATATATATATATATATATATATATCAATGAAAAAAGACAACTTTATGGATCCATTGGTTATAATTTATTTCCCCAAGGAATTTCTTTTTCCCTGGCTCATCAGACCACACTTCCAAGGGTGAAAAAATGAATTTACATTTACACCTATTTTTATACACTTTTGATGGATAGTTTAAGTTGATGTAAGGTGATATAGAGAGTGGGGAGAGAGTGTGAGACAGACATGGCTGAAATTGAAGAGGGAAGGGAGAGATAGGAATGATTTTAAATGTATTTTATTTCAATACTTAATAATGAGGAAGGGAGGTGAGGAACAGATATTGATCTATTTAATAGGTCATATCACAAGAAACGATATAGAGAGAAAAAAGAGAAGTAAAGATGAAAGAAAAAAGATGTGGAATTCGAGGTGTAAGGAAAGAAAGGGCAATAGAGATTTGGGAAGGGAAATTAAGAGAATTAATGGATGTCAGCATATTGCAGTGAAATTGGAAAAACTCAGATTTATATATTTTGCTGTTAACGTTTGACAATAATTTAAGCATTTTAATTTTTCAACAAATTAAGCTAGGAAATAAGAATAATTTGAATATAAGATCAATAAACAAAAAATATTCTTAATATTGTGAATAAGAGTTAAGGAGTAATAGTTCCTAATTAAAGTTTAAGTTTTCAAATCAAATTTGAAAAATATTACAAAATGAAACAAGATTTAAAGGTAATAATAAAATATTATCTTTACACTAAATATATATATACATACATATATATATATATATATATATATATATATATATATATATATATATATATATATATATACATACATACACATATACATATATATATATATATATACATACACATATACATATGCACTTATACATATGCATACATACACAACACATACATATCTACATAAATATACATACATATACCTGTACACATATACATACACAACCACATACACATGTATCGATACACATACATATACATACATATCGTTACATACGTACACACACACACGCATATATATATACACATACATACTCTCACATGCATCCATATATATATATATATATACACACACATAAACATGCATACATTTACACAGACACACACACGCATATATATATATATATATATATATATATATATATATATATATATATATGCACATACACACACATATACATACACACATACACACGCATACATGCAAGCATCCTCACATCCAAATACAAGCAAGTAAATACTTCTGTATATAAACACCTACATATACATACAGCAACATATGTGTATGTTTTTAATGATGATATGGACATCTATAAATATTAGCCTAATTATAAGGCTATATATCAAGACACACATATATTATAATAAAAATGATTAAATTTATATAGAGAGACTTTATATATTATTTATATTTATATATTTAAACTTTCAGAATTTCCTTGAACAGGTTTTGGGGTTTTTTTTTAAGTGTAGTTAGTTATTTTGAGATAATTTCTGTATCTGCATTTACAGATCATCTCATTTTGTTGGTTGAGTAATTCTTCGAGATCATTATGTTTGATTATCAAGATTTACTCTTTAATGCAGAGGTCACAACTGTTTCTAGGAGTTTGAGCTCTAGAGATAATTCTCCATTTCATCTGTAGGATAAAACCATTTTCCAGTTCCCAGTAGTATTTTGATAGCACTGTTAGGTGTCTAAGGGATTCATCATTGAAGGAATGGCAATGGTTGTAGAAGTGCTGTTTCCAATTCCCAGCAGATATTCCAATATAAATCTTTTTTTATTTTGCATTCTCTTTGGTGGAGATTGTGGCTTCATACACCATGTTTTCTGTCATGCAAACTCCTTCCACTGGGCATTCAGTTTTTACTCTCCAATTACAGGTAGAATTCTCCTTTTGTAACTGGTTAGCATTAAATTCCTTTTGTAACAGGTTAGTATTAAATTCCCTGATGATATTACTATTGTGAGAATTTATAAATTTCTCTACATTGTTCATACATGAGTAACTACTTCTCAGATTCATATGCTCCCTATACAAATATATATATATATATATATATATATATATATGTATATATAATATTGTTACAAGAGAAGAATCAAATAAAAAGACTTTATATCCAAGGCAGATAGAAATCTCACATGCTCACCCTTTGTTTGAATAAACCTTTTTAGCATAAAAAATCAGTTAATACTTGTTCAGTTATAATAAAACAAAATGCACTTTTTCTCTTTTTGTTTGGTTTACTCTAGTTTGTTAATTTCCAATGAGATACAAATGTATAGTTTCATTACTTGTGTTGAATATTAATGCAAGCCTTTATCAAGTTTGAGGCAGTTTGTATTCACCTCTGTTTACTGCCTAATCTTGCACGGGACATCTCCCAAATACCTTTTGATTAGTACAGCCACTAACTTTAATTCCAGCAAATACTGTAAATATTCTAAATTTTGCTTATATTGATTTTATTTCAATAGTACGTTCTTATAATAGGAAAAGTTCCTACGCACAAAGTTTCAGCTGCCATGTAGAATTCATTCATTACTGTTGTAAGTATACTCTTCTGAAGCAGACATAAATTCACTCATCAAAAGTTATATAAATCTATTTGATTTCTCTGACCCCTATCTAAGAAAGCTGAAAATATTTAAACAAAAACTGAATGAAACATGAACTTGGGGTAGTTTATCCACAATTTATATCCCAATGTACTAAATCATATTTGAAATTTAGCCACTTTATTAGAAAATTACACAGAGCGATCTTGTCAGTTGAATTTTTAAATTGACTGATTCATTTTCTACAGCTTTTGAGCACTCTTTTAAAGACAGAAAATATTTGAGATAATAATTGTTTAGTGATACAAATCTTACTAATTAAGCCATAGCTAGAGAGAGAGAGAGAGAGAGAGAGAGAGAAAAGGGGGACTCATACCTTCTCCATAGTTTTTTGTGTACAAGTGAATATCACAAAGCCAAAAGGAATTGGAACCTGGATCCCCGATTAGCAATTCTGAGTCATTATCAGTTACACCATCCACACAGCCAAACTGGTATTCCCATGTGTTCAACTATCTGTGTACTGAAAAGCTTGAATTTGTTTAATGGTAACCTGTGTGAACTGGGGTTTCAACATGATTTGGCCATAAAACCCAGTGTACAAAAGCTTATTTAAAATTTGGTCACTTTAATAGAAAATTAAACACAGAGACCATGTCAGGTGAAGTTATCAAACTTTGTTTATATATATATATATATATATGTATATATATATATATATATAGTTAGTCTATGAAAAACTAGGTAATCCATGTGGGTAGGATAAAATCCAGAGAGCTCAATGTATATCAGAGCAAATAATTAAAATAAAAACAGACCACTTTAAGGTTCCATGTAATAAATTATTTCACCACAGCCCTTTTAAAGGACTGTGAATCATCAGACTTTACTTCCAAAGGTTAAAATGAAAAGAAATTTACACATTTTTGACGGGCTGTATTAAGCATATGTAAATTAACAAAGTGAGGAAGTGAGTGGGGAGAGAGAAGACATGAGTGAGTTAGATGTAATTTAATATTTCTATTCTTTCATACTTAAAATTACTTGAGGAGGTCCAGACATTGACACATTTAAACAGTTAACTTATCGGAAGTTATATATTGATATAGAAGGGGTAGAGGAGAAAAAGGGCATAAAGGACATAAAGAGAAAAAGAGAGAAGGAAGTCATGAGAGAAGGTGTCACTAATTTTCTTTAGAAAGAACAGGCTTGAAAAAGATGCTGTTATTTTGTTTTACTTTGAAAGTGTTATTTTGGGGGTTCATAAAGATTATAATGTTTGATATAAATTTGAAAGTCTAAACTGTCTACAAAGAATTTAATTTGATGTTTGTTAGGGATTTAAATCTTTTTAAAAATTTTGGGGATTTTTTATGAAATAGTCGATTAGAAAAAATATTCATATAAAGTACATTAAAAGAATAAAATTTTATTTTAAAATATAATTTTACTTCTAGTAATCTTTATTATTTTAAAAAAAAATTTTTTATTATTGATTATTAAGTTGACATCTCTATCCGTTTGAATTTTGTTCATGAATTTAACTCGTGACTGTTTTTATATGCGTAATCTCTTTTACATAAAGTTTAGTTAATATGGAGTAATATTTGAAGGTAATATTAAAGATCTTGCTCTGTCATATACTGTATACACACGCATGCAAATCTCACATATACATACGTTCCTTTACATGTGCAATCACTCATACAGGTACCCATGTATCGATATACACAAGTAATTTCATGTATTAACACCTACATAAATATCAAAAAATTTTTCCAATTTAAATATTTTATCATCAATAATGATTATTAAATGGTAATATATTTCAATTTAAATTAAATTATTAATTTAAAAATTTACCTTTATATTATAAAGAATTTTAAACTCACACTTCCAATTGGAGAATATTAAAGGAGAAAATGCGATAAAACATTAATAACAGAACTGTAAGTCCTTCTTTTATAATATTCTATATATCCATAAATATACACATACACACATATACACATATCCGTACACATGCATACACACACATACATACATATCCATATATATACATATATCTATATATAAACATACACACACACAAACATAAATATATGTATATACTCATACATAAACATATACACATGTAGATATAGATAACACACACACATACATACATACATACATACATATACACATATACACACATATATACACACATATATATACACATACACATATATACATATACACATATACATACACATATATACATATATACATACACATACATACACACACACACATATATATATATATATATATATATATATATATATATATATATATATATATATATATATATAAGCAATCTGATATAGTTGTGCAGCCTCATAGTCCTATGTAAAAATCATATCTGCCTGCTCACAATATGAATATCCTGTTATTGTTAAGCGGAAAACTTTTCATTTATATCACTACTACACATGTTAAATATCGAAGACAGACTGGCCACAACTTTACATGAATGACAAATGTAACCTGGTCTAAATGGCAACACAGCACCATGTACTGTAATCTTTCTTTAAAATTAATAACTCAAAAAGGAAGGACTTGCAAACATATGTATTTATGTATGAGAGAACATGAACATATATATAAACTCAATGTAAATACAAATAAACTCAATGTATGCTACTGAAAATATATAAACATATGTTTATTGGTAGGTAAGTAAAAAGACTGAGTGCATTTATACACTGATACACAAATAGATAAAGGATTATAATGTGTTGTTGGATTAAGAGATTATCAAAAGTGGCTAATCATTTGTTGAATCTGTGCATAGATGAGAAGAGATATTGATGAATGCTTCATGACAGGATTATTGTTGAATTGTTCAGACGATGAGTAGAAGACGACAAGTGGTCAGAAGCCGGAATCAGGCAAAAAGGAGATAGAAAACAGCTTTGAGAAAATGGGGAGGGAGAGGGAAAAAATGCAATTCAGTAGATATAAAATACTTTAAAAGTACATCACAGGATTGCCAGATTGGGTTACTATTGAAAGCCTGGTGTTACTAAATTTTGAATTTCATTAACACAGGCTACTAATAATAAGAAAGTCAATTCAAAATTTAGTAATGCACTAGGCTTTCATTCCAATTTATCCACTCAAGGAATCTTGTCTGCCATATATTATACATATTTGGTTAAAAAAGAAATGACAAATGAATATTAAATGGGTATTAGTTTTGTCGTACGGAGGTGATCCATATATTTATCTATCTAATCTAAAAAATATACATTTGAAAGTCCAGTATTATTAAATTTTGAATTTTATTTCTTGAAACTTTAGGAGCTACTTTTAAAATTAGCTAGTTTTCTTCCCCCACTCTGTATCATGTCCCTTCTTGGGTGTTGGCAATCATAGCACTCTCTATAATTTCCTGTCCTTTATAGTTCTTAGTAAAGTTTGTCTTTTTGCTATCTCTCCTAATCCCTGTTCCGCCAACCAATTACACAAGCATGTTAAATAGGTTATATTTCTTCTGCATTTCCCTCTTGCCATTCTGTTCTGTGAGTATCAAATTTCCCAAGCAATCTTTCCTCATTATGTGCCTGAGAAGATTCCACTATCTCTTTCTGATGCTAAGTACAGGTATTTTTTTTGTTTCCATTTTCTCTAAACTTTGTCATTGCTCACATGTTCAGTCCATGGTATTCTCAGCATCTTTCTGTAGTACCACATTTCAGGTGCTTCAAGTCTCTTCTTAATCTGTGAAGAGATTGTCTATCATTAACTGTCATATGGGATGACTTATATTTTTAATGAAATTTTCCTATTTCTTAATACTTTGCATCACTTTTGGAAAGCATCTTTCACTAAACCATCTCACTTTCAAACACTTTATCAAATACATTTGTATAATTTATTAGACAGAGGTATACATTCTTTTGCATTTGTATTGCTTTTTTTGATATCATTCTGAACATAATTATTGTATTCCTTGTTCCAGTAACTTTAACAATTGTTATATTAATTAATATTATCATTGTATTTCAGGTTTAATTCTGCTGCATGATCTATTCTTCAGAATTCAGATATAAGTTTTGTTATATAGCTCATTAGGCTGATTGTCCAATGGAGTTCATATTCATTTGTGTCTGGCTTTTTAGGCAGTGCTATGAAAATAAGTCTACTTAATCTTCTAGTATCTCACCACTGTTGTATAATTCATTTATTATGTCTGTAATTTTGTCAATGCTGAAATCATCTAAGTTTACCAGCATCTCTATTACAATTCCATCTGGTTTCTGTTCATTTTTGCAAGTGCTGATTTCACTTCAAATTTTAATATTTCTGATACTGCATAATTTCTGTATATTGCTGGTTGTCCTCTTTCATTGTGAAAGGGTTCTCTGGTGTATTTGTTTCATCACTGAAGTATTTTTCTTTCTAATTTATCAGTCTCCCATCCTTGGAGTTTATGTGTCTTGTTGATGAGCATGTCTTTTATCCTCTGTTAGTCCCTTCATTCTTATATACAAATCTGCTTTATCTGTAATACACTTTTTTTTCCATTTCTGCACATTTTTCATTGAGCCAAGGTAGAAGGTTGTTGACTGGCAATGTTTTAAGGGCATATAAGGAGAGGAAATTTCATGAACACAGTGCAGACAGACATGGAGCCTCTGAATTCTTTTAGTTTGAATCTCTCAGACTATATCTGGGACACTTTTCAAGCGGGAGAGCAACCAGCAGCCTTACAATTCCACAAGCCTGATACATGCATGCAATTGCTTCTGAGACATTTTTTTCTTTATACTTTATGTTCATCCAGTGCAAAGCCCAAGAGCCACTTAATGTAGAGCCTTCCTAAATTAGGTTGTATGGGAATACAAGGAGGGAGAAAGAGCTGTATATTTTGAGAATATGTAGCAAAGATAATAGTTGGCAATAGATTTAAATATGTTAAGAGAGTATTGACCAAGGAAGTATCTCTTCAGAAGTTCATTCCACATTGTAATAATTCTGGGAAGAAAGTGACCGGAACTTACTCCTTACCAATGAGGAATGAGTTGACTCATTGTACATGGCCTGGTGGTTCCTAGTGTGATGGTCTGGAGTAGTGGAATCAAAGAATATAAAAAATAAGAAAAATGGAAATCATGATATAATAGCAAGAGGCTAGTAGGGTTGTAGTGTTATTACATTGAGACTAATTTTGGTTTTACTGTTTTTCTAAGCTAAACTTGGGTACATTTTTATTAGACATACTGATGTTTACTATTGAATGGAACTGAACATATAGAAAGCAACAGCATGCAAAGCTGCTTAACAATAAACAAAAAAAATATAATAATTTCCATTCTTCTTCTTCTTTTATGTGCTGTGTCCCTTCAGGACGTAGGTGATCATGGCTCTCCACTTCCTCCTATCCCTTGTAGTTCTCAATATGTTTTGTCCTTTTGCTACTTCAGCCAGACCCTGTTCTGTCATTCACTTGCTTAAGCCCACTAAATATGTCACAGATTGCATTCCCTTGTCTCTTTTCCCCTCTGTTTGCCCTGTGAGTATCAAATTCTCCAAGCCCTCTTTTCTCATTAAGTGTCCTAGAAATTTCAGCTGCCTCTTCCTGATGTTAAATATAAGCTTCCTCCTTGTTTGTATCCGCTCAAAAACTTCATCATTGCTCATATGTTCAATCCATGATATACAGCATTCTTCTGTAGAACCATACCTCCTTTGCCTCAAGTCTCTTCTTCATCTTTGATGAGACCATCCAACATTCGCCTCGATAAAAGAGGACAGATATCATGTAGCAGTTCAGTACTTTTTCCTTTGTTACCAATGAAATCCTTCTATCTCGTAATACTCTGCCTAGCTTTTGGCCATGCGTCTTTGGCCATCCCGATACATCCTCAGATCTCAGCACCACATTTATTGTCCTCTGTCAGAACACTTCCCAGATATTAAAATTTCCTCACCTGCTTGATTTTAGGGTCACCTGACTTGCAAATCACATTTCAGGCTCATCTTTTTGCTGATAACCATGCATTCTGTCATCTTGCAGTTTATGAAAATGGTTGTACCCAGGCAAAAGTGAGAATTTCATTTTACCACAGTCACCCTAAAAGTAATAAAAAGTTCATAGTAGAAACCCAAATTTTGGTACACTTCCTCTTTAATTGTTTATCATATATGAACATGTACTACCATAGAATACACTCAAACTCTCAACCTTTAAATTTCATACAATATAATGCATTTTTATAATTAATGAATTATTTGTTATTGTGTTTATCTCATATATTGAATTATATAATTTTATGAATAACAATACATAGCATTATTATTATTATTTTATGTTCATATATATATATATATATATATATATATATATATATATATATATATATATTCTCGACTCTCCCATCAAATTCAACATATGAGGGTAAAGCAGCTCAGTTCCTAGGAAACTGACAGCCCAACAACAGCACAATGAGATTTGATTATAGTGGTGAAGGTTTCGTGCAGGGCAATCCACACTTGTTGAAGGGCCGATTACAGAGACCTGGTGCACTACATGCCACAAGGTCCCCAAACAACCCTCTGCAGGTTTTGAATTCAGAGTTGTCTTTCTCCTATACCAGTTGCCATCCCAGGCTATAGAACCTGGTCTGTCCTACTATTTACCCATAGATGGAGGGAGAAGAAGAGGATTCACACCATTCCCAAGGGTATTAGCACGTAAGTGAATGTAATGGATTTGACTGGAATTCAAACTCGGCTCGCCAATTCCTCGATCCAAGCCGCTATCCATTACTCCACCGTGCCTCTTTATATATATATATATATATATATATATATATATATATATATATATATACATACATACACACACACACAAGTCATTTCTTATGAATATTAATATTACATTGAAAATAGAACGAGAAAAGTTACAGACAATATAATGAGTAAGTTTGAAGAATTTAAGTTTTAAGTGGACAAACATATTGGAAATGATTAATTCTAAGAGGCTCTGTTATACTTGGCTGCAGATTAGAGTTAGCTTTTGATTCTGAAGATGATATGTGGTCAGTTCTGACAGAATGAAGATATTAAGAATTTGATTGGCTATTGTATCTAAGAACGGACTGGATCAGAAGAATTACCATATAAGGAAAGTATAATGAAAATACTTGAAGATTTAGAAATTAAAGTGGACAGAAAAAGGAAGATTTAGTGCTGGAAGATTATATTTCATCTTAGACTAGATTAACTTCAGTGCTTAGCCATAGTAAAGGATGATAAATATTGCTCAAATGTATTAATGTCAGTGTACACGGTCATATTTTTTCTTTTTATCTCAGAAACAAAACTACTAAAGCATTATTCCTCAGGATTTTGTTTATTATCTTACTACTTGAAACATTTTGTTTTTATCTAATTAATCTTCAATTTTATTTGATAAAGAGAAATATGTATTATTTTGCTAATGGAGTAGTGTCTCACCAAGGAGAAATGAATGGTAAGCAAGGTAGCCTCACAGACCATTACTGTGATACAGAGTTCCACCTTAGCAGAGAATTCTACACCTGTGCCCTTGTACCAAATTAAACTTGCTAAATCTCAGCAACATTTTTTATTTAAATGGTGCTTTCCCCTATACAAGGGGACACATCTTCTTTATTAAGATTTCATGAATGTGCAAGCCAATAAACAAAATGCACACTGTTTAATAAACAAAAATAGGGTGTATGTTTGAAAAAATATCTGCTATAATAATGTTTGAAGTTCATATATAAAAGTGATGAAAAATGAGAAAATAAACAGTCAACTGCTGGTATCTCCTGATGAGTGGACAGAGTGATTGATGGAGGGCCTCTCTAAGAAACTAGCGTCAAGATGCTGAAAATAACATCAGTCAGGTGACAAATTTTATATTTATATATATATATAGCTTCAACATCGCTTGACAATGGAACAAAAACATTAATTTTAACTTTAATTTAAAGTTTAATTTTTAGTTCTGAAACATGGTAATTTCTGTGCCATGATGAATATATATTTTTAAATAATAATATTATAATATTATATATATATATATATATATATATATATATATATATATATATATATATATATATATATATAATTATTTGTGATAAACATATTCATGAAGCAAGAGTGTTTGCAGATAAAAAGACTTTATATGTTATTCCTCAACTCGTGGTTTCATGCAAAAAACAATCTATTGCGTTGAACATGAAACTCAAGTTTACTATCTTACTACTTGAAACATTTTGTTTTTATCTAATTAATCTTCAATTTTATTTGATAAAGAGAGGTAAAAAAATACCAGTGAGGTAAAAAAAAATGTATATTTATTAATATATATTTAATCAAATTTTATATTGAAACAAGCACCATCTTATTAACAATAGCACTCAATTTGCAATAACTGATATTCATATATATATATATATATATATATATATATATATATAGTGTGTGTGAAATGGGTAAATTTTCACTATTTTATATTTTTATTTTGCTCATGGGCATTGTTTGTTTTTGATTTTGTTGACTGCAAAGTATAGTAGGGTCAGTTGGGCAAAATCTGTGAGAAAAAGACCACCATGATGCAAGTTTCTCCACCAGAATTTTGAAAACAGGATGCTGTACTGCTTGACATTCACACCAGAAGCTACAATACAAATATTTTGGGTGTCAAACTGAGGACAGTGCAGAGGATTTGAAAAGAGTTGGATGAGTGTAACTGTAATTATGAAGGCATGGCAGCTTGGAAAACTTATTCTGATTTTTCTAAGTAGTTGGTAGAGGCTTCAGACTCAACATGGAGACCTATATCAAATGACTTGAGGAAGTAGTGCTGCTCAAGTTGGTGGCTATTGGAAGACCCTATGTCTGACAAGATTCTACCTCAGGCCATACAAGCAGGGGAACCCAGTCATAGCTGTCAGACAATTTCTGTGACTGCATTGCCACTTACATCTGGCCACCTAACTCCCCAGTTTGCAATTCCCTTTTTATTATGTGTGGGGTGCATTTGAGTGAGAGACCAACAAAATTCCTTGTAATACCAAGGATGAACTGAATGCAAGGATTATGGCAGCACTCACCAACTTAATCAAAGAGACAGTCCAGAATAGTTGTTTGGAGGCCGTGGTTGAAGCCAATAGTGATTTTAATGAATAAATTTACTCTTTAATATTTCAAACTATTTTTGTGTAATTTCAGTAAATGTATCTGTTAAAATGTGATGTTGCTGTTATTTTCATTTTGGCATAATTTAGACAACAATTTATCCATCATAGCCTGTATATATATATATATATATATATATATATATATATATATATATATATATATATATATATATATATATATATATATAATGATAATAAATGTTACATATAGATATACATAAAATCATATAGTGGTAAAGTAGCAAAAGGATAGCAGCCTTTTTTGACTGTTGTACAGGTGTTGCAGAGTAGAAAATAATTCATCACCCACAAGCCTGCATAGGCACCTTTAAACATTATCAAGGCTAGAAAATGAGGAGTGAGGCAACTCCAGCCCATATATAGCAGCAGTACTCCATTTATGGTCTGATCTGTCACACTTGGATTGAGATTGTCAACATGGTGTTGCACAGTGTGGTGGTGTTTCTGTAATTCTGCAGGTGTGTTTTCTTAATGTTTGAAGGGACTACTCACAGAACTAGAATCAGTCTCATCGTAGACCATTTAAACCCATGCTTATATTCTCTAAGTTTCATGATGGTTTATTCCAAGAAGATAGCACAACCACCACTGCCACCTTTTCATGTGCTGATAACACTCCAGTAACACTCTGGCTGACTTCCAGGTAATCCACTGGTGCCAAAGTTAAATCCCACTGGGCATATATGAGACATGATGCAGACCACACTAAATTCCCTGCAGACAAGTCAGTTATAAACAGTCCTGAAACATTTACTGATACTTATATGCACATACAAATATGTACATAATGATTGAAGCTGTTCAGATTCTATCCCATATTATGCAGCTACCATTATTCAGGTGAACAGAGGTACAACACATTATTTGGTAGCATTTTGGAATTTCTTTTTACATACAACATATATATATATATATATATATATATATATATATATATATATATATATATATATATATATGTATGTATTTAATCATTTCACTCTAAGCAAGGTGTGAATGCTACTAGTATGTGCAGGGGCTTACAGAGAGTGATAGTGAGAGAAAAGTCTGGGTATAGGGGGGAATTGAGAAAAGGTTAAAAGATGAATGGAGCTCAAGACAACAGATAAAGATGATGATTGATGTTGCATTTAAATTTTTGAAGATTGCAGTTTTAATGGAAGCAAGTAAATGAAAGGGAGTTCTACTGTCAGAAAGTGTGAGAAAAGAAACTGTTCGGGTAGAAGTGGTTGTTACATCTATTTCAACAGTAAAAATGTGGGACCTAGATGCCAGTCTAGTAGCATGTCGACAGGGCACCAGGGATAAAAACTCGTAAAAAGCAGTTGTCATAAAAATATTTGTAGAAAAAACAGAGGGAATCCCCATCACATCTGTGAGAAAGTGATTGAAGTTGAGATGCTAAGTCAGGATTGATTACATTGCAGATCCTTCTTTGGATTTGGTCAAGAACCTTGGGATGAACAGGAGGATCACCAGGCCAGATATGACAACAGTATTTAATGCACAGCCAAACTAATTAAAAATGAAAACAAATCATGGTACAGACTAATAAAATAAGACCCCAGAACACCCAAACTTTATGGTCACCCTAAAACTCACAAAACTGGTACCCCAATATAAACCATTATCTCAGGAATACCTATAAAAGGAAAACTGCAACAATACATCAATTCGGTATCTAATCTCCTTCGAAGTAATCCTTTTATAAAGCCACACAATTTAGCCAGCATTGTTTCCATTGTGGGAAGCATTCTTGGAACTACTTTTTTGGGATAGTGATCAGCTGCCTCCTCACATTCTCTTGGATTTCCTCAACTTGTTCCTTTCAAGTGAAATTTGATATTTGGAAAGAGGAAAAAGTTGCAGGGAGTGAGATCTGGGAAATATGGTGGTTGTCAGACCTGGGAATTTTGTGCTTAACCAAAAACTACTGCACAATTCATGATCACTGAAAGAAACTCTGTGGTGTGATGATACAACCACCCTCAACACATTATCCTTCCAAGAAATGCTTTGAACAATGGAAGTGAACAACAAGATTTTAACATAGTGTGCATGTACAATAGAGTTGAAAGTTATCTGTGCCAAGCAGCTTCATTTAGTTTAGCTCCATTAGCATAGTCCTAATACATTATTATCAGACCTTGTGTGTATATATAAACCTGAACAAAATAAACTGTTAAATCTCTACAAATATTCTTAAATATCTATAATTGGTAACAGAAGTCATTGGTTTATACTAATGAATTCCCATATGTAATACTTTTCATTTTCATTTTCACATGGTCATGTGTGACATCATGAGCTGTGGTGCAATTTTCGCTTCCAGCATTTCATATGCACGAGTTTGTTGTTGCTTGGAAATCTTCTATGTAAACATAAACAGACTATCATTATTGTTTTGTTCATACATTGATTAATATATTGTAATGTAATTGTCATCTTTGATAATGGCTTATGTAAGCCGAAAACTTAGATAGGATTAAAAAATATGGATCAATATTGTGATTTTCTTTCTTCTTTTAATGATGTTATTAAGCTTACCAGACGATATGAAAAGAATTTGCATAAAATAAATAGGCAAAACTTGTCTATATTATTTAAGATTCAGGATGTTGATATTAGACACTACATGAAATATAATGTTAGGAAGGAAATCCCCATCAAACATGAAAAGAGCAATAGCAGCTACTGGACTTGAGAAACCTATTTTATATTTTATGTATTTAATTATTTTAAAAGAAAGAAATTATATTCAACTGACAGTAGTACTGACTGTCTAGTCAATAAATGCCAAATGTATAAGGAAACAGCTAATATTACTATTACCATATCCATTTTCTTTTCCTTTTCCATTTTGGGGTAGGATTCTGTGGAGAATTTCTCATTGGTTTCTCAGTGTCTGGTCACAGCACCAAAAGGTAAGGAAGTATCAGTGAATTAATATCAACTAGTGTGCATGAGAATTACCCAAATTCTGTACCTTACATTCTTATGTGTGATGTCTGAGAGACTGCTTCTCTTACTTCTGAGGTGGTTTTTAATATATCTATCACTGTCATGTGGCTTTTTCTCATGCATGCATTTCAGATACAGCTAGTCTGACATGTTGAGATCACTACTGACATTAAATGGATCATGGATCTCCAACACTTCCTCCTCACTGGCTCATAGCTTATCAACTCCTGTCAATCCTACACCTAGATTTCTCTGAAATAAATTAAGTGCAAAGTCTATTCTGCATGAGCTGAGATGAGCCATATACTTTCTGAAAATGAGAGTTTGATTGTTCACTGAAAGTTGTGTGTCAGTATCAAAAGGACTATTTCTATTGACAAGTAGAAACATTTATTCTGGCCTGATAAGTTGTTAGTTCTTTCTCATGCATGTCTGAGCAACAGAAAGTCTGTTGCACTGCTCTAACTTGGGCACTTGCTATTTTTCACTGATGAGGTGCAAATTGAGAATTTATAGTTTTTAGGAGATTCTAGAAGAAGTGTTCAAAATTGAATTTCTATCTTTATCTTGACTGGCTTAAAAATACTGTCTGTGTTTGGGAGTGGGATTCTACCATTGTCCGTTGGTAACTCGGTGCCATATTAACATTTGCAGTTAATGACTGTGCTCCAAGAATGGTAAGTGATTTTGAATAAAAGAAACTTGTTGTCAGTTGGAAGACAAGTCGTTTGTATATATTTAACAATTGTTTCATGGTAATAGTAATTAGCCATTTCCATACAAGAAATATTCAGCATTTATTATCTGAAGAGATAGCATTACTTGTTGGTTGAAATTTA
Organism: Acanthosepion lycidas; assembly: GCA_963932145.1. NCBI lineage: Eukaryota > Metazoa > Mollusca > Cephalopoda > Sepiida > Sepiidae > Acanthosepion > Acanthosepion lycidas. The sequence continues at coordinate 45,936,488 of OZ010583.1, forward strand.
TAAAATCTTTCTCTGAAAAGAATCTTTCAGAAGAATATCTTTCTCGAGTTCCCTGTTATTGCTTTTTCTAGTAATGATGGTAATGTTCTTTCTAATCATTTCTTTATGGTAGTGTGAAAATTCGGCATCTTGATTATATCATTATTTTCCCTTCTAGTTACATGCCCTAACTATTTTCAATGAAGCTTACCTTAAAAACTAGTTATTAAAATACCGTTTGTTTTTTTACTGGGAATTCGGTCACCAACTAGAGGAATATGAAACTTTCAATTCACTAAGCAAGTTTTCAGTATTAACTTAGCCTTCCAAGGTACTAAAGGAAAGCAAGAAGAAAAGACTAACCATCATTCTTAAGAGGACAGAATATATGGTTGTCAGTAAGAAGGACTGCTCAAGATGGGAACTATGAATTGGAGATATAAGAACCAAGCAAGTAAAGAAATTTAACTATATGGGAAGTGGAATAACAGACGGTAGAAAAACATGACACAGAAATCTGAAGGCACATTAGAATAGAAAAAGTTCCTTCTAAAAACTAAACAAAGTATTAAAAAACAAGAACATTTGGTTAGAAACCAAGAAAAATATTCTCCTGTTTAACAGTGAATACTGAACAAGTTCCTCACAAATGAAGAAGAGAATTGAAGCAACAGAGATGTGTTTCTCTGGAGGAATACTGAGAATGCTATGGATGGACCCTGCGAGCAACAGGGAAGTTTTATGGAAAATGGAAGCAAAAGGGATATTTATGCTTAGAATCAGAAAAATTCAGTTAAAACTCTATTGGACACCTAAGAGGGAAAAGTGGTCTTGGAGAATTTGATACACACAGGACACATTGATGGTAAGAAGAGCAGGAGGAAATAGTGATTAATATATTTAAGGAGCTTATGAAATTGGATAGCAGAGGTGGTTGGAGAAATAGTAAAAAAGACAAATATTGCTTAGTGCATCAAAGTATAGGAAGCTGTAGAGGGCTATGATCGCACATGTTATGAAGATATATAGCATATAAAAGAAGAAAGAAAAAAACTTAATCCGGCAAACATCTATTAGGTTGGTGCAAAAATAATGTCGGTTTTTGACGTTAAAAATACGTCAAAAACCGACATTATTTTTGCACCAACCTAATACAAACATAAGGATTTTTCTTGTTCTAATAAAGTCTCTTCTTTGGTACCTTGACCACATGAATTTAAGCATACTACTAGATTGGCAAATTGGTACCATTGTTGTACTGTTGAAAAAATTAAATGTCCTATTCTACTCATTTCTTTTCTTACACTTCTCAACTGTGGAATTCTCTCCCAATTTCTTGGTCCCCCTGCCACCCAGGTTCTTCAAAAATTTAAATGCCATGTCACTCATCATTTTCTGTTGTCCTCAACCCTGTTCTTTTATTGTCTTTCTCCTCACTTTTTCTCATTCTCTTTCAGTCCCAGTAAGCCCTTGCATCTTAATGGCATTGGGGTGAAAAGATTAAAAAATGTAGTAATGATTTGCTTGACCTGCTTACGAACTACTTTTCTATAGCATGCACTCTTTGTTGCTGATCTTCAAAATATATGTCAATCAAATTAAAGATAAATTTTATTTACCATGATATAATTATTCTATCTATTTATCATATAGACTGCAGTTGTGATCATTATGTCATTGTTAACTCCACAATCCTGACAGCTGCAGAGTATATGTTTCATGAATGCTATATATGATCTCAAATACAGAGGTTTTCTTCTACTAGACTGGTTGCCAAACAAAACTAGATAGCTCAGTCTGCTCTGCTATTTAACCCATAGCTAGGAGAAGAAAAGATGTACTTATGGCTTTTCCAAAGGTATTTGGGCAAAGTGAATGTAATATAACTTGATGGAATTTGAACTTGACTTGCTGATTTCTCATCTTGAGCCACTAACCATGATGCCAGCTGTGCATCCAAATATGGTAGCTAAAGATAATTATAACAGTTTGAATGAACTAATTTCCAGAATTGATTCAAAATTGTTTGGGGTCAAATTACCATGGAAAAACTAATAGAATAATCGGTATAAGTAATCTAATGTAACAGTAATAAAATTTGCAGTTGGGTTTTTGTTGGTGGACTGCATAAAAACAAATTCTGGACGGTTCTATTCCAGCATTTACTTTCGGAGAAATATCACCACCTCCTCCTCCTCTTCTTCTTACCCCTCTAATTTATCATATGGTAATTAATAATGTAAGGAAAAAAAGGAAGTGAGAAAAAGAAAATTTGAAAGAATAGATGTGCCAAGTTTAAGTGATTAATTTTGTGCCTCTTTAAGTTTCATGAACATAATAAAAAAGTAAAAGAAAAAGGAGAAAGTGATTTAAGGAGAGGAAACGGTGAGAGAAAAATAAAGGGCCTAAGAGACAGTTGAGTAAAAAATAAGAAGAAAGAAAAGAGAGAAAAAGAAAAAGGAGAAGGTAAAAAACAATATTAACATGAATCATAGCAGGAAGTATAGAGAAAAGAAAGAGAAAGAAAATGAAGATAAAAAAAAAAAAAAAAGAACAAGCCTAAAAACTTAAATGAAATAAAGAAGAAGAAAGTATACTGGTGGGAGGGGTGATGAAAGTTACAGTAGAGAATAAGGAGTAAAAGAAGGATAATACAAGCTGAGGAAAAAATGAAGATGAAGAAGAATGTGGAAAGTGTAAAATTGGTGGAAAAAGAAGAATGTAGAAGATAGAAAAATAGTAGAAGAAGACAAAGAAGAAAAATGGGAGAATAAGACAAAGAAGAAAATGTGGAAGATAGAAAAGTGGGAGGAGGAGGAGAAGAAGAAGAAGAAGAAGAAGAAGAAGAAGAAGAAGAAGAAGAAGAATAGACAAATGGGAGATGAAGATGAAGGGGAGAAGAAGAAGAAGAAGAAGGAAAGAAAAATGGGAGAAGGAGAAGAAGATGAAGAGAATAATGAGGAAGATGGAAAAATGGAAGGAAAAAGTGTAATATATAAACATGAAAGAAGAAGCATGTGGAAGACAGAAAAAGAGTAGAAGATAGAGAAATTGAAGAAGGATGTCAAAGATGGGAAAATGGGGGAAGAAGAAGAAGAAGATAAAAAAGTGGGCAAAAGAGAAATGGGAAAGAAGAAGAAGGATGTGGCAGATAGAAAATGGAATAAGAACACGGATAGGAAAGATAGGAAAATAGTGAAGAAGTAGAAGAAGAATGTGGCAGATAGAAAAATGGAAGAGGAAGAATGTGAAAGAAAGAAAAATGGTGGAAGTATAAGGTGTAATATAGAAAAATGGAAGAAAAAGAAGAAGACTGAAAAAGATAGAAAAATGGGGAAGAAGAAAGAGAAAAATATGGAAGATAGGAAAATGGTGGGAGAAGAAGAAATTATTTTTCCACTTGATACCACTTTCTGGTGATCCAAGATGTGTATCATCCTGATTAAATTTAAATTGATTTAGATCATTTATTTTTGAGCCATATCTTCTGTAATAGTCACAAAAATTGATCCCTGGGGCCTACTTGGCTCACTTGAATGAGATGAAAAATTTTCGAAACAAAATCAACTAAATGTGGTCAAAATATGTCGGATAAACACTAGCGCTGATCAGTTCTGCTAATTAAGCCAGGTCTCCAGGGGAAAGGGGAAAACGAGCCTGCTTAATTATTAAAACATTTCAGATGACTTGAAAACAAATGAGCTGAACATGGCCGACAACATGAAGTAGCTCTTGTTTATATATATTTTATTAATACATAAATTCAATAAAAATAATGTACCATGTACATTGGATAAAGTGTGTATATAATATTTGCACTTCTTGTTTTATTTTATTTCTTGGCTGTGCTTTTGATTCTCAGTTTTCTTTTGAAGAAATAACGAAATTGAATTTATCTACTCATTGTAAAATAGGGGAGTCAATAAGAAAATGAAATGCTAATAGTAACAAAAACATTTGAGAAGGATATGCAAGCACTGTATAGGTAGTGTAATGGTTAGCCCCTCTGAATAAGTAATCAGGGAGTTAAGTTCAAATTCCAGTCTAGTTTGTTATATTCACCTTTGCACAAATACCATAAAAAAAGGTATCAATTCATTTCTTCTATACCCCCAGCTATGGATTAAATAGAAGGTATACTGGGCTCTCTAGCTATGGTTGGTATCAAGTCTAGGGGAAGGCACAACTCTAAGTTCAAAACTACATCTAGCCCTGATGAGGACCATATTATATAGACAGTTAAAGGACTGTGGAGTTTATAATTAACTATGGTGGAGGGTTATAGACTTTATGATTTTGACAGTTATTGATGAAGTCCATATTGATTCATTGATTTGTTTTTTTTACAGTTTATAAACCCTTTGTGGGTTATTTAAAGGAAAACACATTTTGTATTTTAAGAAAAATTATGTTTTTGGCAAGTGCTTTATAAATTATTTTTAGAATACCAATATTTTTTTACAAACCCTAAAATTTAAAACATAACTGGCAGATGTGGGATATGCATTTATACCTTATCCAAGGGTATTTGTATGTAAGTAAATGTAACAAACCTGACTGGAATTCAAATTTGGTTTTCTAATTTCTTATTCCAAGGGTGAAGTAAGTATACCCAATATTACATATATACAACTGGTGCTTTTAGTACATTCTCTATTGAAAAGAAATTCTTAGCCTGGATACAGATCTAGCAAACTGTTTTATATATATTACATCACAATACAGATCAACACACAAGAAAGTATGTTTTATTGATTTATATTAAGAAAAAAATGTAAGTTTTATATACCCCTACACCACCCCTTCTTATGCAGGACACTAGGGGTTGGGGGAAAATATTGAATATAAATTTTTATTTTTGAATTCAAGTTTCTGAATATCAGCTATAAAACTTTTTGGTTCTTTGTTATATTCTAAGGGAATATGCTAAGGGAATAAACACATGACACCAGGTGGATACTAGAAGAAAGGTTTATTGTACACAACAAAGTACAATATGAAATATGGTACAGTTACACACACGTCAATCTAGTAGTGAGTGCCACTAACTGAAAGGTCAGACGTTCTAGCATTGTCTCGCTCTCACCTCCTCTCCAAGTCTCTCGTAAACAGTAGACTTTATAGGTACTTACTACCTATAGTGTAATCATTCATGGGTGTGACAGGTTATTCCATTACATCCTTCTTCAATCAAAACTGAATGGTGATGAGATATTTTCCTCTCTCACTATTAACTGGAAAAAGTCAAGTTTAGATGTTACTTTGAATTAAAAAAAATATTGTTTAGAACTTTAACTAAGCTAACTAGAGATGGAGCCAACTCAATAAAATCACTGTGGAAAAGGCAACATGAAACCACTCCACTTGTCAATCCCAAGAAAATTCACAACTCCCAACAGCATTATTATAAAAGATAATAGCATGAAGAGGGATTAAGACTAACAAAACTATGAAGAACAACTGTTTTAAGGGGATCAAGTTACTTGGAATTGATCCCTCATCCAGTAAGGGAAGACATGAGCAAAGGTATCACCTGACCATCATCCAGTGATTGTTTACATGAAGCAAGAAGTGAACAGGTTAAATGTTAATGTAAATATTTTAGGCAAGTGTGAAAATAGGTGAGCAAACAATTTCTTCAAGGGAAAACACAGGGTCATGTATGCAGGCAAAGAGAAAGATGAGAGGGAAGTAGGATTTATATTTTTATGATGAAATGTGTTATGGGATACTATCAACTATCTGATAGGCCATCCTAGGTATGATGATAAACTACATCTTTGTCCAGAGTAAGACAATAAACTATGTCCAACAGCAAGGCTTCTGATCAGGAGGCATTGAGGAGCTTGGAACCACCTCTTAATTGCTGGTGTTCCCAGGTCCACCCTGACCCAGGGTGGTAGCACCTGTTAGGGTCCCAGCTATGGGCAAATAATATTACCCCGAAAATTAGGTAAAACGCATTATAAAAGTGTAAAAATAGTTTTTGATACCAGAAATACTTTGTAAAAAAATTATTACCAGAAATAAATATTTGAAGGAAAAAAATATTACCAGCAATACGTTTTTGGAAATAATATTACCAGCTATACAATTTTGAGGAAAAAAATATTACCAGAAATAAATTTTTGACAAAACAAAAATATTACCGGGAAAAAAAAGTTGTCGACATTAAATGACCCATTTAGGTTGATATGCAGTAAAACAAAACAAACCAAGAAAACTATCTGATAGAATTCTAGTAGTTAAATTGAAATAGAAGCATTTTAAACCCTTCCCCTGTGTAGATGTGTATATATATATTTACTAAAAGTGTCATTTTCAGACACGGACAAATAAACACATCCAAAATATAATGTTCAAAAACCAGCTACAGATGTGTTTATACATCGATCTTGATTCTTTTTATGCTCTTTTGAGCTTGCAAAGAATCCAATTGTCAACTCATACATCTGGTAGAAGTGTTAGCCACTGCTTGGGTACATCAAGGTGCCTCAGTTTCTTAGTTACTATATTGAAAAAAAAACATTCATCTGAAAATGAAAAGTTTTTCCCAAAATAATTGGCAAGGAAGGGGTTAACATATTCATCATAGTTCTACATTAGTATGCAAAAGTTTGGGAAAACTACATCAAATGATTATAGACTTTTATCTTAAGAAGTTAAGTATTTTTAGCAATGGAGAAGCTAGCTAGAGATGGTGTCTCAATAAAATCACCATGGAGAAGGCAATAGAAAACAATTCCACTATAAATCCCAAGAATATTTATGATTCTTTATGATGATGGCATATATATATATATATATATATATAGTTGTAGAGTGGATAAATGAAATGGCCAAATATAAGCAGTTGCGTACGTGTGTGCTGGTGTGCATATATATATATATATAGATAGATAGATAGATAGATAGATAGATAGATAAATTAATTATATAATTAAGAAAGGTTCCATGACTATAATTTATATCCCCAGAAAATATATTTTTCCAGGTTCATCAGGTCACATCTCTTGTTATATATCTAGTTATCATATTACATAATATAACATTATATTACATATAATCATCTGTAGTTATATATATATATATATATATATATATATATATATATATATATATATATATATATATATATATGTGTGTGTGTGTGTGTGTGTGCGTGCATATATATGCATCTGAAATCAATTCTTACATGGTTGGTGACTAAACCGGCACGCATACTCAAATTTCTTGTCAGTTAGCAACACTGAATAAAACCTATCAAAGAGCGGAAGAATTTTTGAGTCAACAGCCAGCTAACTGGTATCTCGGTAAAATCACCATGGTGAAGGCAATTGAAAACCATTCCACTATAAATCCCAAGAATATTCATAATTCTTGACAATATTATTATGAAAGATCATGGTGTGAAGGGGGTTAAATCTTATGCCTAGTAAGGAGGGATATTTGCAATAGGTGTCACCTGACCATCATCTAGTAACTGTGAACAAAATTATCAAGAACAATGGCATAAATGCAATCAGACTCCTTGAAATTGATGCCACGCCCAGTTAGGGAAGACATGAGTGACAGGTGTCACTGGATCATCATTCAGCGACTGTTCTCATCAAACAAAAAATAGTTTTAGTGACATGGAATGTCAGAACACTAAATCAATGTAACCAGTTAGAGAATATAAAGCAGGAAATGAATAGGTTAAATGTTAATATTTTAAGCATATGCAAGGCTAGATGCAAACAATGCAAACACAGTGTCATGTATGCAAGCAGAGAGAAAAATGAGATGGAAGTAGGACTTATATTAGACCAAGACATGAAGAAATGTGTTCTGAGATGCAATCAACTATATGATAAAATTCTTGCAGTCAAACTGAAAGGGAAGCCTTTTAACATATCCATCATAGTTGTATATGTGCTGATAGCACAAAGTATGGAAGAAGAAATTGAAACGTTTTACTGTACACTAGACAGCACCAAGGTCCAATGCAAATTGCAAGAAATTACAATCATCATGGGAGATCTGGATGCAAAAGTTGGTACAGAGATGAAGAAATAGTTGGCAAATTTGGGCTAGGAACCTGTTGTAATGGAATGTCCCACACTCCCTATTGCCTAGGTGGACTGACTATATCAGTAGCTATATATAGTGAGCACAGGATATACCTGGGGCTTGCTTCGGGAATTACTAGCCTGCCACTCGATTCCCTGTTTTCAGTAGTGTATTCTCTTTTACAATAAACTTCTCTTTCTTTCATCTATGTGCATGTTGCTGTTCCTTCATTTGAGTACCACTTTTGTCTGTTTGCAACCTCTTTAAGGATACAACAGAACCTATAATGAACACTGAGAAAAATAGGTCTAATGGTGTACAGTGAACAATCAGGTAGTAGCCAACATGTGGTTTCAAGAGCACCCAAAAACATATATAGACATGGAGAATCCAGGAGGAGAAACAAAAAGTCAAATCAACTAAATAACTTTAAGAGATTCAATAATACTATGGCACAGAATATAGGACACTGTATGAAGAAATTAGGAACAAATTCAGGTGAACTTAAAAGGAATGTCCCAATTGAATGTGTGCAGGATTAGAAAGAATAAGTATTATAGATAAAGCAGATATCTATAAAAAAAAAAACAAAAAAAAACATTGCATGCTGATCAATGGGATGCATAAAATTCAAGGATTGGACACAAATATTAGAGAAATGAAAAAACCTCAGAGATGGAATGAATATATCACAGAACCAGCAATATGCAGAAATATCAAATGAGAAATATTAAAATCTGATGAGAAATCAGCAGTTGCCAAACTGTGTAGAAAAATGATGGAATCATGATAGAGATGCTGGCAGCCTTAGATGATTTTTGTATTGACAAGATTACAGACATAATAAATGAAATATACAACAGTAGTGAAATACTGGAAGACCAGTAGACTTATTTTTTATAGCACTGCCTAAGAAGCCAGGTGCATTTAAATGTGAATTCCATCGAACAATCTACCTAATGAGCCATATAACAAAACCTATCATCCAAATTCTGATGAACAGATCATGTAGCAGAATTAGACTGAAAAAAAGGACACGAATAGTGTGGGTTTGGTAAAGACACTGGAACAAAGATTCATTATTTATGGCCACAATCTTAACACTGTAAAATATGCAGCAGATGACACAGACTGGTGAGATTAAAGATATAATGAAATATACAATAGGGACAAATGAATGTGAACATCATTGGGCAACCAATCTAATGAACCACAGAACAAAACTTATTTAAGCACTTCATAAGACAGGCATAATTGTCAGCAGCCCTAATGGTGTGTTTCCCAGAGTAGTGTTTTGCCGGTACCACTATTTCCTTTTGTCTACATCTCTTTGTTCTGCAGTTTTCAGTTGGATGTGTTAATCCATATTTAAAGTGTGTCACAAAGGCCTGTTGGAACTGCTAGGAAACCTTCACCTATTGAAGGCAAGAGGGACTAAGGAAAACAATGCATAACCTTATCTAATGAACCTCTGTAAATGGATTGGAAAGTATAAATTTGAGGAGATAGCAAAAAGACAAACTTTACTACGATCTACAAAGGACAGGGAATTGGGGGAAGCCATGATTGCCAATGTCCTGAAGAGGTATGGCACATAGAAAAAGGATTAAAGTATAATTTACATATTTTAAAATACTATAATTTTCATATAAATATATATATATATATATATATATATATATATATATATATATATATATATATATATATATAATTTTGACATCTTCTCTCTACACATGGAGATTCACTCTTCAGAAGACTAGATTGAAGAATTGAATTTATTTCAGAAATAATATTTTTCTTAGGAGGTGTTAATTCATTTCCCATAAAAGGTGTTAAATGTATTTGAATTTATTTCCCCTTAGAATATGCCCAGTAGAGGAAATTTTATGTGTTCATGTTATACTGCTGGCAGAAAATGAGTATAAGTAATTTGAAACAATGTATTAACATCAAGTTTTGGGTATATATTTTAAAGGTACTAGCAAAATCTTAACCCTATTAAAAATGATGATGCACAATAATGCAAGATGTAGTTCTCAAATTGAAGATTTGAAAGGTAACTGAAAGCAGAAGAACTGATGAAGAGAGAAATATTGCGGTAGGATTTGGGAATGAGAAAAATTTCCTCAACTATTGTGCCTCAAATCTTGAGTGATGAACAGAAACAATGTCAGCTGAACTTTGAATAATGCAGAGATATCAGACAGAATCATTATGAGTGATGAAATGTGGTTTTGATATGACCCATATACAAAATGCCAGAGAATGCATTGGAAAAGAAAGAATTTACTTTAGCTGAAAAAGAAAAAAAAAACACATATGTTGCTTGCACTTCATGCTTGTGTGTGTTTCTTTGATCATAAGTGGACAGATTACCACAAAAATCCCATTACGCAACTTTTTATTTGTAAGTACTACTTGAATTACACATGCTCTTAGTTTAATTCTAACACATCTAATGTCTCCTCTCCGCCTAAACTTGAAAATTTTATTTACTAAATTATCTCTTACTAATTTTAATTTTTTCAATATGAGTAGATAGGTTTACCTATTACCCAGTTCACACTTCACCCCCATCTTTTGAGCAGTAGTATATGTTTATTTTTGTTTACTGGTTAGGATTGTTTCTGGTTCCTTCTAATGTCTTGTGTGACAAAGTTATTACTAAACATATCTTAGTCTGCAAATCCTTCATTGTTTTGGTGGGTGGAAACCACCCCTAAAGTTTGTAAAAGTATTTTTGATACACCCTGTATGTATATATATATATATATATATATATATATATATATATATATATATATGCGTGTATATATATATATATATATAAATGTGTGTGTGTGTGTGTGTGTGTGTGTGTGTGCGTGCGTGTGTGTGTGTGTGTCAATCTCTATCTGCTGTCCTCCTGCTTAGATTATTTTTGTTCTCTCTCCTTAGTAATGTTTCTGTTTCTAATTATTCCACACTCAGTAACCCCTTGTGTCTTAGAGGCTTTACTGCCCTCTTTGGGGTGAAATCTATTTAATATATATATATATATATATATATATATATATATATATATATATATATATATATAAGGAAATGGATTAAGTCTGACAATTATTTTATATATTTTCTGTTTATAAATCATTTTTATAGATACAATTTATATAAGTAAATGCTCTGTTTTTAATTAAACAGTGTTAATTACATTTACAGCTCTGAATGTTCAAGAAATTTCATAGAAAATATGCATTCTCTGACAGCAATCAAACTTGTATTCCTATATGGAAATCGTCATTTGACCTGACATGCTGTACTATTCAGCTACATAGAAGCATCTGGTTAGCAAAGTCTGAATAACTGTTTATAAATGCACAATCTTCGACGATCAATCATATCTGCTCATGCAACATATCTTAAGATAGACATTGACAACTTATAATAAAATGGATTAAGTCCAACAATAATGTATTAACAGAAAATATATTAAATATATATGTGTGTGTGTGTGTCTGTATGTATATATAACTATAGCAGTTTTTAACTAAATATTTCTTGTCAAATTATAAGTTTATATTATATAATGATGCATGCTCTATAAGATGAAATACATTCTCTCTCTTTCCCTCTCTCTGTATATATATGCATATATATAAATAAAATAAAAAATGCAAATTTTTCTGTCTATCTATGAAGCTAGGCACATTCCCTATTTATTTAGCTATCTAGTAAACCTACATTAACTATATGAGCCTAATATCTATCTATTAATCTAACAATGGCTCCATTTTTATGTTTTGGCATTAAAAGTGTAATGCATGTGTTTACAAACTTTGGTGAATGTATTCTTAAAGGAGATAACTCGTAAAATTTATGTCAGTTTGTATCAGTATTAAGCAGTAAGAAAACTTAGTTTAAGTGAATGATTTCTGTTTAAATATATAAAAAAGTGTTGATATAAGAGAGAAGGCTGAGAAACAGGTAGCCTACATATTTGACACTAGTTCCAGTGAGCAGTGTTCACATTCAGGTAAAAAGACTTTGAATCCTGATTTTCAAACAAGCAGATTCTTTTTTTTTTTTAATTGACAAAATGTAACTTCCTTTTTCTAGTTCCCCTGTACTTAGCTTTAGTAAATATTAATAAGATATAACAATAGGGTAGATAAAGATGCTGCTGATGATAGTGGTGTTTTTTGCTTTTTTTAAGGATGTTTTTAATAATTTTAAAACATTTTATAAGTAGAGAGATGGAGTATAGAGATATTGAAGGAAATAATTAAAAGCGAAAACTGAGATACAGGTTGATGTTGTTGTTGGTGATAGTAAGAATGTAATTATAGAAGCATAGAAAAGAAAAAGGAATGGTGCTAGTAACTGAGATGATTTTGATGCTGCTGCTGCTGCTGCTGCTGCTGGTGATAATAATAGTTAAGCAAGTATGTAGTAAGAAGGTGGAGTACATTGTCAAAATTGTGATGTAGCCGACACCAATTCGTAAAAAAACAACAAGCACCAGTAAAAAGTAAAAATTGGGATTAGAAAAAGAGGAAAAGGGCCGAGAAGGACAAAGAAGAAAACAAAAAATATGTTTAATGATGAAAAAAAGATAAACAACAAAAACAATGTCATATATAAGAAAATGTTGAAATTTCCTTTTAAATTGACTAAAATGATTATGATTATGATGATAGTGATTTTCATGACACTGATGATGATGATAGAAGAAGATGAAGGAAAGAAATGGAAAGAATGAAAGGAAAATGAAAAGAAGTCATCCTGTAGTGAGCATTATGAAGATAAGGGGCCATTAAAAGAAAGAAAATAAGAAATAGATTCAAAATGGAAGGTAAATTCCGAAGAATCTTCTCCTTCAGAATTTTACTTCCATCTTTTTACTTCCATCTTTTTCTTGTTTTATTCAGAATATAAAAGATGGTGAAAATGAAATACAATTAAAAAAAAACAATAGAAATATTACAAATAACATGATTGACCCCTGTAAAGGCTGATAATAGCAGTAACAGCTTCTTGATGCTGTTGCTTGATGATACAATCCATCACTAAAGATGGTGAAAAAATAGCCATGAAAAATATATTTGCAAAGGGAAACAGAACAGTTGCTGTTGGGGTGGCAAATTTAGCCTCTGTCCCAGCCATGGGGGAACCCAAGTTAAAGAAAACAACCTTTGTGTTTGGTTGCTGTAAAAAAACTGACTTTGACTGGCACTTTCATCACCTGATAGAGTGATGTCATTAAGTGACCATCATATGACCTATGCAACATCTCCACCAAAGGGAGAAACTTCTATATCCTCACAGCTGTTTCCTTGTGCCATTCAGAAAGTGCCTAGCTTCACCTGTTCTATATTTACAAGCATCAGACCAGAACAAAAAAGAATCCTTGTTACTATATCTGGGCTAAAGTGGTCCAATTCTCACTTTCTAGTCTTGACAGGCTTCAAAATGGAAAATTAATTATATTCATCACTAAGCCCCTTTCCTGCAAATGAAACACTGGAAGCCTATTGATACTCTATCACTATTTCCATGGAAGAAAATATTTATCTTTTATTAATTCCACAAATTCAGACCTTCACAGCTAAGATGTACACAGTTACTTTCATATTCCATTTGTAAGAAAGAATTTCCACTCAAACAGCTTCTTTCAGAGAACCTGTATTTTGTGTGACAGATGCTTGAGAGGATGCTTCCTGATCACTACAAGTCTAGAGTCAACCATTATTTCTTCTATCAAAATCTGTGCATTCTACCAACTGTCCATTCAACAATGTCAATCATTAACTCTCTACCTTGACTGGCTCTTGAGCATTATATTGAGTGAATATTTAGTAAAAATTATTTTAAAAAACTGAGTAAATTATGGAAGAGTTGTATATCTAAGTACTTACATCTTGACGTCTTCAGTAATGTGATATCTAGAAATGTGTCAACGTTCATGGAAAGCGGATTCATGCCTTTTCTAAGAGAATTAGTGCAAAATGAATATAAAAACACTTATCAAGAATATATATTTGATTTCTCAGCTATTCCTCACCCTCTTACCCATTGCAGTGACCAATGAAAATAAGTAATTCTTAAAGATAAAGAAAGAATGAAAGAAGGAAAATTATGAAGAATAAAAGAATTTAAAATATATAAGTAGTCATTGAAGAAAGATAATACATCTTTCCTCTACGGTACCTAGACTTTATAAATTTAAGTGCAGTACTAGATTGGTGGAAAGGTCTCAACATTTTAAGTTTGAAATGGAACATTTCTGGCTTCTTGCTTCCCAGACAACTTTGATCTTGAAAAACTTAGATGTGATGCCAATCATTATCTTGTCTTCTTAATTCTTGTTCTTTTATTGTTCTCTCTCCTTAACAGGTTTTTTTTCTCACATTCTCTAACACTAAGTAACCCCTTGCATCTTAGTGCCTTTATTGTCTTGCTTGGGGTGAAAAGATTAAAAAATAAGAGAAAGAACAAAGAAGCAAAAGAAACTGTCAGTAAAAAGGTTCATTAAATGTAGGATAATGATGACAATCATTAGTAAGACAGATGCAGTATTTATCCTATTGGTTAAAAATGGACTGAATAATATCTATCTATCTATCTATCTATCTATCTATCTATCTATCTATCTATCTATCTATCTGTCTGTCTGTCTGTCTGTCTATTCTAGTCTGTTCAGTATCTCTCTATCTATTAACATATGCACATTTCCTATTTATCTACCTTTTAAAGTTGGCATTAGCTATTTAGCCCAAATATCTATCTATTAATATAACAATGGCTACATTTAATAAGTTGATTTATTAAAAGTATAAGGCATTTGTACCAGCCTTTGAGGAGTGAATTCTAAAGGGAGATAACTTGTAAAATTTATGTAAATTTCTATCAATATTAAGCAGTAAGAAAACTTAGTTTAAGTGAATGACCTCTGTTTAAATACATTGCTTAAAAACTTGAATGTTGATTTTCAAAGCAAGGTTCTTTTGACTTGTAACTAATGTTCTTGTCCTTGTAGTAAGTGAGTTTTTAATGACTGAAGTTGAGAACTTTCAAATAAAGTAAATTCAACACATGGAATATTTTTTATAGATATATTCTTATATAAAGAAAAACACAGCTCTCAACAATGAGATAATCATATTTATTTGTGGACAGATAACTCCAAAAAGAAAAGAAAATATTTATGTACCTAGTCGCAGCATGGGTGTCTATATGTTTTCTTTTAAATTAAGTAGTTGGTTTGAAAGGAGAAAGAAATCTTCCCTTGTAGAGACAAGTTTTATATTGTAACTACATTGCAGAACAAAAAGGAGAGGAAGAGGGTTTGCGCCTGTTCCTTTTATAGTCCTAAACAGAACAAAACCTAGCAGCCATCATGATGGACAAGGTGGGGTAATCCCCACATCCTACTTCCTCTCCATTTAACCTTAGTAAATGTCAATAAGATATAACAATAAGATGGATGATGATGATGATGTTGCTGGTGGTGATGAATTCAAGTAATAAGATGTCAAAGTGAAATCATTGCAGAAAAATTCTATTAGTATATTTGTTAATGTGACTTGATCAAAAATTAATAAGAATTAAAAAGAAAACTAGAAACATTTGTTTGTAAATTGATTTGTTCCAAAATTTGATTAAGAAACTAATGTGGTTTTGGTTTTTGTTTTCTTTGCTAAGAAATTTGTTTTTATTATCTAAATTATAATTTCAGTTATTTTCAAAATTTAATTAATGCACACACACACACACCTCCCCACTTTAGCCATACCACTAGAGTATTTTGGTTTTTATATTTCATACTAATATAGAATATAAATAACCAAGATATTTAGTGCATATTATTTCTTGTCACTATAGTTTAGTCATATGATAAGTCTTTCATATCTCCATAATGGATGCTTACTTCTAAAATTAATGGTTACCCATACTGTTATGAGGTTTAGGCTCAATTATTTAAAATGCTTACTTTTTTAATGACTGATTGATTAATGTTAGCATTTTAAATTATTTTTTATATTGATTTATTGCCCTTACACTCAACATGAATATTTTGAACTACTTTCATATTCTGGTCTCATTTATGGATTCAAAAAGTCATCTTTCCAAAATAAAATATTGTCTGATGATTAGTATTACAGATTGGGGTGAGAGCAATTTTTCTCACATCTCTAAAATATTTCTCAATGTCCTAACAGAACCCTTGTGGGTGAAAAATTATTTTCCACCCTCCAACCACTCTTGCACAGTCAGGATGTGGCAAACGTCTCTCTGATCTATTGCTTCTTTCAAGGAAAGTGATCAAGACAAAATATATTCCTTGTTTCCACCAGTGCTAATCTTCACGGTAAGGACACTCCGTGCCACTTATATTGTAGAAAACCACCCATATTCACTGGTAAGAAGTAAATTCCACTCAAACAGCTTCTTCCCATGAGCCACTGCTCTCCAACAGGATATTTCCCTGATCACTACAATATTACAAGGGTCAACTGTTATCTTCCACTCCTATCCATACAAACTGCCTCTTAAAATAAACCTCTACTTCAAGTGGCCCACAGGCCTTGTACAGGGTGAACCTCACTGTAACAAAAAATAAGGACCCACACATTGGTCTGTGTTGTATCCTTAAAGAGGTTACAAACAGATAAAGGTGGTACTTGAATGAAGGAACAGCAACACACAAATTGATGAAAGAAGAGAGGTTTCTTGTAAAAGAGAATACACTAAGACAGGGAATCAGGTAGCAGGCTAGTAATTCCTGAAGCAAGACCCCCAAGTATATCATGTGCTCACTATATATAGCTACTGATATAGTCAGTCCACATAGGCGATAGAGAGTGTGGGACATTCCATTACAACAGTCTGAAAGGTCTTAATTTATAAACTTAAATTTTTTGTGCATAGTTCCACGTACACCACTTATCACAGGCCTTAACCTTCATATTGCATTGGTTTTTGGAGTTCTCAAACCCAGTCCAATTAGTCCTCTACTTTCTCACTTCATTCTATTTATATCAAAGTTTTCTTGCTTACAACTGTCACTGGTGGTCTTTTTCACACTATCCCTGATCGTTCATTATTCCTGTGTTTGTTGTACTTTTATCTCTTGATCTACTTTTGTGCATATTTAGTAAAAATTCTGTTTTTGTTGTTTGAACACAGTCCTTGATATTGACATTAAGAGGTTCAGTTTCTCTTTTTACATTCCTTCTGCATAACCCTCTCCTCAACTGTTCATTGTTCCTTGTTCTCATATCTCTTGATCTACTTTTATGCATATTTGGTAAATATTTCATTTTGGTTGTTTGAACACAGTCCTTACTACTGATGCTAAGAAATTCAGTTTCTTTTTTTACATGTACTCTGCATAACCATATCCATGACGGTTTATTTGTGATAGTTTCTATCTAATTTAAATTTTAAAGTCCTTAGTGGAGGTGTTAGAATGTAACTGTTTAGATAGTGTAGTGACAGATAATGGAAAGTGTGACACAGAAAAGTGCAAAGGTGCATTGATAGAATGAATACCTTCCAGAAAATAATCAAAGTACTAAGATATGTTTAGTATTATTAGGAAACAAAAAGAGTTCAGAATTGCTATGCAATATTTAATCTCCTCATGGAAAGTGGGCCAGGAGAATTTAACACTTACAAGATATATTGAAAGCAAGTGAAATAAAGTGGGTAGGACATTGAATAACCTTATTATGAGTGTGTGAATGCATGGCAAACCAAAGACAAAATGGGATGGTAAATGGTTAACATTTGCTAAGAGTAAGAAGTAAGAATTACAAGAAGTTGTTGAGATCCATGATCACCTCATCCCGAGAAGACTTGACACTTAACAGAAGAAGTGTTACAAAAAAGAAATTTTGAGAGTCAATTCTATTTTTTTGATAACTGAACTGATTCAATTTTTGGTTTGGGACTTTTGTTGTTCGCACAATAACTGATCCTTTCTATGGCCTTCTTCAGGTGTAGTACCAATATGAAAAAAGATTATCTCTTCTTTTTAATAGTGCAAAAATGGCAGCATGCAGAAACCTTAAATATCAAGAAATGTTAATGAAAAATTTAATACTATGCTGTTAAAAATGAATAAAAATTAGGATTTTGAAAAAGCAATGACATTATTACTGCTTCAATACATATTCATAGAATACTCAGGATAAGAATAATGTTGAACAAAAACAATGAACATCTGCCAATTCAATTGAAGTGCATTACTAGATTGGCAGTTAGGTCTAATCATTTTATTGGTGAAATTGTTAGATATAACAGTAACAAAGAATCTGCAACATTATTGCCCCAACCTGGCATCTTGGTATCAATCTCACTGCCATAACATAGCTTGACTATGACTTTTCCACAAATATTCTCATGGCAATTGTTCCAATGAGCTTTCATCATTGGTACTTCAACTTTATGAATGCATGGTCATCAGCAAAAGAGGTAACCCAAGGTGTGAGCTGCAAATTAGAACTATCAAAATCAAGTAGTTACAGAATTTCAACTATCTGGTTAGTGCAGTAACAGATTATAGAAAGTACAACAAAGAAATCAAAAGGTGCATTAGAATAGCAAAGATGCCACCCAGAAATTAATCAAAGTATTAAGAGATAGGAAATTTTCTTTAAAAACAAAGAAAAGTATTGCTGAGTGGATATGATGTCAGTCCTTCTCCTCTTACATGGTAATGAGTGCAGAACAATTTCTTTATGAATGTCAAAGAGACTCAAAGCCAAAGAGATGTGGTTCTACATAAGGATGCTGAGAATAGCATGGATTGAAAATATGAGGAACAAGGAAGTTTTAAAGAAAATGGGAATGAAAAGGACAACTGTACTTAAAATCAGAAAGAGATGGTTGAAATTTTTGGGACATAAAGGAGAAAAATGCCGTTGGAAAATTTGATACACAGGCCATACTGAACAGGCAGAAGGAAACAGCAAGTAAACTACCTAAAGAGTTTGAATAGATGGTAGAGTGGATACAAAGAATTATGATAAAGTATCAAATGTTACTTAGAGCTTACAAGGGGCAGGAAGCTGTGGACCACCATGATCGCCCACATCCTGAAAGGACATTGCATGTAAAATATTTGCATGTAAATTTCTCTTTAGTGAATCTTTTTTTTTTTAATCATTTCACCCCAGGAAATGCAATAATGTCACTAGTTCAGAAAAGGTTACAGGGTCTGAAAGAGAATGGGATTGATGTGAATAGGGAGGATTGAGGAAAGCACAAAAAAAATGAACAGGGTTCAAGAAGACAAAATATGGTGATTGACATTGTAATTTTTGAAGATTATATTTATCAGAGAAGCTAGAAAACATAAAGGAGTTCCACAGGCGGGAAGTGCGAGAAAAGAGATTGTTGGAGTAGAAGTGGCAGTTGCATTTTGCTATTTCAACAATAAAATGGTGGAACCTAGTTGCCAATCTAGTGCATGTTTAAATTCATGTCATTTGGACACCAGGGAAAAATGCTCATCAGAGCATTTACCATGAAAATATTTCTAGTAAAGACAGAGGGAAGCTATGTCCCATCAATGAGTCAGGATACCTGGTCAGGGTCAATTACATTACAGATCCTTCTTTGGATGATTTTGTTAAAAATTTCAAGATGTACAGCAGGAGCATCAGACCAAATGTGGCACCGGTATTAAATGCATGGATGACTGGTAGATTTATAAATGTGCAAGATGGATTCTAATAGAAAAATTCTCTGGCACAACACAGTGAATCAACTTTTCTTGCAGTAGGTGAAGCAATTGATTCAATATAGTCTCTCCACTTCATGTCTGTGGAAAATGTGAGCCCAAGAAGGTTTAGTGTGTTGATCTTCTGCAGTTGATCGCAGCCAAAAAAGTTTTTTCTGTGTATTTAAATGAAAGCTCTTTATTTTAGGAGGCATTCAAATTTACAGCCATTTTTTTGCTCCATTTAACCATTGATTTGAGGTCCTTTTCAAGAGCAATTGCCAGGTTTACTTTAGCATATTTGCTACTTAGACAGGAGTAAATGGTTTGGTTTAGTTTGTTTTATGACCTATCAACCTCAATCGGTTATTTAATGCCAACAAGATTTTCATTGCTGGTAATATTTTTTTTCAAAAATGTATTATTGGTAATATTTTTTTCAAAAATATATTGCTGGTAATATTTTTTTTTTCAGAATGTATTGCTTGTAAATTTTTTTTTTTCAAAAATGTATTTCTAGTAAAACTTTTTCCAAAAATATATTGCTGGTATTAAAAGCTATTTTTAAACTTTCATAGTGTTTTGACTCCTTTTGGGGGTTGGTTAATTATTTGCCCATAGCTGGAACCCTGTCAGGTGCTACCACCTCAGGTCAGGGTGGAACACCATTAATTAAGAGGTGGTTCCATGCTCTTCAAAACCTTCTGGTTAAAGGCCTTGCTGTCAGATGTAGTTTATTGTCTTACCCAGGACACAGATATAGTTTATCATATTACAGGATGTCAGGAGTAAACGGTAGTGTCATCTACATAAATGCCTTCTTGGGAACTAATGACATTGGGGAGATCATTGATAAAGATCAAAAACAGTGTAGGTGCCAGGATAGAGTTCACCATGTTCATATGAAAAGATCTAACAAGATCATTTGTTAGGAATGATTATATTAAGCCAAATATTCATTCTGTGACACTGTAGCCCTGGAGCTTGTGTAAAAGGCCAGCATGCCAAACTTTGTCAAATGTCATCAAGTTGTCTAGAGCCACTGCCAAAGTTTCATTATTCTTATCTAGAACTTGATAGACAAATTCAACAATAATTGTTAACACATCAGTAGTAGTCCTGTTTGTCCAAAAGGAGATCATGCGAAGTAAGATGCTTAACCACTTCAGCATTGATTAGAACCTGAAGTAATTTGCTAAAAAATGTGGTAAGAAAGTAATAAGGTGATAATTTGAGGGTTCAGAGGGTTCTCCAGAGTTCTTAAAGACAGGAACTATAGAGAAGGACTTCCAACAAGCTGGAAATCAGGAAGCAGTGAGACAGTTGTAGTAAAATTTGAAGAGAACAGGAGTCAGCTCAGGAGAATATTTCTTTAGGATTACAGCAGGGGTCTCATCACATTTGCTTGTGTTTTGGGGATCTAATTTAGAAATGAAGTCTGAAACCAGTAACAGTATTATATGCACATCACTCAGAAGTGCCTCTATTCTGGTTTATCTGGCAGGAGAACTCCAGATAAGTCAAGAGTTGTGTTGAAAGAGAACTTCCAAGGTAGGAAATTATTATTTTAATGATAATTTAATGAAAATCTTATTGAGAAAAGTTGATTCCTGTCTGTTTATATTATAGTGAGTGAGGTTGGTGCTTGTTGCAAGTGGTCTCTTTTACTTCTCATTCAATTTTGACAAGGTTATCATTGCTTAACTTTGAAGATTGTACGGCAATGAGGTTTTTTTTGTTGTTATCGTCATAAGACAAAATATTCAATAATCAATCAGCAAACAAAAGAATAAAAATGACGGTAAAATAAATAAGAATCTTTTATTATGATCACGAATAAATTTTTTTTTTAATTTCAAGTTTTAAAAATGGCAGATGAGAGAGCTATCACCGAAAATAGCATTTACTTTTCTCAGTTCACAGAGGAATACAACAAAGCCATATTCAATTTCACTTTTACAAAGATAGAGAGACGTAGAAACTTTATTTCCAAGAAGCAATCATGTCTTTTGTAACTTTTCATCATCAAAATTGTTTAAAAGAATACCAGTAATTCTTTTTTGGTTCTTTTTGTTTTCAAAGAAAAAAAAAATTACAACTTTGAAATATAAGAAAATTGTTCTATAACACACACTTCTTTTTCTTTCCTTCTCAAATAAATTACATGGAAGCCTAATTTTGAAAAATTTTGTCACTCTCAAAATCCTTACCCAACTCCTTAGTATTTTCAATGAACTGTATACAAATATATATATATATATATATATATGTATATATGTATGTGTTTGTTCATGTGTGTATTACTGTTCTACCTTGTGGCGTGCAAGACTTACTTATTAGGAAAAAATTTAACTTGAGCTTTATTAGAACCAGATTTCCCTTAGGAACCCAAGACAGACCCTTAATTTCATTCCTTAAACACATTTCTGGCTCCCAGTAAATAAGCTGGAAAAATTTGTGCGAGTGCTTCCTGTTTTGAAATAAGTGACTTCTTGTTTCTTTTATGTGTTTTTTTCCCTTTTGCATATTGTAGTTTTGCATTGTCGTCTCCTTTCTTTGTTGCATCTTCCCAAAGCAGAGAATTACCCATAATCCCCTTGTAATGTACCAAGTAATTCCTATTTATTTCAGAATAGAAAAAAAAAATTACTTACTTTGGCAAGACAGCCCACACCTTCTCCTGACACCCTTAAAGATCATCAAAGAATCAGAATGGAAAGTGGGGTTTTAAGGAGATAAAATCCCAATCAAATATGCATATATTTGGTTGGGGGATGGGCCAAGCAGTTGTTTAAAATAGGGTTAGGTGAGGAAGGTTTGAAATGAGAGGAAGAGGTAGGCGCAAGTGATTGGTTTGGGGTGGTTGAATAAATGGTAAATGGTGCTCAGAAGAAAGATGTTGCTTTTGTTTTGCTCTTGATTTTAGGCTGTTGTTTTTTCACTAATTCTTTTGTAAAATCTGATGTTTAGGAGATTCTATAAGTTTATTTGGAAACAGTCAGCTTTTGGTGGTGATAGTCACGGTTGGGGTACCATTTATTAAAAATTTTGAAATTATGAGATGTTTTAAATGAAAATGGTTCACACCTGTCAGAATAAAGAAATAGGACCAAAATACCAAAGACTAAAAGGCGGAGAAAATTAAGTGAATAAAAGCATTAAAGAAATCTAGAGGAAAAGAGAAAACAAAGAGATAAACTACTCACTTGAAAAAAGAGGAAAAAAGAAATGATAAGATAAAACAAAGAGATTGTGAGAGAATCAGAGACAGATAGCAGGAAGCAGGTTAATCTTAGAGAGGAGAGAACATAAGAGAAAAATAGAGAACGTATTGAAATCAGAATTAAAGCTGGAGAGAGAAAGTGAGAATAAATATAATACAATGAGAGATAAAGCAAGAAAGAGAAACAACATGGCATAATGTGTAGTGGGAAATAGAGAAAATAAAAGGAAGACATGAGAAAAAGATAATCAAGAAAGAGATAGAGATAGAAACAGAGATTAACAGTTGCTGAAAGAAAGAAAGAGATGGAGATTGAAAGAGAGTGGAACAGATGCTGAAAGAGAGAAAATTAATAAAATTTTGAGAAATAATAATATGGAGGGAAGAAAGCAATAAAAGGCAAACAGAAGCAAATAGATAGATAGATAGATAGATAGATAGATAGATAGATAGATAGGAACAGAATGAGATAGATAGATAGATAGATAGATAGGAACTGAATGAGATAGATAGATAGGAACAGAATGAAATAGATAGGAACAGAATGAGATAGATAGATAGATAGATAGATAGATAGATAGATAGATAGATAGAATTATCAGAAATATGATAAAACAGAGGATAATAGAATGCAGACAGAAAAAGTGTGATAGGAAAATCAAAGAGACAGACTGGAAAAAGAAAAAAGTTTTAAGAAAATGGAGCTGAAAGGAAAAAAACAAAAAAAGATAACGACATATAAATATATAGATATATAATACTAGTCAGTGCTTGCATGATTAATTTTTACTGTTCATTTTTTTCAGAATATACTTTTGAACAGGAGTAGAAGTTTATCCATTGTTTCCGGTTTAAGACTGGGTTCCTGGTGCCTTCTCCTTTTCTTTTAATTCCCAGTAACTGCTTGAATCTTAGTGGCTTTATCATCTTGCTTAGAGTGAAAGGATTAAAAAATTAAGGAATATATCACATAAGTTTCAGTTGAGTTCACAAAATAAACTGTTTTGATGTGCAGTGATGTTTTATAGCCAAAATCATCAGGGAGACGGGCCATTCAACATTAGGCCCTTTTCTCCAGTTGACCCAATCAGGGTTGGTTAGACCATGATCCACCTCCTCTCAATTGGATACCACTTCATACACCTTCATTGCAATTTTGACAGCTTGATTAGTGGTTCAGAAATGTTATGTTTTACTGACATCACCATTGGTCAACAAACCTCTAATTAATTTTAATTAATGTGTCAGTTTGATTTGTATATATCAGATTGAGTCATAACAATTTCTGTTTTGGAAAATCAATTCTAATATTCTGAAGAATAAAGCTGATAAACAAAAAACGAAATTATTTATGACTCAATCTAATATATATCTCAGTCTGTTCATATCTGTTTCAGTCTATTCAAATCTGTCTACCTAATTTTCTATCTATATGTTAATATCTATCTCATTGTGTCCATATCACTCTCTATATCTCAGTCCATTCATATCTATCTCTGTTATTCTGTTCATATCTATCTATTTAGATAGCTAGCTAGCTCTGTCATTATGTTCCTATCTATCTATCTATCTATCTATCTATCTATCTATCTATCTATCTATCTATCTATCTCATTCTGTTCCTATCTATCTATCTATCTATCTATCTATCTATCTATCTATCACATTCTGTTCATATCTATCTATCTATCTATCTATCTCATTCTGTTCCTATCTATCTATCTCATTCTGTTCCTATCTTTCTATCTATCTATCTATCTATATATATATATATATATATATATATATATATATATATTGTCATCTGTTCATATCTATCTATCTATCTATCTATATATATATATATATATATATATATATATATGTCATCTGTTCATATCTATCTATCTATCTATCTATCTATCTATCTATCTATCTATGTTTGTTCATTATCTCTTTTTCTATCAGGTTAAGTCCTAAGTAATTTCTGTTTTTGATAACCGATTGTAATATTTTAAAGAATAACATTGATAAACAAAAACGGAAATTATTTATGACTCAACCTAGTAATATTTATCCATATTAAAAACATCGATCATAACTTGTTTTGGGTATCAGGTTTTATTCTGAAAAAGAAATATAATATAAATTTTGATTTTAAAATAAATTTGAAAGAATATAACCTACTGAAACAGAAAGTTGATTAACACAATATCCTGGTATAATGGAATAAATTATTTTTATTATTTTACATATTAATATCAGCTTCTTGATATTCCATAGCATTCATTAAACATTGATTTTGTTAAATTTTCTAGTATTTCAACTCATACTAGTTTTATTGCTTCCCAGAGACATTTCCTTGAATATAATTTTCCATTCTCACATAAATCTCATTTAATGACTAAGTTTTCTATTAGTTTAATGTCTGAAAAGGTTGGAAGCTATTCCATTAATTTTGTGTCTTTGAAACGTTTTTTTGGTGAGATGGGCAATAGCCTTGCAATAATATACTCTTTAAAGCTTCTTTGTTTGTGACTTGTACAACTCAAAATAATTTGTGTCCAAGGATATACAGCATTTTTCTGTATTTATTTCGATATCCACATCAATTTTAAAGGAACTTACAATTTTACTATCTCGTCAGAAACATTATTCCATCTCTCATCTGTTGTAATTAATATTCAGTTGGCTGATTGATTTCCATGATGAACCCAGTTTCTAAGCAACCTATGGGGTCTGTCCAATGTAGCTCTAGATTAGAGTTTGTCAAACTTTTTCAACCAGATATCACCTTTTTGTTTCTCTTCCTTCCTGAGTGACTAAAAAATATCTTTGAACCTTAAAACTCACAATGATATTGGCATTTAAAATGTATAAAAAATTAGGATCCAGTTCAGAATTTTCCCCCCTAAAAAAGAGTTAAAAAGATGAAGCATCTCATCAAAATAAGTTGAAAGTGACCTGGGATAAATGTACCTAAGGCTTTTGATTCTTTTGATCATTGAGCTCAGTGCCTTTGTTTCATGTACACCAAAGAATACAACATACATGTACAATAACTAAAATTTTTCTCAGTGTCATTTGTACACCAATCTTAATTCAACACCTTGACTATCATCGACCCCCTGGAACCCCTCACTGACCCCTAAGAGGTCACTCTGACTCCATTTGATGATCTTTGCTCTAGATCAATCACTAAAAAAATTTAATGTGCTTCATTATCCAGTTACCACCTTTCTCTTTCACTTACCTGTGTAAAGATTGTAAAGACTCCCAATGAAAAATTGGGATTTGGTTACTTTTATGTCGTTAGCTAATAATCTAGATATTCTGACTTTTTCTTTGTTTACAACTCAAAATATTTTCTTACTGGTCAATCCAGTTGTGGTTGTAGTCTAATTTAAATAGATGAAGAGTGGAGATTATAAATTGTCTCCCCTAGTCAAAAACAGGTGAAATTGTTCATATTCAATTTATATGACTATTTATTTGGGTATCGACCATTGTGATATATAATTTTACAACATAAACCTAGAGCATTCAACTGCTATTTAATATTTGCACCAAAGTGGAAAGTCAAAGAACGCTGAACAAATGAATTCCATACAAAAACTTTAAAAAAACATTGTTGTTACGCTGTCTTTCAGTAGAATCTGTACTTGCAGTCAGATTCAAATAGGTGAAGAGTGGAGATTATTAATTGTTTCCCCTAGACAAAAACAGATAGTTGCCCATATTCAGTTTATGTGACTATTTAGTTCAGTACTGACCACTATCATATACTACTGTACACCATTTTTATTCTTGCCATTTTAATTTTTCTCAAATCTCTTCTGAAATTCATTAATTCAGTTGTTTTATGTTTCTAATCTTGCCAATGTTTTTTGTTGAATGTTCTTGGATATCTATTCGTAATTTCTAATGATCCGCTTCTATCACTCGGTAACATTTCAGTATCTTGTTTCTCCTTTGAGATTATATCTATCTTGTAATTTATAGCAGTATTGATATATCTGAACTTAAATAATGAATATCAGTAAGTATACTCTTATGTAATAAATAGTGACTCAATTCCTTTAAAATTGATGTGGATATCTAAATAAATACAGAAAAATACTGTATATCCTTGGACACAAATTTTTTTGAGTTGTACGAAAATTGAGAAATCAGAGCGTTGAGTTTGAATTCCAGTTGAGTTTATTACATTCACTTACACATAAATACTCTTGAGAAAGGTGTGAATCCAACTCATCTTGATCCAGCTATAAGTAAATTGCAGAATAGGCTGGGTCCTATAGCATTTGGTGGCAACTAGTCTAGAAGGAAAAGTCTGAATTCAAACTAAACAAGAAAATATTGAGCTTTTGCCCAAGGCATATGTTTGCGGTTATAGTTGCAATACATGTGGTGCTCATACAACCCTAATAAATTATGGGATTTGTGATCACGTAATCAGGATCCTCTAATATATAATTTTTTTGCATAATAAACAATCATCATTTGCATAATACAGTCTTACACTTTCAAATACATTGTAGTAAAGATTTCTAATAAAAACATATGAGCTGAAGTTCACATGGTATATACATTATATAAATATAAATATATCCTGAAAGTTTTACCAACATTGCTTGGCTAATAGCAATTTTATTGCAAAAACATTGAATTGCATAGAAAAATCTAATAGAGTGTATAAATTTATACTACACTTAAAGTATTTCATATGTACATTTGTAAGAATATATATTTGCAAGCATAAACATATTTTTACAAGCATACATACCCACATTCTCTTTCACTCTCTCTCTCTCTCTCTCTCTCTCTATATATATATATATATATATAATTAATAAAGAAAAGTTTTAAATTTTTGCTTTATTTTTTAATATTGAGTACTTTGTTTACAAAAATCTACTTGCATGTAAATGTGTTCAGCTCCAGTAATTTACTAGACTATCTGCTTTGTTAGGCATTAATGCCCTCTCTTATTATATAGTTATCTGTGTTTTGTATGTTTGCATAAGTGTGTACTTATATATATATATATATATATATATATATATATATATATATATATATATATATATATATAATATATATGTATGTATGTATATATATATACATTTTTTTTTGCTTTTTTAAGTAATTTACCCCAAGCAAGGTGGGAGTGTGACTAGTATACAAGGGGCTACAGAGAAGGGAAAAGACTGGGTACAGTTGGGGGGGGAGTGAGGAAAGGATAAAAAGATGAATGGTGATCAAGGCAACAGTAGATGTCGATTGATATTATATTTAAATTTTTGAATATTATAGTTATCAGGGAAACAAGTAAGAGGAACAGAGTTCCACTGTTGGGAAGTTCAAGAGAAGAAGCTGTTGGAGTAGAAGAGGCAGTTACATTTAACTGTTTCAACAGTAAAAGTGTGGGACCGAGATGCGAACCTAGGAGCACACTTAAATTCATGCACTCAGGACACCAAGGAAAATAGCTAGTCAGGGCAGATGCCATGAAAATATTTATAGAAAATATAGAGGGAAGTCATATTACACTGGTGAGAAAGTGACTGAAGTTGAGAACCCAAGTCGGGACTAATCAAATTGGATATCCATCTTTAGATTTTGTCGAGAACCTTGAGATGAATAGCAGGTACACCAGACCATATATGGCAACAGTATTCCATGTATGAATGAATGGTAGATTTGTAGCTGTGAAGAATGGACTCAGACAAGAAAAACCTTCTGGTGTGACACAGAGAACTAATTTTCCTTGCAGTAGATGCAGCAATTGATTCAATGTAATTGTTCCATCTCAGGTCAGTGGAGAACATGAGACTAAGAAGACACAGTAAACACTCTTGCTGATAGGAGGCAGGGATATTCCTCTATGTTGAATAAATTACAGCAGTTTCTTTTTGGATGCATTAAAATTCACAAGCCATTTTCTGTCCCAGTCAACCACAAATTGGATGTTGTTTTCAAGATTAACGGCCAGGTTAACTTTGTCAGCAATGCCGGACTTACTATTAAGACAGGAGTAAATGGTAGTGACATCTGTGTAGATGCTACTTCAAGAACTGATGTTGTCAGGTAGATCTTTGATGAAGATGAGAAACAGGATAGAGCCTTGAGGATCACCATCATTGGATGAAACTGGAAGAGAACCTGTACAGGAAACCCTCATTTCACAGTTAGACAGGAATGATTGGATTAAATCAAAAAATTATCCTGTAATAGCATATTCATGAAGCTTACATAGAAGACAAGCATGCCAAACCCTGTCAAACACCTTCGATATATCTAGAGCAACAGATCAAGCTTCACCGTTATTATCAAGAGCTTGGTATACATATTCAGTTATGGCCAGAAGCACATCATCGGTAGATCAGGCAAAGTGGAAACCATAGTGTTTGTTAGAGAGCAGATCATGGGAGGTGAGATGTATAGTAAGATAATGAATAAATGTTACTAATCTTTCAAAGGGTATATTTATCATATAAATACATCAGGAAATATCACCAATATTGGTTGGTCAGGAGCAGTTTTATTTTGAAAACATTGACTTGCATAATAAAATATAGCATAGTGTACATAACCAAGAAAGTATTTTAAAGGATATAGTAGAAAATTGTTTTTCTGTCCAGTTCACCTTCCCCATTTTTTGAACAGGAGTAGATGTTTATCCTTTGATTTTCTGTTTAGAATTTTGAATGTATTTGATGGTTAAAAAACATTTTTCAAAATATTCACATCAAGGTTCAGACTTAGTGAATTGGTCTATATATATAAGAGTTTATAGGTTCAACTATTTTCCATTTTGCATTCTTTTCTCATCTTTTGAACAGGAGTAGAGGTTTATCCCTTGTTTCCTGTTTAGGATTGGGTTTCTAGTTCCTTCTCTTAAAGTCTTATTCTCTTTCACTCTGAGTAACATCTTGCATCTTTGTAGCATTGTAACCATGCTTTGGGTGACATGATTAAATAAATAAATAAAATATAAAAAAAAGAAGAATATTTAATTTTTTCCATGGGTAATTTATATGAATTCAGTATGTTCTGAACATTTTGCCAACTTTGGCTAGTTAATAGGAATTTTATTGTGAAAATAAAACTAGCATCATAATATCTGACAATATAATGAAAAAGAATGTGTATATTGAGAATAAGGTATATTGAGAATAAGGTATATTGAGAATAAGGTATATTGAGAATAAGGTATATTGAGAATAAGGTAAAGTGAAATAGAAAGATGGATTATTGAAGACAAATTGGAAGACAGACAAAAATATGATAAAATAGTTTGAAGGGACATGAAAAATATGTTTGAGCAACTTTAAAAACACCCGTCAAATTTGTTTGTTCACTTGTCTGTATTTATTCCTATTTTTTATTAACAATTAAGATTTGTTACATTTAATGTATTTTTTACTGGTTAGTATTGATTGATTTTTTTTCTGTTTGATGAATACCTTTTGAAACAAATTTGTCCATTAAAATTCATTCAGTATGAATGAGCAAAGACTTTGAATGAAAGGAAAAGATTACTTCCCTTTATTCATTCACTATTTCATGATAAAGAAAGAAAGAAGCAAAAGAGAAGCTATCCACATCCTGTGATTTTGTAGTTATAAAGGCTTATTTAGCTCTTTAGTAAGCTCTTTCTCATTCAAATTACCTCTCTTAACACCTCTTGTCTTCCTCTATTGAGTGTTGTTGCCTTTTTTGATCACTCAGCATTGCTTTCCAAGGGAATGCCTCTGTGACCTATTTGAAGCTTTTGTTTCATATATTTCTCTAATGCTAAATACAGGAAAACATCAAAATAAGAAAGAAATTCATCATATCTATCCTATCAATGGATTTCTCTACATTTGCCTTTGGTATTATATTATTCCTTTTTGATTCAGTATCTATTGTTGATGCTGTTGTTATCATTTGTTCAATATATTTTAAAAACTGAAAAGTTTCTTTGTTATGTATAGAGTTGGGCTGAGTTGTAGCTATAACGTCCTTGTTTAAGAGGGAAATTTTCACTAAGGACAGTGGGAAGTGATCAAATTCTGTTTGTTTTCAACTGTATTTTTATTCTTACCTTTTAGATGGAATAATAGACTTTTCTTTTTTCTTTCATTATCTAAAGCTTTTATTATTCAGTAATGGCATTTTCTTCTCCTATGTGCTGTCCTTTCAGCACATGGGTGATAATGGCTCTCCACCATTTTCTGTCCTTTATAGCTCTATGTAAAGTTTTTTCTTTTTGTTATATTTCCTAATGCTTTTTCTGCTAACCATATGCACAATTTCATTAGGTTGGTTACACACTGCTTTCCTTCAGTCCCTCTTTTCTTTAATATGTCCTGTGAGTATCAAATTTTCCACACCGTCTTTCTTCATTATGCGCCTTATAAATTTTAATTGTCTCTTGCCGATTCTACATATAAGTGGCAATTTGTTTCTATTGTCTCTAAAATTTTGTTGTTGCTCACATGTTCAGTTTATGGAATTCTCAGTATCTTTCTTTAGAACAGGAGTCACCAAACTATGGCCTGCAGGCTGGATCCAACCCTGATGTCAGTTCATCCGACCTGCCACTTCACTGTGCCACAAATGAGCTAAAATAAAATTATTTACATGGAATTATCAATAGGTTGTAGTTAAACTTAGAAAAAAAAAATGTAGAAAAATTAATTTATATAAAAATTCCAAAATCTGGCCAATCTGATTTTTGGCATCTGACAGTAATATAAGTTACAGGAAAATCATTGAAATAAAAAATTTGGTGACTTTTGATATCCGTGCATTTTTGTTTAAGTGCCTACAATGAAGTTTCTAAGAAAAGTGATTACGAGCCTGCTGCAGCAATTATGTTTTAACTTGCATTGCCGTCTTTAAATCAGCAAATTATGTCACATATTTTGCTTAAACTTAAATCTAAAGTATGTAAAGTCAGCACATGTAATGAGGTTGACTGATAAACATTAGAAACCATTTCTCTTGGTTGGATGCAGCAATACCAAAACAAATATTAATTATATCTTAAAAGGTAAACGCCAGTTTCACAAATCTCACTAACCTTTTGTGCGGCTTAGTTTATGAGATTCAGATATGTGCGCACTTGGTGTGATGTAACTATTTTATTGCTATTGTCACCTTCTTAGATAACTTTTTAGTAAATAAGTATGTTTGTATGTTTCCTTTTTGTGCATTCATTGTATTATATTGAACAAAATGGTTATCCGTCTCATAATTTCTATCTGAATTTCTAGGATGAGCCTAATGATATCATCTTTGTTGTTATCACTATAACATGTCAGCCAATATGCCCTCTGACCTTATTCAGGTTCCTGTTGATCCAAATAACCTGCGTCCTGGGTATGACGATAAACTACATCCGTGTCCTGGGTATGACGATAAACTGCGTCCAACAACAAGGCCTCAGATAATGTTTTCAGAAAAATAATGTTGCCAGCTATACGTTTTTGGAAACAATAATGTTGCCAGGTATGCATTTTTGAAACAATATGTTGCCAGCTATACGTTTTTGAAACAATAATGTTGCCAGCTATACGTTTTTTTGGTAAAAATAATGTTGCCAGCTATGTGTTTTTGAAACAACAGTGTTACCAGCTATATGTTTTTGAAAAAATAATGTTGCCAGCTATACGTTTTTTGGAAAAATAATGTTGCCAGCTATGTGTTTTTGAAACAATAATGTTGCCAGCTATGCGTTTTTGAAAAAATAATGTTGCCAGCTATATGTTTGATAGTACTGTATATTTAATATGTGTATAGGTGTATGTGTATGTTTGTATATGTCTGTATATATATATATATATATATATATATGTGTGTGTGTGTGTGTGTGTGTGTGTGTGTGTGTGTATGTATATATATATATATATATGTATACCTTAATTTGGCATTAAATGACCCACAGTGGTTGATATGCCATAAAACCCAACCAAATAATCTTCAGGGAAATTTCAAAAGAGATTTTGCAGTGATGATAGTTAAGCATGGCAGCAGTAGGTAGGCCAGAAGGACATGAGGTTTAAGGCTTCGAGTTCTAGATTCTGGATTGTCAACAGAAATATAGCCTAGTGGATTAAAGCATTTGTTTGTTAATTTTGTCACATAGTAATTGTGAGTTCAATCCCTGGACTGGTTAGTACAGTGGAAACAAGGCAATAACAAGCAATAACTGATTATTACTACAAAGTGATATCCCTAGACATGGAGAGTGGAACAAGAACAATTTATCTCTGTAAATTATGAAAGCATTCAGTTTGAAATTCCATAAAACTTTACCAGATCAACAAGCACCTGAGTAAGGCCAATAAAATGATGACATGATTGTAAATAAGAGAAACCTTAATTTAATTCTAGGTGAAATCTGTAATTTAAGTGCTTATAATCATAATAATTCCAGAATTAAATAATTGATGAAGTATGTTGAAAATATTCAATCGTTTTAATGCAATGATTATATTCCGTTTAGTAGAGGCACAGTGGAATAATCGATAACAGCTTGGATTGAGGAATTAGAGAGCTGAGTTCAAATTCCAGTTGAATCCATTACGTTCACTTACATGCTAATACCCTTGGGAAAAGTATGAAAAATCTTCTTCCCCCCAGCTATGGGTAAATAGCAAGACAGACCAGGTTCCATAGCCTTGGATGACAACTGGTCTACCACAGAAAGAAATGGCAACCTACTGCAGGTAAAAATCTAGCTCATCAGTCATGTATCAAAAGATGATCGCGTAAGCATGTATCACACATGGCACATAACTGATAACTGATGTTGCTGATAGTTGATAAGCTGTGATGTTTGTAGGTTTAGAGTTGTAAATGTTAGTGAAATGTAGTTATGTAAATAAAGACTTTTAACACAAATCCTAACCTACATTTCTTTCTCTTCAACTAATTTAGTACAATGGCTAAATATGGAATTATAACACACACAAGTGAACATGAGTAACTTGAAAGCAGAAATGGATGTCATCACTGATCATGGCATAACAAAATTCATTCTCCAGGTAATCCTTTTTTGATAGATTTGTAGACATGCATAACATTTATAACACATATGGGGTTTGTATTAGTCAGTGCCTGCCTCTTACTAGTTCACCATAGAGGGCCTCCTTAAGCAGTATGTTCATTTCAAGGCAGACCAAGTACCCCAAAACATCTGTGTGTGGATGCTTCATGATCATAGACTCTTCAATGTTTGATGCATCAGTCCACTAACATGTCTCACTGTCAGGGGTTGAATAATAATAATAATAATAATAATAATAATATATATATATATATATATATATATATATATATATGTATTCTCCAACGAATTAAATAATATTTATGTTGGTCACACAGCAAACTCACTTTCCCGATGCTCGACACTACATTTGAATGAAAATGCTAACATTTTTAGGCATTTAAAACAACATGCCTGCCCGCACACACAATTCCATAAAATACTTGTCGAAAACACAATTATACTTCGACATGAAAACAATAGACAAAAACTAAAAATCCTTGAAGCATTATACATCAAACAGTTGAAACCCAACCTAAAAATCAATTATGGCATCTCTACAAATATTCTTAAATGTCTATAATTGGTAACAGAAGCCATTGGTTTATACCAACGGCTTACCATACTTTATACTTCTCAATTCACTCTTGTGTGGTCATGTGTGACATGTGCAGCCAAGGGTGTTAGCTGTAAGTCTTAATGGCATGTTCAAAACTTCACCATTCTTGAAAACAGATGGATAATAAAAATCACCAGGCAAACAAAGTCATAGTTTGAACAACAGATCTTTCACAATCAGGATGTAAGAAATAAACAAATAATAACAACACCAAAATTTCCACATTTCTAAAAATATTTTGGCCAACCAACCAGAAAACTTTCACAATCAACATATAAGGCAACAAGCCAATGAGATGTGAGCAGCCTTTCTAAAAAGGATCTTTAGGTGCTTATATAAAAAGACAGAAAGTCAATGAAAACTGAAGTCGAAATACAACTGGTGACCTTACACTGCGAAACCGTCCTTGCTACATTTAAAACAAACATACCTTCCTTCACCACGGGGTCAAGCATCAGCTATACATATATAATTGTATTGTTTCCCTCATTCCCTTCCATAGACATACACAAAAATAACTACTCTAATATAAATTGAAGTTTGCTATGATGTTATACCAATCATTGATGCTATTTAGAAATACAATTAATATTCTTCACATCTTAAAATCTGAAACATTAAAAATGTCAAAACATTGTGTAATTGTCTATTTCAAATTTAAAACAGACTCTTGGAGTTATAGAGACTATATTTCTTAGTTTTGTTCTGAATCAGTCAATGAATTGAAAGTTATCTAAGTGTACATTTGTCTGTGCTTGAAATCCTGAAAGTTAATTATACATAAAGCCTCATGAAATTGTGGAATTTCTAAACACTTGGAGGATGCAAAAAATTAATCATTAATTTAAATAATTTAATGCTGTTTGTTTAAATTATATATTATGAAGCCAGATTGTTCAGCTCTTAAATAATCAGTTTCTTTATTTCTTTTACTTCTAAGTAAAAAAACAACTAGGTGAATATCCTTCATGTGTGCTAATTCCATAATTTTCTTCAGGAGTGGTGAAACTGAAAATATTAGTTGAAACTAGACCATGACTTTTTGTCCACACTTGTTACAAGAGAAGTTCAATTTACTCTGTAAATATAATGCTTAACTCAATCCGGAATTTGTATCTGTTCTTATGACAGCAGAAAGTTCCATAAACAATACAATATATGTCAGTCAATTATGTGCCATGCAAGATACACTCTCAGGTGATCATGTATTTTTCGATACGTGACTGACGAGGGAGATTTTTTTCTGCGGTAGACCAGTTGCCATCCAAGAACCCAGTCTGTCCTGATATTTACCCATATCTGGGGTGAGAAAGAGTGAATTCATACCTTTCCCAAGAGTATTAGCATGTAAGTGAATGTAATGGATTCAAATGGAATTTGAATTCAGGATCTCCGATTCTTCAAGCCGAGCCGCTTCCTCTAGTGCTAATACTCTTGTAAAAGCTATGAATCCTTTTCTTCTCCCCCAGCTATGGGTAAATAGCCAGGCAGACTGGGTTCTATAGTGTTAGCCTCAGATGACAACTGATTTACCACAGAAAGAAATGGCAACCTACTGCAAGAAAAAATCTGCCTCGTCAGTCATGTATCGAAAGATACATGATTCCCTAAGCATGTATCATGCATGGCACATAACTGACTGATAATGCTGAACTGGATCCTTATTTTAAGTTTGAAACTGTTGAGTAAAAATATATTTATTTATATTCATATGATCATTGTACCAGTCTTGTTTTCTGTCCCATGCTTTGCTGGGAATTTCTGCAAGTAAAATATATAAGTAGATAATTGTTCAAAACAGTAGTTTGTTCAGTAAAAGGTCATGAGAACTTTTAACTCAATCTTCAAACATTGTTAATTTGGATTCATTCACTGTAACTTCTAAATTCAACAGGGTAAGAAAAGGTCATTGTTGTATTTATAAATTAAATTCAAACTTCAAGAATGCAAGAAGTAAGTACCAATACTTGAGATATGTGGAGTAACATTTAAGTGAACCCCTTTTAATATAGTTTCTTCATTTGCTTATTTTTTCTTCATTTAAGAATCTATTTTCATCAAGATTGAAACTGACAAAATATAAGTAAAGACATTTATTTGTTCACAACAATATTTTTTTCCTTTTTAAATTAAAGTTTTGACAGAATGAATCATTAAATTCATGTCAGATGAAAATAAACTTTTATAGGTTTGACTATCCAATAATTCTTATGTATCACCCTAAAAAAAAAGTCAACTTGATAAAGTCTAATGGTTAGTGAGGATACACTAGTTAGACATTCGTTCTGAGAAGAGGGACTTCATAGCTCACTGGGAGCCCCATACAAAATTAGATATTAAATAACCCAACAAGATCTTACATATTGGGACCTCAACCAAACAATAATTGGTGTGGGGTAATGGTTAACAAGTCTAGCCTTCTTAACCATTAATAACTGATTAGTGTGTTTGATAGGGGAAGGTCACCTATCTGATGAATTTGTGTAAATGCTTAGTGGAACATTATTCAGGAGGCTTGGCAAAGGTTGAAACACTAAGGGTCACAAGATATAGATAGCTGTGGAGAGCCATGATCACTCACGTCCTGAAGGGACATGGCTTATACACACACACACACACATATATATATATATATATATATATATATATATATATATATATAAGAAACCAGAAGGGAGTTCTCCCAGGTGAGAAGTGCAAGAAAATAAACTATATGAATAGAATTTATGGCTACATTTAGCTGTTTCAACAATATAATGAGACCTAATTGGCAATCTAGTAGTATGCTTAAATTCATGCAATAAGGTTAGAGCACATCAGATCTAACAATGGTTTATTCTCTAAAGAGGTGTGCAGGTTCAAGTCATGAAGGGGAATGCATGTTTTTCTTCAATAATGTTTCTCAAATATTCAGGCCAGTAGGCAAAAATAGATAATTAAACAGAGCATCTACTCAGACATGGGTATCCACTAAAGTAATATTTAAAGTGATAAAATCTGTTGGAATAATGAATAAAAAATCCATTACTTCTTTTATATATATATATATATATATATATATATATATATATATATATATATATATATATATATATATATATATATATATATATATATATATATATATATATATAATTTTAGTATTCTCACTGATATGAGCACTTACGATGAAACACATACACATATTTTTTCAAGTAGACCATAATTACAAAATGCTTTTTATTGCATACATACATATATATACATATGTGTGTGTGTGTGTGTGTGATTTTTCCCATTCTGATTTTTTTCATTCTCTCTCCATTGAATAAGCTTTTTAGTGGTATTCACATAATCATTTTCAAAAATGTAAGCTACCATGGGATTTTCTTTCTCCAGTATCTGTAATTGACAAACTGTTTCATACTTGGGGTAATATTTTTGCCTAATCAGTGAAATTGAATTATTGTGTGCTGAAAAGAAAACAAAAACTTCTACCACTTCTCATTTAAATGTGATCTTCTTCCTGTCCCAGCCCCAATAATACTTTTTCTCATTGTTGTTGTTATACTTGGTGATCAAATCATGTTGCAATCATTTTAAAGATTAATATATTTCTCAAAATATTAACCCACTTCTATCACTCACTTTCTTGCTCTAAACTTTCATCGCTATTCCAATCATTGCATCTTTTTTCTAACGATTTTCTCTTTCTCATATTTTCTCTCATTCATCATTTTATTCTCTCTCTCTCTCTTTCTTTAAAGTTTTTATCCTTTTTCATTTCTTTAATCTTTTTTCAAACTACATCTCTAGCAAAATTCACTTCTCATTTTATATATATATATATATATATATATATATATACATATATATATATATATATATATATATATAATTGTGTATTTGGGCAGCAGGCCCTCTTTTATGCAAGTTTCATTAAAAACAATTATTAGGTTGGTGCAAAAATAATGACGTAATAATGTCGTTTTTTGACGTATTTTTTAACGTCAAAAAACGACATTATTACGTCATTATTTTTGCACCAACCTAATAATAAGATACTGCGATTAAGCATTTTATTGACTTTTTTTTGTGTTTGTATTAGTGATCCAATGACAGCCTTGGAAGCAACTACATTCTAAATCTGGTTGTTCTTGTCCATCATGTCCATCACATGCATGATGACAAACTTCAGTGACTCCTTGGTATAGTGCAACTGCTGGTTACTCTCCTGCTTGATAATATCCCAGAATTGGTAGTCCAGGGGATGCAAATCAGAAGAGCTAGGAGTCAACACATAGTCGGTGACATGATTATGAGAAGTCTTAGCTAGTCACTACTAGATCAGTCCTAGAATATGATGATAAACTACATCTGGCAGCAAGGCCTCTGATTAGATGATTGGAGGTTTTGAGGAGCATGGCTTTGTTCAAACTGTTGATCATGTCAGATAATACACTCTTTTTCCCAGAAACTGTAAGTAAGATCTGCTCAGCATAGTTGCAATAGAAACCACTGGTGGGTCCAGTGGGTATTGAACAAACACAAATGTACCTGAGCAGGCATCCTTAACAAGGATTGGCTAGACACCTTAGTAGACAGGCGTACTCAGATACAAATGGCCAATCATTATCTGCAAGCATGGTGTGCCTTTTCATTTTTTATGTTAGATCAGAAGCTTTCTTGTTGATACTCTTGGTATTAGTGCTCCTATATGGCAATGAATGCTGGACAATCTCATCACAGATGAATAAAAGGCAACAGAAATAAAGAAAATGGACACTTATATGTAGAGACTTGAAATTTCTAGATCACATAATAAGAGTGAGCTTGGAGAATTTAACACTCACAGGACATATTGAAAGCAAATGAGACAGTGAAAATGGTGCATAACCCCTACCAAATGAACTTGTGTAAGTGATTGGTAGAACAGGTATTAGGAGAGATAGCAAAAAGATAAACTTTACTAAAAGCTATGGAGGACAGGAAAATGTGGAAAGCCATGTTTGCCCATGTTGTGAACAGACACGGCACATAGAAAAAGAGGTCTGAAACAGAAATAAGAATGTTAAAATTTGGTATATGTTTTCTTCCATTTATGGCCTATTAACAATGTTTTCTCAAATAAACTTCATTATTTTCTTTTGATCATTAAAACATATATATATATATATATATATATATAAAAGTGAACATAGAAGTCAACACTTAGAGGCAACAATCTGACGATTGCATCTAGCATGAAACAGACTGTCGCCTCTAAGTGTTGACTTCTATTAGGTTGGTGCAAAAATAATGTCGTTTTCTCACATGTTACTATGTGAGAAAACGACAATATTTTTGCACCAACCTAATATATTCACTTTTATATTTACACACGCTCTATCTCTGATATTGAGTACTTTATCCCATAAATATACCACATCTTAAG
Source organism: Acanthosepion lycidas (assembly GCA_963932145.1). Classification (NCBI taxonomy): domain Eukaryota; kingdom Metazoa; phylum Mollusca; class Cephalopoda; order Sepiida; family Sepiidae; genus Acanthosepion; species Acanthosepion lycidas. Next base: position 45,976,504 of record OZ010583.1, read on the forward strand.
ACTATATTTCTTCATCTTATATATATATATATATATATATATATATATATATGCATTGGGCGTAACAGCAAAATTGTCCAATTGTTAGATAATCTTTGAACCGTAGTATCTTAGAAATGATTAAAGATACCGTACTGGAATTCTCCAAGGTTTTTGTAACACTATTGGACTCTACTTTTAACAATAGGAATGTATTTAGCAATAAGCTGGAATGATGATGCCTCCTGTTGTTGTGACTTCCTGATCCAGTTTTCCTTTCTACTGTTCCCTCTTTTTTAAACTTATTCACCATTCTCTGCATGGTTCTTGAATGGATTTGAAGATGAAAGCCAGAGTATGAATGTTGAGATCATTACTGAAGGCCTGAATGATCTTTTTCCTCCTACTATTACTCAGTTGAGAAGATATAGTGGGGCCAACACAAAATGACTTTAACTTGTTCCCATTCTAGCTGAATAACTCAAAGTGTTTTTCAGTGATTCTAATGACAAATAGTGTCAAGATTGCTAAACGTTTTATCAGAAAACCTGGAAAAATGAAACTCAGTTTAGTGTTTTTTTAGATTTTGTGGGATTGACAATTATCCCATGCTGTTACATGATTTGGACAATTTTCCTGTTATACCTGGTGCATGTGCGTGTATATATATATATATATATATATATATATATATATATATATATATATATATATATATATATAAGCCAATATTCTAACTTCACAAGCTTCTATCTGCTGCTGCTTCTTTAATGAGCTGTGTCTCGTTATGAAACAGTTGATCATGGATCTCTATAATTTCCTGTCCTTAGTAGCTCTTAACAAAGTTTGTGTTTTTTGCTATCTGTCCTAATCCCTGTTCTACCAATCATATACCAAACTTATATTTCCATGCATGCTTCTCTCAGTTTCTCTTTGTCACTTTCAACATCTCTAGCTCTCTCTAATTTTTAAAACTTCTCACAAGTGGAATAGACAATTACAAAAGGCTTTGTCTACAAAACTCTGGAGTTGAGGTGCTGAATATAACATCAATCAGCTAAGTGTGTGTTTTGGCCCAATTATTTATATACACTACTCAGTTGCCCTATCGACACTATGATGAAAAATAATTCTTTCTAATGGGACATTGATGATCTAATAGATTCTGGGACACATTTACATTTGAAGACGGGAGATGGACACTGCCAATAACAGCATTACCCTATGGACACCAGGAAGAAAATAACTGTTTCCAATGGTACGTTGATGAACCAATAGATTCTGGGACATATTTACGTTTGAGGAGGGGAGATGAACATTGCCCTATGGACACCATGAAAAAAAAATTATTTGCAATGTTACATTGATGATGCAATGTTACATTGATGTAAACGTATTCCATAATTTTTAAGATTATGGAACACATTTACCTTTGAGGTTGGGAGATGGATACTGCCATGTAGCATCATTGCCCTATGGACACTAGGAAGAAAAATAATTGATTCCACTGGGACATTGATTATCTAATAGATTATGGAATACAACTACATTTGAGGAGGGGAGATGGACACCGCCAAGTAACACCATTACCCTAAAGACACCATGAAGAAAAATAATTGTTTCCAATGGGACATTGATGATTTAATAGATTCTGAGACGTTTTTACACATGAGGAAAGAAAATGGATACTGCTAAGCAACATCATTGTCCTGTAGACACCATGAAGAAAAATAATTGTTTGCAATGTTACACTGATGATATTAGGTTGGCACACATTTACATTTGAAGAGGGGAGATGGACACTGCCAGGCAACATAATTGCCCTATGGACACCATGAAGAAAAATAATTATTTGCAATGTTACATTGGTGATCTTATAGATCATGGAACACATGGACATTTGAAGAGGGGAGATGGACACTGCCAGGCAACATAATTGCCCTATGGACACCATGAAGAAAAATAATTATTTGCAATGTTACATTGGTGATCTTATAGATCATGGAACACATGTACATTTGAAGAGGGGAGATGGACACTGCCAGGCAACGTAATTGCCCTATGGACACCATGAAGAAAAATAATTATTTGCAATGTTACATTGGTGATCTTATAGATCATGGAACACATGTACATTTGAAGAGGGGAGATGGACACTGCCAGGCAACGTAATTGCCCTATGGACACCATGAAGAAAAATAATTATTTGCAATGTTACATTGGTGATCTTATAGATCATGGAACACATGTACATTTGAAGAGGGGAGATGGACACTGCCAGGCAACGTAATTGCCCTATGGACACCATGAAGAAAAATAATTATTTGCAATGTTACATTGGTGATCTTATAGATCATGGAACACATGTACATTTGAAGAGGGGAGATGGACACTGCCAGGCAACGTAATTGCCCTATGGACACCATGAAGAAAAATAATTATTTGCAATGTTACATTGGTGATCTTATAGATCATGGAACACATGTACATTTGAAGAGGGGAGATGGACACTGCCAGGCAACATAATTGCCCTATGGACACCATGAAGAAAAATAATTATTTGCAATGTTACATTGGTGATCTTATAGATCATGGAACACATATATATTTGAAGAGGGGAGATGGACACTGCCAAGCAACATTATTGCCATGTAGACAGCATGAAGAAAAATAATTATTTCCAGTAGGACTTTTTGATAATCTAATAGATTCGGCAAAATATCTACATCTGTGGTAATCTTGTTAGAAAATCATATAATTTGATTTTTTTTTTAATCAATTTGTTTGCAACTAAAAACTGAGCTTGATTTTTTTAAAATACTATTCTGAATATCAAAAAATTTTCCTTGTTAAAAATTCCTGAATTTCCGTAATCTATAATTACTATGCCATATCACATTTTATTTCTCTTTTTCTTTTTTTATGTTGATAACAAGTCAGAATTTTTTTTTCAGAAACATAGTGAACTTTAACGTCACTTTATAATAAATATATCAGTTGAACAATTATCTTCTTACATTGCCTTTAATTCTTTTTGTTTAACGCAAATGATAACGAGCTTCATAATTATTTTCTCGGTTGTGCTTTGATCAAAAATGTCACATATCTATCAGTTGCGTGAATTGCAAATTGTTAAAAAAATGTGATGTATTTATGATGAGAAATTGTTGCATTAATTGAGCATAATTTTCAAGTCAGGCTCTTGTTAACAAAATTACCCTTGCTAATTAAGATTCCTTCACATTAATTTTAGGTTTTATTCTTAATTGTTAGTCTAAGCTGCCATTTAGATGTTTAATTATTTATTTAGATATTTAATTATTTATTTAGATATTTAATTGTTTATTTAGATATCCTTGCTATTAAGTCTTTCTTTTATATTTTTAGTTGTTGATTATAGAATTCAAAATGAGTTTTACATCCAAATTATAATTACTTGTCATATTTTTAAAAATTCCTTTGTTATTTCTTTGTTCTTACTATCCATCTGCTAGTGTTTTAGGTATTTTTAAATTTAGCATCTTTACATTATTTTACACTGTATTTAAAATATAAAGACTTATTCTTTTATGAGCCATGTCCCTTCAGGACATAGGTGTTCATAGTTCTCCACAATTTCCTGTCCTTTGTAGCTCTTAATAGATTTTATCTTTTTGATATCTCTCTTAAATATTGCTCTGATATAGATTTATTCAAGCTTGCTAGTTAGGTTATGCGTCATTTTCCATTTTCCCTCTTGCCTTCAGTCTATCCTATGAGTATCAAATTATCCAAGCCATCTTTCCTCATTTTGTATCCTAGAAATTTCAGCTGTGTTTTCCTGATGTTAAGTATAAATGTTTATTTATTCCATTTTCTTTGAAACATTGTTATTGCTCACGTTCAGTCCATGATATTATCAACATCCTTCTGCTGAACCACGTTTCTGATGCTTTTCTTCATCTGTGCAGAGATGGTCCAGCATTCACTGTCATATAGAAAGAATGGTATTACATAATAGTTTTTACTATTGTTTTTATCATTCATCTGCTTTGAATTATGCTCTAGTGTTTAAATTATTTTTAAGTTTAACATCTTAAACTCCTCTTTACGTTATTTTATACACATTTACAACCCTACCATTTGGCCGTGCATTGAATACTACTGCCATATCTGGTCTGGTACCCCTTTTCTTGACAAAATCCAAAGAAGGATCTGTAATGTAATCAATCTTAACTTGGTATCTCAACTTCAGTCACTTTCTCACTGATGTGAAATGGCTTCCCTCTGTCTTTTTTACAACTGTTCTGATAACCTTTTTTCCCTGACTGCCCGATTACATGAATTTAAGCATTCTACTAGATTGGCATCTAGGTCCCACCCATTTACCAATGAAATAGCTAAATGCAACTGCCACTTCTACTCCAACAGTTTCTTTTCTCGCACTTCTCATCTGTTTACTTACTTTTCTTATCACTGTCATGTTACCAAACCAATCTAAACCAAAGAATACATATTCTATTCATATGAATCCATCCTAAAAATATTTTTGCCATTAATTAACCTATTGAGGTTAATATGCTGTAAAACAAAATAAGGCAAACCAATCTAAACCAAAGAATACATATTCTATTCATATGAATCCATCCTAAAAATGTTGTTGGCATTAAATAACCCATTGAGGTTAATATGCTGTAAAATAAAATAAACAAAACCAACTCTAACGTTAAAAAATTTAAATGCAACGCCAACCAGCATCTTCTGTCTTCTTTGAATCCTGATCATTTTTTGTCCTTTCCTCAATCCTCCCTGGACTCAGTTTTCTCTCTCACTTTCACTCCCTGTAACACAAAAAATATTTAAAATAGAAAAACTGAATCTTAAAAATGTCATCATAAATTTTAGTTTCAAATGAATTTTCTTTATAAGAAACAGTGTAACTAAAGAGGGGATTGTTTCTTATCCATTCAAGTTTGGCAGGAAGTTAAATAAGTATTTCTAGATTTAAAAGATCAAAACTTTAAGAAATCATTTTTTTTTAATTAAATTTGTATTTTATTATACAAGGAATGTTCAAAAACTTAATGGAAAATACAATTAATAGCAAACATTTTTAAGTATAAGCTTATCAGAATTGAGGTACCCATCCAAACAACAGTAATGCTAACAGTAATATTAGCTATTTCCTTATAAGGAAACGTTTTATGGGGAATCTACCAGAGCTGCTTTAAGTTGAAATTTATCAAATCTTTCTATTTATAAATTTTTTCTATTTTATAAAATCTTTCTATTCTAATAATTTTTTGAGGACATTAGGTTTCTGATGTTTATTAACTGCTTACCTTTATTGATGGGGACTTCCATTCTAGTGGACATTCTGGTGGTGAAATGAATAGTGACTTGAAATGAGAAATTGGAGTGCCATGTTCACAAAGATGCAAATATGTGAGAAAACATTATGAATCTATTTCCTTCCCTCCCGGTTATAAGTTAAATTTTAGTGTTTGTATAAAGAAAATCATTATTATTCTGAAAATAATTCATAATGCACAATTCACTTGCATAAAAACAATAATTATTCTTACAATACAAAATATGTTTTCCTTTATGTAAGCCACAAAGGGTGATAAACTGTAAAAAACAAATAGATCAATCAATCAATCCTACCTATGTCTCTCTCTTCACAAATGCACAACACACACACACACATATATATATATATATATATATATATATATATATATATATATATATATATATTATCCCCCAGCGATAACACAACTCAGAGTTTCATGTACCATGCAATCTCCAGGTGCTGAATATAGACTGATCATTACATAATTTAAATTTAAAAAAATATCTGATTATCGTAATGTTGGCACAATTATATATTAATCTGTAAATACAGTCCTTTTAATTTTAAAAATTATATATTATATTTGGTATTTAAAATAAACGGGATTTGTATATATATATGTGTAAAAAATAAAGATATTTTAGAATTATGAAAGGGAAATTGTCTGGATCGAAATATATAAGCACATATTTATTTTCATGCCTACATGTAACCATCAATTCATTTCTCCTCTTTAATAAGCTAGGGTATGGTGCATTCCATCAAGCACTGTTTTATTAACACCACTACTATAGGTGTGATATATATATATATATATATATATATATATATATATGAGTTAAAGATCAAATGCAAATCATAATCCAATAGGAAGATAAGATAAAGAACAAATAAAGAACATTTATCAATCAAACATGTTTCACTTTTATTAAAGCTTCATCAGAGATTGGAAGAAAACAGTTAAAAAGATAGACATTGATATTTTCCGTTTTGTTTGGGTCAATTCTCATTGGTCAGTCATGTATCAAGTACATTAAAACCATATATAATTCTATAATATATGTAAGTTTGCAAAAACTCTAGACAGACACCTATACACAATTATGAATGCACATTATCATCCAATGCTCAATTAGACATGCTAGAATTTTACAAAAAAATAGCCATGACAAACTTTAGTCTTACTATTTAAAATAAATTTTTTTAACAGTTTAAATGCAAGACTTTATTTTTCAAAAAATGTTGGTGTTAAATGACCCAATAAAAAATAAAGCAAATTTAAAAAAAACAACAAAACATTAGCTTGCAAAATCTTGTCTGTGGCAAAAGAGATTGCTGAGTGGAGGAAGAGTGGCAGAATCTATGGAACCCTTGCCCAAACAATAAATGCCAAACTAGAAGAGAAGAAGTGATTGTGTCCAAGCTTTATATTGGACATACTACCATAACTCATTTGTATATCCTAAAACAGGAACATCCTCCGGTATGTGTGGCATGCCAAGAACCATTCACGATAAAATACACACTGATAAACTGGAGCAATTTTAATTCAATCCATTTAGAATATTACCAAACAAGAAACCTAAAAGAACTTTTTCAAAATACTGATTCATTTTATATATTTCCATTTCTAAGATAAATTAAACTGATTTCAAAAATAAATATAAAAATATAATCATAACAATCTGCCATCTTACTATTTAATATAAAATTTTAGTTTTTAAATACAAGACTTTATTTAAAATAATTAAATTTTGGCATTAAATGATCCAATGGGTTGATATACTGTAAAAATAACAAACTATACTTGTAAAGCAGGTTTCATCTCATTTATTTAAAATTTCTATTGAAAATTCTGCTCTTGCCTGTTGCTGACCTGGATTCAATAAAAGTTTGCTTAGCTTTAATTTTTCAAATAAATTTTGCAGAAATATCTAAGGTGTAGGCTATTATTTCTGCTGCTAAGCATCAATCACCATTAATTAAATCTCAAGCTGCATTGATTTTTAAACTAGATACTCCATTCATATACAGAATGAAAAGTGGATAGAAAATATCTAATAAATGTATACCAGTAAATTGGGAGTAGGTTAAAATATCAGTTTTTTTATGGGGAATAAATTTATTTCATTTTGATATAAGTTTCATTATTATATTTGATCTAAAATTTGTCTATCAGATCTTACTTACCAATCCACCGTCATAATTTTGAAGAGAAATAAATTTACTTCATATTGATACCAGTGTCATTATAATATTTTGTTTAAAACTTGTATATCTGATTGAAGACCTTAATTATCAATCAACCATCTTAATTTTGAAGAGAAATGAATTTACCTCATTTTGAAAACAGTTTCATTATTCTGTTAGATCATTGCCAAACTTTGTGCGCAATTAGAAAATTGGGCACAAACTTTTGCAGTGATCTGATATTTGATATAAAACTTGTTTATCTGATTGGAGACCTTACTTATGAATCAACCATCATAATTTTGAAGAGAAATAAATTTACTTCATTTTGATACCAGTTTCATCATTCCATCAGATTAGAGATCTTATTTAACAATCAACAATTATGTGTTGCCAGCTTTTAATGTAATATGATAAGTAGAATTTATTGGACAAAAATAAATAAAATTTTCATGCACCATTTGCTTTCATTGTTGTATATTTAGTGATAGGAAAATTTTATTGGTAGGATAAAAAATACAATACTTAGAGTATCAGTACAATTGATTGTATCACTATTTTAACAATTCCCAACTTAGTTCTCCATTTTGGCCTTCAACAGTCTTGTTCTAATATATTTTACTGACACTGAGACCTACATGTACAGCTGGCTCTATCCAGGCTCATACTCTTGATTTCCATGTTCACTGTAGCACTCTCCTATTCATTGTGGCATCAAACAGGCATGTGGATAGGCTATGTGACATGTTCCTATTAGCAAACTAAATATGCCAATGTTTTTGAAAAATTGTTGATGAAATTTTGCAATTTATGATTTAAAATATATTTGAGCAAATTTTTTTTATTGAATCTGAATGTTGTGTCTTAAAAATGATTATGAAAGGGATTGTCTATGGTCAAGAGTTAAACCAAGATTTCCTGATAAAATAGAGCAATGTCATTTGGGCAAACTTGGATCTTCATGCTCACGCCAACAAAAAAATGGAGTGTCAAAAGGACAGTTTTTCCCTTGACACTGCTATTATTTTAACTATCTTCACTCCATGGCAATGTTTATTGTTTTAAAAAGCAGTGAATAGAATAGTAATAAAACCTAAAAGTATGACAAATATGAATTTATACATTTTTTTTGTTCTTGAGAATTTACAACAAAAATATTAAAACACTGTTTAATTATTAGATTATTTATTTACAAGAATAATTTTATATTTACAACATTCTAAAAACTAATGTAATTGAAACTAAGGAAATGCAATATTTATCATTTATCAATTTATAAAGAAATAAATATGTAAATAATTTTTTATTCATAAATCTATAAACATTTACTAAATTATGAAAATATGTGAACCAACTAAAAGGAAATCCTTAATATTTACCATTTTATAAAGTTTGAATCAATTAGCAATCAGTCAACATTTTGTCGACCATTCCAATAAAGAATATAATAAATAAACCATGTGTATAAACTATCTAATAAATAAATAGAAGAAAGAAAATATACAAATTCACAATTTATTACAATTTAATCATTGTTTTTAAGAGAATAAGCATTGCTGAGGAGTGAAGGTAGTTAAAATAATAATGATGTCACAAGGAAAACCATTTTTTGACACTGTTTTTTTGCATGTTCATAAAAAATGGCATGGAATATATATAATTACTAGCCTATCAGACAGCATTTAAGCTAGCTCCAGCAGAGGGCTCTTGATTAGGCCTTCACAATAGGTAGGAGAAGTAGATTTGATAGGCAACAATAAATTACAGAACTCAAAATTGATCACTGCATTTAAGTATTGCATTGTTATTTAAGCTTACCTTTTAAAAGTTCAGCAATAATTCTTGTGCTGCCACTTAATTTAAAGACAATTTGATGTATGTAGGTCCTGACTTTCCATAAAAACAATTCTTTTCATTTCATTGTTGACTTTCACTGGATTAATCTCGATTATTCCCGAATGTATTTCAAAGTTATAAAAATTGTAATCATACAAAAAAATTGTTGCAGAAAATCATGTAAAAAATCAATGAAAACAATCGCAGTAATGAAAATTTGAGAATTCAAAATTTTAGGATTGTGGGTACAGATCTGGCCCAGAATGATTTTAATTTGCTCATAGACTTGGCCTGATTCCAAAATGGTATGATATGTTGGACTACAGAATCTGGGAGTAAAGTTGAAAAAAATGTGACAAAGTGACACCCTGGTATTTACATTTATTATATAGATAAATAGAGGGTGGGGGAATATTTTTCAATGCAATTTGTCGAAGAGAAAAGCATCCTTTTGACAAGCTGTTTTTTTGCAGGCACAAAGGTCCACATTTGCCAGACTTGTAATGAAAATTTACTCCTAATGTTCTTATTACAGAATAAACTTATTAAATGTATAATGAGGATTTTAAATTTAAATTCTTTTATCCATCTTTTTATATTGATTGTCATTATTAGTATTGATTTTCTTTTTCCTTTGTTTTTGGGGAAAGCCATAATTGTGCTAAGGATCAGAAAGAAAGAGGTGACATTTCTTGGACACATAACAAGGAAAGTAGACTTGGAGAATTTGACATTCAAAGGATATAGTGAAGACAAGACGGTGAGATAGAAATAGTAATTAATATACCAGATTAACTTGTGTAAATGGATGCCAGAACATATGCTTGGAGGGATAGTAAGAGAACAAACATTGCTTAGATCCACAAAGGATAGGAAGTTGTAGAGAACCATGATCATCCACATCCTGAAGTAACATATGCACTTTGATATTGTCTCTTTTGAAGTGCTTTCCTGTTTCTACAACATGAATATAAAAAAAATCTACAACTTTTGGAATTCTGCTATTGCAGTTTGGATGACAATTCTACCATGCACTTGAGAAAGGCCATCAAAATACTAATGAGTTAAAGTGATTATGAACCGCTCTGTAAAGATGTTTTTATTGATTATATTGATATTTTAGGGTAAATATTAAGGAATGTGGTCATTAAACATTAATAGAATATTTGACTTGGCAAGGCTGGTTGAAATTCTTTTTTCAATTAATTATTTTCAGCCTTGATGATTTTGTCATGAAGAAAAAATGGGAAAACTTCTAAAATACTTTTAGAGCAGTCTTTAATAAATTGCAATAAAATTATAATAACACCAGTAAATATTTTTTTGATCATTTTACCCCAAGCAAGACTTCTAAGACACAAGGGGGTACAGAGAGTGGAAGAAAAAGAGTTGTCCAGTTCATTCTTCTCCCCAGTATTTTTTTGAACAGGAGTAGAAGTTTATCCCTTGTTTCCTGTTTAGGACTGGGTTTCAGCGGGAAGACACATCATGTCGGTAAGAAAATGACTGAAGTCAAGATGTCAGATCAGGATTGATTACATTACACACCTTTGAATTTTGTCAAGAATCTCAAGATATTCAGCAAGAACGACAGACCTAATATGGTAGCAGTATACAGCACATGGTTGAATGGTATATTTATAAATGTGCAAGATGGTTTCTGACAAAAATTTTTTCTGGCACAACACAATGAACCAATTTTCCTAGCAGTAGATGTAGCAGTTGAATCACTATATAATTATAATATAGTTGTCCCCACTGATTTTTTTTACAATGTTCACCCTGTACAAACCCCAAGAGCCACTCGAAGCAGAGGATTTCAAAGTAAAAGGTAAGAGTCACAATTAATTAGGATATGTGGGGAAGATAATGTTTAACCCTAGACTTGAACCGGATTAAGATTGTAGCAATCAGGAAAGCATCCTCTGTGACCTCTGTTCATGCTTGGCTGAATGTTAAACATTTGACATGCTCAAACTAGACAGAAACGTAATATATATATATATATATATATATATATATATATATATATACAGGGGTCTGATGGATAAATTGTCATCTAAGTTACGCAAAAATATAAATAATGCTGACATCTCATTTTAACATACATATATATATATATATATATATATATATATATATATATATATATATATATATACCAAAATTGTACAAAGATATCTTGAAATATTAAAGAGTAAATTTATTCAATAAAATCACCATTGGCTATGGCCACAACCTCCAGATGACTCTTCTGTACAGTCTCCTTGTTTAAGTTAGTGAATGCTGCCCTAATCCTTGCTTTCAGCTCATCTTTGGTGTTACAAGAAGTTTTGTTGCTCTATTGCTAAACTGCTTCCCACACATAATAATCAAAGGGTTTGCAATTTGGGGAGTTAGGTGGCCAGATTTAAGGAGTGATGTGGTCACAGAAATTGCTGACAGCCATGACTGTGTTCTCCTGCTTGTGTGGCATAGTGCAGAGTCCTGTTGCCAAACATAGTTTTCCAGCAGCCACTCTCTTGACCGAGGGCAGCACTACCTCCTCAAGGCTCTTGATGTAGACCTCTGTGATGAGTCTGAGGGCCTGTGGGAAGATGAATGGAGGCATAATGTCGCCATCACTAGTGATCACTTCAAACACCTTTGTAATCACTTTTAAACTCCTCCAACTCTTTTTGAATCCTCTACACTAGATTGTAATGATTAGGAAAATATCCTGTTGGGAGTGTGTTCCACAAAGTATACAGTTCTTGGGAAGAAGCTGTCAGTGGAACTTGCTTCTTATTATTGGAATACAAAGGGAAACAGGATAATTCATTCTTATTTATGTGGCACAGTGGGTCCTAGTTGTAGAGGTTGGGGAACGTAGCTTGTCTGAACACATTTCATGCAACGAGCAAAAGAGCAGTGAGAGTCTCATAACATTTCATCTGTGGGAAAGGGGTAAATGGTTTGAAAATAATTTATCACCAACAAGGCTGTATAGATGCTTTTGAACTTTATCAAGAGCGGCAAGCTAGAACTGGGCAGCTCCAGCCCAGATATGGCAGCAATTCTCCATTTTTATTCTGATCTGACTACTATAAAATTAGAGTACAGCAGGGAGAATTAGATACTTACTGGAGTAGAGTACAAAGTACGAACCATTTTTCAAGCATCATTAACAATAGATCAAATATATAAGTTCAACTTGAGGTCTGGGGAGAACTTGAGTCTCAACTGACTTTCAAGCCAATGGGTCACCTTGGGAGAAGACTCATCTATCATGACAGGGGAGTCAGATATTTAATGAAGCGGTACAATGAACCAACCATGTTTCCAACATCTTTAATAATAAATCAGATATATGAGTTCCACTTGAGGTTCATGTAACTAGAAAGAAAAATAATGATGTAAACAAGATTTTGACATTCCACAGTATATTAAACAAAACATTTGGAAGAAAACTCCCATCAGTATTAGAAACAGCTTTAACATTTAGTAGAATTGATCAGTTTTTTATAAGTTTCAATTGGCTATAACACGTTTTGATCAATGAATGCTGAATGTTTCTTGTATTACTTTTATCATTTTGAACATTTTAATATCAACCATAAATAATTTACATCCTCAAGGACACATGGCACAGTGGATAAAGGTGTTGGTTAGATCCAGTGACAGAACCCAAAGTGTGTGAGTTCAATACCTGGTTAAGGCAGTGGAGAACTTTCAGAGGGAAATTAACAGGAGATAACTGATAACTGACATCCATTAAACATGGCACGTGGAACTAGAACAGTCTACCCCAGTGAGGGTTCAGTTCGACATTCCAACCACCTGAAGAAGGCCGGAGTGTACAACGGCTGAAACATTGTAATGAATATGGCAACAAAGATGAGGACAATAGTCTGAATAATGTAAATAATTTACATTGGACTGAAATATATATTAGATCTTCCTAGGGGTTAATGAAGATCTAAAAAACTCAATATAAGATAGTTCTGTAAACTATTTGTGTAAAAGTCAGATTGAAAGATTTTGGAAAAAGTTTGCAAAATTACTATTCTTTGTTCATAAAAACACGCAACATTTTCATAAGGTTTATTGAAATCATTAATATAAGACGGAATTACCATACTTTGTAGGAAGTACAGGAAGTCTACCTATCAAGACATCAGTTTTATATATCGGAAATCTTTTCATTTCATAACTGACATTTATCTCTAGGAAATAAATGTAGGCACAAAAACAGAAAAGCAAAATAAAAAAAAGTTACTTTAAAGATTCAGGTAAAAGTTAACAAAATTACCAAACTTTTATCAAAGGTTCAAGGCATTTTACTTATGTATATATGTTTCTGTCTCTTTTATAAGTGAGTTCTTGCTTACTGAAAAAGAGAAGCAAAAATAAAAAAAAAATTTTTAAGAATTAAGGAATAGAAATTCTCTCTTCTTTTTCTAACTTTCAGGTTCATTCCTTAGTTTTTCAATCATAAACAGCCATAATTTGGTTTTCTTTCATTAATTTTCTTTCATCATTGTGCTGTGGAACAATCAAGGTCTTCATAAATTTGCCCTCACTCCAGAAACCACCACCCACCCCACGTTTGTGTTTTGCAGTTTTCAAAATGCAGGCAGTCAACCAGCCTCACAAACTTACCGTTGTGAGTGAAACAATATGTGACGCTAGTGATGCATTCAGGTCTTAAGATGCAAGAAAAGTTGAAAGACAAAAAAAAAAAAAATTACTAAATAAATCAAAAGAAAAAATGCACATATTACATAAATACCTATGAAGATTCATCGATAAGTAATAATATATGAATTGGGAGAAGAAAAGGGGGGGAGACAAAGAAAGAAAGAGGTGAGAAAGATAGCAGATAAATTATGGTAGCTGGTAAGAGGTGGTAAGAGTTAGAAAAAAAAATATCAAAGGGAATCAATGAAAACGAGGCTGAGAGTAACCCGAGAGAAAAGGAAAGAAAATTGTTATCTTGAGAAACCATAAAGCCAATTTCTGACCTCAAAAACTATTTACAGGTGTGTGTGTGTGTGTGTGTATGTGTGCATGTGTTTATGTTAAATTGTGCATGCATATATTTCCAGTACACATACATTCAGTACAAATAAACACACACATATGCTCACACACACACACACACACACACACACACACACACACACACACACACATATATATATATATATATATATATATATATATATATATATATATATATATATGTGAGCACCTGTGTGTGTTTATTTGTACTGAATATATATATCAGTATATCCGGGTTATATATATATATACAATGTAACCCGGATATAAGAAACCCGGATATAAAAGAAACCCGAATATAAGAGAGATTTTCTCTGGTCCCAAATTAGAGACATACTTACCTAAACAAAATAGACCAAACCTGGATATAAGAGAAACCCGTATATAAGATACTTCTTATCCCATCCTGACAACTCTCTTATATCCGGGTTACACTGTACTTATATATGCATATCTATATATATATATATATATATATATATATATATATATATATATATATTCTTAATATGGTGGTGTTAATAAGTATATCTATATATATATATATATATATTTATATATATTATATATATATATATATATATATATATATATATATATATATATATAATAATTCAAGAAAAGTTCAAGTGAGTTATCTGATTAGATGACTCAAGATTTTTGCATCAAAATACTCATCAGGACCAGATGTTTGATAAATTTACTGGA
Organism: Acanthosepion lycidas; assembly: GCA_963932145.1. Classification (NCBI taxonomy): domain Eukaryota; kingdom Metazoa; phylum Mollusca; class Cephalopoda; order Sepiida; family Sepiidae; genus Acanthosepion; species Acanthosepion lycidas. The sequence continues at coordinate 45,991,595 of OZ010583.1, forward strand.
CTTAGAATCAGATCCTGTATTTATACTCTTTCTGAGCAAATTAATGCTAATTCTAACTTTCAAATTTCAAATTGAAATTCTTAAAACCCTAGTGTTCTATTATTATAATTCTATGATGTTGAGAAATTTGAAATTTGAAATAAGATAAGGGACATAGAAGAAGAAGACTTTGTCTCTCCAGCCATCCAAGAGCAAAAGGTCACAATTTTTCTCCACCAAGATCAACCTTGGGCAAGTCATGGAAACTGGAACCATTTGGTATTTCTTTTTCTCAGTTTCTGAGCACTCTTTCCTCATTATGTCCCAGAAATCTCAGTTGTCTCTTTTTGATAATCTTATTATTGAACTCAGTAGTAACAGAATGCTACACTCTTGAGGCACTTAATGAGCATTAAACGTAGAACACTGGTGAAAATTAACTGGATATTGCTACAGCAGGTAACATATATATATATATATATATATATAGAGAGAGAGAGAGAGAGAGAGTGAGAGAGAGAGAGAGGGGCATTCTAATGCCTGGATTTAATGAAAAAAATCTTCTCTACCACACTTTTATCTTTGTTGATTAAATCTGGGCATTAGTTGAAATGCTGGGACTCAAATTATGCCCAATGGGTGAGTGCATCTAAAATATAAAAAAACATTATGAAACTCTCTCAGAGGTTGGCTAGTGACATGTTGAAACTTAGTGTCTCTTAACTTCCAGAGATGTAAGAAATATTTCGGAATCAGGCTGACTCTGTGAGAAAATTAAAAACATTCCGAGGGCCGGATCCAGGCCCGCAATCCTGAAATTTTGGATTCTCAAATTTTCATTACTGCAATTGTTTTTGGCAAGTTTTTTACGTGATTTTCTCTGACAAATTTTTTGTGTGATAACAAATTTTATAACTTGGAAATAAACTTGGGAATAATCAAAATTAATTGTGAAATACAGTGAAAGCCACCCATGAAATTAAAATAATTGTTTGTACAGAAAGTAAGGACCTACACACATCAAATGGTCTTTAAATTAATTGGCAACAGAAGAATTATCATTGAACTTTTAAAAGATATGCTTAAATATTAATACAATACTTAAATGCAGCGATCAATTTTGAATTCTATAGTATATTCTTGCTTATCACATCTACTCCTCCTTATTTATTGGGATGAAGGCCCAATCAAGAGCCCTCCTTGTTTGTTTTTGATTATGTCAACTGCACAGTGTAGTAGGTTAAGTTAGGCACCATCTGTGAAAATAAGAGCATCATAATACAATTCACTCTGCCAGAAATTTGGAAACGGCATGCTGTATTGCTTGGCATTTGCACTGGTAACTCAAATATGAACATTTCAGTGTGTTTGGGTGTGAATCTGAGGAGGGTGCAGAGGATTCAGAGAGTGTTGGTGTGTCAAATGGTAATTGCAAAAGTACAGCAACTTGGAAAATTCACTTTGATCATTCTGATAAGAAAAGAACTTCTGAATTTGTTGATGAGAGCCTCACTCAATACATTGATCTATATCAAGTGCCTTAAGGAGGTAGTACTGCCCTGGGACAGAGGGTGGCTGATGGAAGACCCTATATCTGGCAACAGGACTCTGCACCATGCCACACAATCAGGAGAACCCATTCATGGCTGTCGAACAATTTCTGTGACCACATCACCCCTTACATTTGGCCACCTAACTTGTCAGACTGCAAGCCCCTTGATTATTATGTGTGGGGCACAGTTGAGCGAGAGGCCAACAAAACTCCTTGTAACACCAAAGATAAACTGAAGGCAAAGATTATGGCAGCATTTACCAACTTAAACAAGGAGACTGTTCAGAAGAGTTTTAGGAGTTTCTAAAGTTGTCAGGAGGCTGTGGTTGAAGCCACTGGTGATTTTATTAAATAAATTTACTCTTTAGTATTTCAAGATATTTTTGTGTAATTTTGGTAAAATTTATCTGTTAAAATATGTCAGTTTTATTTTCATTTTTACATAATAAAGATGACAATTTATCCATCACACATATTCTCTGAGTATTCTCACTGTTTTCTTTGATGAATTAAGATGATCAATTTACAAAAGTGTATATATAACTTAATAAAATTAATGATTTAAGAACATCATTTTTTTTCTCCTGGTGACTCTAGTTGTAAATACTTTCATATATACAAGATCAACCAGATCCTATAACAAATTAGATGCCACCAATCTGTTAAATGATATGTCTTGTGCAGGATCATATAAACTTCTTGCTATTAATAGAGTTTAGTTACATCTTTTAAAGCTAAAATTTGTCTCAGCACATTTTCTGTATACACTCGATGAAGTCATCAAAAATTTTTTTATATGTGCCCATACTTGCATTATATTTACAGACACAACAATCAAGAAACTATATAGTAAATTGTTTACTGAACTATACAATAACCTGAAAATCTAGAGTAACAAAAACTGTTTAAAAGAAAACTTGTCAATTGCCCTTTGCATAAAAGTTGCTGCAATAAAATTGTCCTTTTCAAGAAACAAATTATGAACTGAAAGTGAGCATGCAAACTCAAGCGATTTGAGTTGATTGTTTGACAGCAGTTGGCCTTTAGAATGCTAATACTTTGCATTTTTTATGCTACAAGAAAGATAGGAATGTGGGGCCTGCAGGTGGGTAGGATTTTACTTGTGTGGAACATTGGGTTAATATAAGAAGTTTTCAGTCGGTGAGTGAAATTAGTCAAACAAATCGGTGAAGATCTAAGATTTAAATAGGAGAAAGTAAAGAGGACATTTTTATTGATATAATGAGGCCTGCCAAATTTTGCTTGCAAGAAAAGTAAAAATAATGAATCTTCATATGTGCTATTCAGCATCATGCACATGAAAATGCACACAGACACACACACACAAACACATGTGTGTGTAAAATTTCAGATATAACTAAAAATATATCTGTAAAAGAAAGGACAATAACAATAAAGACAAGTTTCCCTTTTGTTTTTATTCACACAAACACACACACATATATATATGCACACATGGGTGAGTATGTGCATCAGTACATTATCCACGTACATTATATTTATACATCAATAGATAAAAAGATCTATATGGAAATGTTTAATTTCATGGATATTCATATTCATATATATATATATATATATATATATATATATATATATATATATATGTGTGTGTGTGTGTGTGTGCGTTGAGCACTTTTTAACAGCAATACTCACTGTGCACTACTTTATATATATATATATATTTATATATATATATATTGACCACTAATATTATCTATCTACCTCTCTCTCTCTCTCTCTATATATATATATATATATATATATAATATAAAGTAGTACACAGTATACATTATATATATATATATATATATATATATATATATATATCCATGAAATTAAACATTTGCATATAGATTTTTATGTATTGATAGATACATACAATGAATATGGATAATGTGCTGATACATACATGTACCCACCACGCACATACACACATATGTGTGTGTGTGTGTGTGCATGTGCATGTGAATGAGTGTGGAATTGATGAAAAGTTTTCAGGCCAATGGAAACAACTCCATAGTTAAACTGATAACTTTTCAGCTGCCTCCCTATACATATATACATACAGGGTGCGATGGTAAATTGTCGCCATTTTGTATTTTTTATTTCATGCAAGCCTGTTGTTTGTTTTTGATTTTGTCAACTGCAGAGTATAGTAGGCTCAGTTGTGCACCATCTGTGAGAAAAAGAGCACCATGACATACTTCAATCCATCAGAAATTTAGGAACAGTATGCTATATTGCTTGGTATTCACCCTAGAAGCTCCAATACGAACATTTCAGAGTGTTTGCATGTCAATCTGAGGAGAGTACAGATGATTCAGAAAGAGTTGGATGAGTCTAATGGTGATCACAATGGTATGGAAACTCAGAAAACTCACTCTGGTCATTCTGGTAAGAAAAGAAATTCTGAATTTGTTGGTGAACTCCTCAGACTTAATACAGAAGCCTACCTCAAGTGCCTTAAGAAGGTAATGCTGACCTGGGTCAAGAAGGTGGCTGCTAGAAGAGCATATGTTTGGTAATAGGACTCTGCACCATGCCACACAATCAATAGAAGACAGTTATGACTATTGAAGAATTTCTGTAACCACTTAACACCTTAAATTTGGCCACCTAACTCTCCAGATTGCTACTCTGTTGATTATTATATATTAGGGACAGTTGTGAGAGACCAACAAACTTTCTTGTAACAGCAAAGATGAACCAAAGGCAAGGATTATGGCAGCATTCACTAACTTAAAAAGGAGACTGTCCAGAAGAGTGGCAGGAGATTCTGAAGTTGTCATCAGGCTGTAGTTGAAGCCACTGGCGATTTTACTGAATAAATTTAGCATTTAGTATTACAAAATATTTTAGGATAATTTTGTTAAATATATTTGTTAAAATGAGATATTGGTTTATTTTTATTTTTGTGTAATTTAGATGACAATTTATCCATCTCACGTTATATTTATATATATATATATATATATATATATATATGGAGAGAGAGAGAGAGAGAGAGAAATTTAGATATATGTGTATAGTAAGAAATGAATGTTCATTTATCTGTCCCCACCCTGCAGAGATTGCTCCCAGCACTTTAAGTACAAAACTGCTTGCTTTAAAAGCATCATTTTTTAAACTTACCCTGCTCAATAGTATTTATTTTTTTGGCTTAACTCAATGTTTGTCATTGTTGTATAAAATTGTATATAAATAAAATGTCACTTAAAGATTAACAGTGCAGTTGATCGAAAATGGAAAAATCTGGTGGATGACATCATTAGAAATGGATGCGTATAGAAACTAGAAATAGAGTAGTATCTTCTTCTGTCTGGGATGGTGAGGCAGAGCTCCATGTAACTATATATATATATATATATATATATATATATATGCACTAAAATAACTAGCATCAATTTTTTAGATATGCTATCTATATTTATTGGAGAAAAGTGCTCAGTATCAGAGACAGCGTCTATATAAATCTAAGCTTTGTGTATATAGGTACCAACATTGATGTCAGCTTGATTTATATTTGCATACAATCATCAGGCCTGACAATTTAAATATGAAATATAATATATATATATATATATATATATATATATATATATATATATATATAATTCAAAATTAAATTCAGATCCACTATTAAACTACATTTCATTTAAATGCTTAACAACAAGAAGAATAATCCACCCTAACAATAAAATATCTTGCAATAACCAGAAATCTTAAGAAAACAGTGTAACTTGCACCTGAAGATTGCAAATAGCATAAAACTCCAATTTGAGCAGTCAATGTAGGATATTATACATCCTTTTTAATATATAATAAAAATATAGATTTAAGGTAAGCTATATTTATTTGGTAATAGTGGTCAATATCAGAGATAGAACATATGCAGGTATAAAAATGAATAAGCATGAAACAAACTGTCTTCACTTGTTGTTGACCTCAGTGTCCATTTTCATATCTATCTATGAATCTCCCAATGGTTGATTTGTTAAGAAGGAGACTTCCTGACTCTGGAGGGGGATGATTCCATCTCACCATGGTCAATTTATCTGGAAGGAAACTTCCTGAAGTTATCGGCCTGGAGGGGGATGATCCCAGCATGCGGCACCTTTGGAAAGTGCCTGAAAACCAAACCACGGGTTGACCCAAGCCTTGGGAATGAAATTAGGTCGATGGAACACTTGGGTGCTGTTGATAGCTGTGACCGAGGGTTTGAGTGTGCTGGCATTGTTCAGATTGTTGATCATGCTAGATAACATGCCCTCTCCCAAAAACTGTAACTAAGGTCTGCAGTATAAACCACAAGTTGGCTCTGTGGGTGTTGAACAAACACAAATGTGCCTGAACGAGCATCAGCAATAGGGATTGGCTACCCCCCCAATATATAGGTATCCTCAAATATGAGTGGCCAGCTATTATTATTATATATATAGGAAGAATACAGTGAGACATTCTTTATACAAATATCAGACTAACGATGAATGAGTTAATGGAAAAAAAAACTAGGTGACTCATTTTGTTGCTGTTGTTCTTTTTTTACCGATTGGAATCCTATATATATAGATATCAGTTCTAGTTATACATCAAGGGAAATGTTGAAAATGCTGGGACATTTAATTTTGAATTTAAATTATTAATTTCTGTCATCCAAGGCCTCAAGATGCACAACCTTGCCAGACACATTTAATTTTATGCTGTTTTTGTTGTTGTTTCCAGGAGCACTGTGATCTCTTAGATCACAACACACTCAATGCATTAGTCATTTATTTTGTCTTAAAACATTGGTTCTCATTTTATCACCAAAGTTAAGCAATGTTGAACCTGGTCAATATCTAGATCAGTGTATGCTTAGGAATAACCGGGTGCGGTAAGCGTGGATATACAAATGATGTAATAGATAATAGCTTGAAATTGGAAATTGGATTGTCAAGTTCCAATTTCAGTTGGGTTTGTTATATTCACTTACATGCAAATAACATTGGGAAAAGTATGGATCCACCTTGTTCCGCTAGCTATGGATTAAATAGTGGAATTTGTATCAGTAAAAATCATTATTACCTCCAAAAAAGGTCAATGAACCATAAAAAACAAATCAATCATTCAATGTAATAGGTCTTAGCACATTTTAGACTTAAAAATGAACTTTTAATTAAAAGAGAAAGTAATTTACAAAATTTTTAGGAAGTGCACTAATTTCTGTTTCAACAGAGTTGTTGAAGCATATCACCTTTCTAAGCAATATATATATATATATATATATATATGTAGATTAGTAATTAGGGAATTTGCATAATTTTCATAATGATTCATCATGTCTAGAACAGGAATCCTCACTGCACACACATGCAGAAAAACATTGGACAGCCATTTCATCCTTTTTGGGATGCATCAGTAGTGTGCATCTTCTACTGACTCTGAGTATCAAACCCAAACTGCTTTAGTATGAGACAAACACCATACCATTGGGCCAATGGACTATGGTGGTGAGCAGGAAACTAAGGTACTAGACATAATATAGCATAGTTCATCCTTCCTGGTGGTGACACTATACAAGCATCCATTACATGCAGAACAGGCCTCTAGAGCAGCAGCTTCCTTCACTAAGCTGCCCCAGCCAGAGCATTAGAAACTCAATCCGGCATACGTTATATTATAGTCTAATAATTAGGGGATTTGTATAATTTTCATAATAATTCATCTTGTCCAGAAATGGAATCCTTACCACACACACATGCAGATAGGCACTGGACTACCTTTTCGTCCTTTTTGGGACTCATCAGCAGTGCACATTTTCTACTGACTCTGAGAGTCAAACCAAGACAGCTCTGATATGATGATAGCATTATATCATTGGACCAATGAGCTATAGTAGCAAGGAAGAAACTAAGTTACTGGACATAATATAGCATATCTCATCCTTCCTGGTGGTGACCATATACAAACAGAGATGATGATGAGTCCTAAAAAGATGAAACGGCCATCCAGTGCTTTTCTGCATGTGTGTGCATTGAGAATTCTGCTTCTAGACATGATGAATCATTATGAATATATATATATATATATATATATATATATATATATATATATAAAGTCAGTTATGTGCCACGCATGATACATGCTTATGCGATCATGTATCTTTCGATACTTGACTGACGAGGAAGACTTTTTTTCCCGCAGTAGGTTGCCATTTCTTTCCACATTTAGACTAATTGCCATCCAAGGCTATAAAACCCAGTCTGTCCTGCTATTTACCCATAGCTGGGGTGAGAAGAAGAGGCTTCATACCTTTCCTAAGGGTATTAGCATGTAAGTGAATGCAATCGATTCAATTGGAAATCGAACTCAGCCTTCCGATTCCTCAATCCGAGCCACTATCCAATACTCCACCATGCCTACATATATATTAAACTAACCTGAATATGCAAGTACATACAGGCATATTTGTCTATGTATGTGTATGCTTATAAAAATAAATATCCAATGAATATTTGCATATATAAAGTTAAATGTCTATATAAAAAAACTTTATCCACACATACATACATTCATAAACATGTGCTTCAAGGTACATAAGTAATATTGTGGCACCTGAATATCAGTGGTTATCAGAACACTGCCAATTTATTAATAATCTTTTACATTTGATGAAATTCTTAAAATAGGTATATATTATTTTCTATAATACATTTACATATATCTATATTTACATACACATGAATATTGGAAGGAATGAGTTTAATAGAAAAACCTTAGAAGTAATTTAGACATTTTCAATCAAATTTCCGACGGAGACTTATTGAGACGTTTTCTTGGAAGCAAATGATTTTCTTAAATTACTTGGACAGCTGAGAAGTATGGAAATTTGGATGAATTTTTTTTTTCATCAAAATAACTTTGGAAATTTAAGATTTAAAATAACATATCTCTTCTGGGGTACATAGTTAATAATGAACAAGGCATAGTCTTGCTTGTAAATTTGAGCCATACTTCGTATCAATCTGTAAATGTAGACATATATAAAATTTGATTGATTTGTTTTTATGGCTTATCAACCTTTTTAAGGTTATTTAAAGCCAAAAGATACTTTTGGATTATAAGAATTTTTTGGAGAAAGCAATGATTTTATGATATAAAAAAAGAGGAGAAAAAGTGGATTCCTACCTTTCCAAAGGGTATTTGCATATAAATGAATGTAACAAGCCCAATTAGAATTGAAACTTGTCTCTCTGATTTCTCATTTTGAGCCATTATCCATTACACCACCCACACATCCTAACTTACAGTATTCCAAAGCAATCATCTATTTAGGTACTGACCAGGTTCAATGTTGCTTAACTTTGGTGATATTACCATTAACTAAAAATAATTAAGATAACTCCATTCTTTAATAGATTAAAATCAAAAGAATATAAAGATGTTCATTCAAATACAGTCAGAATCAGAGTGCAAGAAATTAACCCTTCCATGCACATCATACCATTTTTGGTGGGCATCAATGGATGACAGGTAGGAATTGATAATGAATACAATGTTTTAGTTATAATTGATGCTATATAAAGGGGTGGCTGGCAATCTCTCACCACAACTTAAGTCCATCATTGTTCTCAGCAATATTTGACTCTATTTCATCTGTCTTGGTTCTTGCTTTGACATCTCATTATACAAACTCATCAAGTAGGTTATTCACTATTTGTCTCTACCATTCCTTTCTTTAATATCTCCTGTGAGTGTTATCATTAACTAATCAAAAACAAACTTAAAATGCGATAACAGAGCATGTATATCAGTAAGCTTAAAGCTGAAGAAAGCATTTATTTCACAAAACAAAACTTGTCAACATAATCTCCATTCTTAATAATGCATTTAATTAATAGATGAATATAAAATACATAGAACAAGCATTATACAGTGAAAGTTTCAAATCAGAATTCAGCTAATAACTATGAAACTGTATATTTATCAATCCTCTTATATATATTTGCTTAGCTTGAGGAGCAACCAAGGTGTATTGGACATGGAGAAGCTCAAAAGGAGAAACAGAAAACCAAATTGAGTATATAACTAACAATAAAATATTCAGAAATGCAGATTTACACTGAAAAACAAACCCAAGATTACAGGAGTGATCGCCTTCCAGTTATAAATAAACTTGTAGTGAAACTAGAAATTGAAGAGAGTCAAGGTATCACATATTGCAATAGTACAGACTCCTGAATGACCCAAATTTAAAGGCAAAAGCTATGGACAGTGTTAAAAGCAGATAGAATGAATAAAATGAGAATGGAAAATCTAAGTGGGATACATTATGAGAAGCTTTGGATGAGAGATGAAATTCTCAACATAATGAAAATGGATACAAAAATCAATGACAAGGTACAGCACAGAATATAACACACTGCAGAAAAAAAAATAGTAATGAATGCAAGTAGGCTAAAGAGGAATGACTCAATGAAAAGTTTGCAGAAACAGAAAAAATTAATGTTAGAGATAGAGCAGATATGCATAAAAATAAGAGAAGAGGACGAAAAAATATGTTCATCAACAGGATGCATAAATCCAAGGATGGGATATTAGAGAAAGAAAAAAATACTTCAGATGAAAGACCAGAAATATTAAGATCTGAATTGGAATCAGTACTGACCAAATTGAACAGAAACGAAGCATCAGGGCCAGACAGAATTGTAATAGAGATGCCAGCAACCTCAGATGATTTTGCCATGGACAAGATTAGAAACATAAATGAAATATAAAACAGTGGTGATATACTGGAAGACCTAAGTAGATCTATTTTCATAGCACTGCCTAAGAAGCTTGGTGCAAATGAATGTGAACTCCATCAGACAATCAACCAAAAGGACTAAACAAACAATTGAAATGAGGCAGAAGTCATGGATGTTAACAAAAGAAACAGGCCAACTTGCAAATTACAAATTAGAGATGCTAAAATCAAACAAGTACAATGATTTAATTAACTCAGAAGTATTTCAACAGAAGATGGAAAGTGTGACACTGAAATCAGGTGCATTGAGATAGTGAAAGATGCTTTCCTAAAGCTAAGTAAAGTATTATGAAACAGGGAATTTTTGTTAAAAACAAAGAAAAGTGCACTTCAGTGTTGCATAATATCAGTCCTCCTATATGGCAGTGAATGATGAACAATCTCCTTATAGATGGAGAAGAGACTTGAAGCAACAGAAATGTGCTTCTGCAGAAGGATGCTGAGAATACTATAGACCAAATATGTGAGAAATGGCAAAGTTTTTGAGAAAATGGAAACAAAAACGAAACTTATACTTCACAGAAAGAGATAGTTGAAATTTCTAGGCTGCATAATGAGGAAAGTGGGTTTGGGAAATTTGTCACTCACAGTACATAATGAAGGCAAGAGGGATAGAGGTAAAAAGTGCATAATCTACTTAACAAACTTGTGTAAATAAATAGAACAAAAAAAGAGATAACAAAAAGTCAAAATCTATGAAGACTTACACAGGACAGGAAATTGTGATGGGCCATCGTCGCCTATGTTCTGAATGGTCATGTCACAGATGAAGTACAGAATGCCTTTTAATATTAGCTTATTTTTAGTGTAAGGCAAAAGTTGTTGGGTCTTTTCTTCTTATATACCATATCCCTTTTTTTTTAATCTGTATCACCCCATGTAAGGCAGTAAATCCACTAAGACACAGGGGGTTACAGGGTGTGGAAGAATTAGAAACAGAAACATTAATAATGAGAAAAAAGACGAAAGTAATTAGGAGGACAGTAGATAGTGATTGACATTGCATTTAAATTTTTACAGATTAAAGTTGTCTGGAAAGCATGGAGCTGGATGAGAGTTCTACAAACGAGAAGTGCAAGAAAAAGAAACTGTTAGCATAGAATTTATGGTTACATCTAGCCAGCTCAACTGTAAATTGATGAGATCTTGATACCAGTCTAGTACTGCACTTAAATTCAAAAAGTCTAGGTACCATAGCAAAGAGCTCATCAGAAACAATTACCATGAAAGTATTTATAGAAAAGACACAGGAAGGCAATCTTACAGTAGTGGGAAAGTGACTGAAGCCGAGCTGCCAGATCAGAACCAGTAACATTGCTGGTTCTTTGAATCTTACTTTATTTTATAGTATATAGTCAATTGTCCTATCCTTTGTAGCTTTAAACAATAAATGTCCTTTTACTATCACTCCTAGTCCTTGTTCCATCATCCATTTACAACATAAGATAAGCACATAAGATAAGTTACTCACTGTTTCCCTCCTTGACCTTGTATACTGGGTAAGGTTTGGCAAAAGGACAAAAGATCAAAGGAAAAATGATCTGAATAAGAAACAACTGAACAACTTGGTGGTTTTGATCCAACAGCTTTATTTCAAAGTGAAAAGCTAGCAGCATATTTTTAGGGGGTTAGTTTCATATGTTAGTAATGTTAGTAGCAGCTATATCTACATAGATTAGTTTCATAGGTTGATATCTAACACCCTCAATATATCCGGTTAGTTCCAAGCCTTCTCTACTGTCTCTTTCTGATTCTATGTACCAGTGTCTCTTTTTGATCTCATTTTTCTTTAAACTTCCTCATTATTCACATGCACCAACTATGGTATTCTCAGCATTCTTCTATAGATCAACATCTCTGTTGCTTCAAGTCTCCCTACTAACTACTCATTGTGACACATTTGTGTTTGTAAGTGTGTGTATATATATATATATATATATATATATATATATATATAGTTGCATTGATGTGTGTTTGTAACCCTGTGATTTGTGATTGTCAGACAAACAATCACCCTTGTGATCGTCAGCCAATGAATCGTTTGTCTGACGATCACAAGAGTGTGAAAGCCAGGGTTACAAACTCACATCAATGCAACTAAATATGCTAGCTCTGTCACTGATATTGAGTGCTTTCCAATAAGTACCACACATATATACTATATAAATAATATATATAAAAATTATATATACATATATATATATATATATATATATATATATATATATATATATATCTTACTTATTATAAAACGCAGATTGTGTGTGTGTGTGTGTGTGTGTGTGTGTGTGTGTGTGTACGTTTATATATTGGATCGGATTTCCTACATTTTTCAACCGATTTCAATAAAACTTCACAGGACTGCGTAAAATTAACTTGTGGTGGTTCTGACAGTGCCAAAAATTGGAAAAAAACAATTGTTTTTACACAAAATCAGTTTCAAAAACACGATTCTGTCACCAGAATGAAAGGGGGACAACTCATATCGAGTTATACTTATAAAACCCAGATTGTTTGTTTTTGTGTGTGTGTGTTCATTTATATATGGAATCGGATTTCTTACATTTTTCAACCGATCTCAACAAAACTTCAATTTTTGGGGGCAGGTAGTGTTTCTTATTGTCTTGCACACTTTTTTCTTTATTTTTACATTCAGAATGCTTTAAAAATTCCATTTACAAGACAATTGTTTATATAATAAAATTCTATTCAATCGGTAGACTCATAACGATTGAAAACAATGTTTTTGTTTGAGTTTGGGTTTGACCAATTCGTAAAAAAACAAAACAAAACAAAAAAAAAACTAAGACATGTGTGTCCGTCAACCTTAAACAATAATCTTTGTCAATTTTATTTTTCAGTCTTTATGATGGTTGATACTTGATCTATCTCTTACTGTTACATCCCCGGGCAACGCTGGGCTCTCCTGCTAGTATATATATATATATATATATATATATATATATATATATATATATAAGTAATGAAAATGTTGGTAATCCGTATGGATAATCCTAAGGAGGATGAAATCCAGAGAGCTCAATGTTAAATCAGAGTGATTAATTCAATGAAAAAAAAAAATATAAATTTAAATTCATTTTTTCACCCTTGGAAGTGTGGTCTGATGAGCCAGGGAAAAAGGACTTCCCTGGGGAAATAAATTATAACCAATGGACCCTTAAAGTTGTTACAGTTATTATATATATATATATATATATATATATATATATATATATATTTATAAAGTTAAATGTTCACTTATCACAGAGATTAAATATTTACTCATTACTCTTTCTTCTCCTGGTGAGTACATGCACTTTCCAGAACAAAAACATGATAAATAAACATTATTTGACTTGATTACAATTAATGTTCTATTTTTGATAATGAGCACTATAATTGTTTTATTATATAAGTACAAAGCATTCTTCATCTTTTGCCATGTCTATTCAGTATGTAAGTGATGTTGTATCTCCAAAACTTCCAATCATTTCTAGCTATTTTTTGCTGTATCTGTTCTGCCAACCATTTACACAAGCTCATTATTTACTTCTTTTCTCTATTCTTCCTGCTTTCAATATGTCCTGTGAGTGTCAAATTTTCCATGCCCATTATGTTGTTTCCATTTTATCTAAGACTTTGTCATTGCCATGCTGCCTCACGTCTCTTCATCTCTGATCATTGTTTGCCTCAAAAATTTTATCTTCCAGAAATTCCCTAGTTGACAATTTTTTTGTGATACACAAACTTTGTTATATATATATATATATATATATATATATATATATATTTTTTTTTTCATGACAGACCGTGAAGATGTTCTCTGTCTCGTCTCTTTTTGTGTGTGTATATGTCTTGGTGCTTATATATTAGAATCTGACTGCGTTTGTTTTACGCGTGAGTTTAGGACCCCATTCACACACCATGAGGATTAAAATGTATACATTGTAAAAAGACCGGATATTAAATATAGCTAAAGTAACTTCAATGAAGAAATAAATTGAATAACATATATATTTCTTCTTTTCTCCTCAATAATTTTATAGTTGTAAACTATAGCAAATGAATTTTAAATTTTGATTTTGTAATTAGCAGTTTTAAATTTTAATATTAAATTTTATCATATAATTTAGTAATTATTCGTTGGAATAAATTCTTTTTTAATACTACCCATATTTTAAACATCTGAATAGATATTATAACATGACTTCGTTATCAAGCTTTTTGAATTTTCTTATACTTGTGTTTTGATTGGTCCATCTAGCCTTTGTAACAACGTTTTCCCCTTGCGAAGGATTGTTAATTAATTTGAAACTTTTAAAACCATTTATTTTACATTCAACGTCATCACTTGATAAGACACCGAGGGTGTTGAAACTATTTTTGTTGAGGCTATTTTTGTAGTGATTTTATAACATATTTATGTTATAAATTTTTTTTTAAATAAATATATATATATATATATATATATATATATATATATATGTAAAGTGAGAGAAGGAGAAAATGGGGTTTTTTTATATTCAATTGACAAAATCTATCTGTATATATTCAAATTGGAAATAATCTGCCTAAATCCATGTTTCTTTTCCAGTTCTTTCAGCCCTCTTCCTCATTATCAAGAACTAAATACTGCCAATATAAAAGTCAAAAATTTTCTTAGAACATGGCTTTTTTTGGCAATGTTACATTTCAAATTTAAATATGTTTATCATATAAATGATATTTTATACAGGACAATTCCACTGTGCTTGACAACACCAGAGAACAAATGTATTCAATATTTTATATGTACCATAAATATTTTATGCATATTTTAAGTATTTTATATATACTATAAATATTTTATGCACATTATAAATCTTTTATATGCACTATAAATATTTTATGCAGATTTTAAATATTTTATATATATTATAAAAATATTGTGCACATTAAAATATTTATGCGCATTTTAAATATGCACAACAAATATTATATATATATTTTAAAATTCCATCTCCTATTCAAGAGTTTTTATTGCTTCTCATAGATCTTTTTTTGTTTGGATATTATTTTCTATTCTCTTTTAATAATGGACCACAAGATTTTTTTTTTTTTAAGCACATTACCCCAAGCAATGCAGGAATGCCACTAGCACACAAGGGATTACATAGAGTAAAGAGGAGCGTTTAAGAAAAGGATAAAGAGAAGGACAGGGATCAAGTTCAAGGCATCAGAAGATGTCGATTGACATTACATCTGATTTGGTTTGGTTATGTTTGGTTTGTTTGACAGCATATCAATCTCAATGGGTTATTTAATGCCAACAAAATTTTCAACATTGTTGGTAATACTTTTTTTTCCAAAAATATTTCTGGTAATATTTTTCCTTCAATGGTAATTTTTTTTTCAAAAATGTATAGCTTGTAATGTTTTTTTTTTCAAAAATGTATTGATGGTAATAATTTTTTTTACAAATTATTTCTGGTATTAAAACCTATTTTTACACTTTCATAGTGTTTTGACCTCAGTTTGGAAGTTAACTATTTACCCATAGCTGGGACCCTAACAGGTGCTACCACCCGGGTCAAAGTGGACCTGGGAATACCAGCAATTAAGAGGCGGTTACACACTCCTCAATACCTCCTGATCAAAGGCCTTGCTACATTACATTTGAATATTACAGCTATCAGGAAAGTAAGTGATAGGAAGGAATTTCCACTGACAGGTGTGAGATAAGAAGTTGTTGGAATAGAAGAGATGGCTACATTTAGTCATTTTGACAGTGAAACAGTGGGACCAAGATGCCAACCTAGTAGCATGTTTAAATTCATACAGTTTGGGAATAAGTGAAAGTAGCTTGTAGGAGCTATTGGATTGATATCTGGAGAGGCTATGGGGTCATTCCATTAATTAAAGGTCTCTCTTAAATCCTTTTTGACAGGTGAGCAATATTCAGCTTTCTAAAATGTAAACAAGCATTTCTTGTAAGAAAATACTTTTTAGTTAAAAACATTTTAGTTGGGAGCTTCAGTGCTGAAAAGAGCATCTTCTTAAAGAACTTACAATAATTCTCTGTTTTTATCTTAACACATCAATTTCAAAAAGACCTGTGATTTTACTATCTACATATAACTAACACAAATAACAGCCCAAAACATTACCCCTACTTCAACCAGTTTCTTCAAAATCATATGGGTTGATTATTTCCAAAAAGGACCCAACATCTAGCCTACACATCAGCTTTAGATTCATTACTAAAAATTATCCTGTGTGTTCTTTCAGGATGTTTGCAATCATGGCTCACTGCAATAACTATCCTTTTTAGTTTTTAGTAATGTTTGTTTTTAACATCCTTCCTACTCTCTGTCTGGCCACCCATTCACATATCACATTAGGTAAGTGGCCCACTGCCTTCTTTTCTCCCTTTTACCTTCAATATGTCCTGTGAGGATAAAATTTTCTAAGTCCTTTTTCCTCAGTATGCATCCAAGAAATTTCAACTCTTTCTGATTCTGAGTATAAGTGTCCTTTTTATTTCCTTTTACCTTAAGAAATCTGCATTCTTTACATGTACCAACCATTATGTTTTCAGCATCCTTCTGCAGAACCACATTTCTCCATTAGACAATCAGATTAATGAAACATGTAACCAAGTTAATAATCTGAATTCAGATTAATAGAGCAGGAAGCAGAATTAGACTGAAAACAGGACAAGAACATTGTGGTTTTGTCAAGAGAACTAGAACAAGAAATTCTATATTTATGAAAAGAATGATATCAGAGAGAAATACCTGTCGAAGGATGTTTACTTACATATAATAAATTATGCAAAAACATTAGATAGGTATGACACAAAGATTTATTTGAATTGACATGAAAACTATATCTAATTGAAAAGCATGTTGGAATAATCCAGAATTTATACCAATCGCCAATTACTTGCATGGAGATAGAAAATGAATTCAGTAAATATACAAAAATAGAAAGACACATAAGACAAGGATTTGTCATTTTATTCAACTTGTACAACAAAAATATATTAAGGGATATGGAGACCCTACCAAGATTTAGTATTGCTAAGAACAAAAATGTATATGCTAACTATTATGGTTTACCAAAAGTATTTTTGTTTTTTTACAAACGTTTTCTTCTAAGCTAATTTCATGTACATATCTAAAGACTATGAGTGACCACAATATATTATTAGTTTCATTATTATACATATCAGTACTAATACAATACAGTTGTAAATTCTGCTTTGGATGGTATAATATTAAATAAAAAATATTGAGATTCAGCATCACTATTCCATGAAAAATGTTCAGACAAGCCATATTCTTTAGTTCTAACAGTTCTGCTCTTCTCAGCTGAGTCACCATGCCACACACATTGTAGCAAACTACTCTCATTCCTTTGTATTGCATTAGTAAGATGTAAGTTCCACTTGAACAGCTTCTTCCAACAAAATGCTACTTTGTGGAATGAAGAGAATGCTTCATCGATCACTATAATCTTAAAATGTTCAAATCTAGAGTTAACTGTTATCTTCCATACATATACCCCAAAACTTTGCCTCTTACTCTGTGCCTCTCTACCTCAAGTAGCCCTAAGGCCTTGTACAGGGATAACATTATTCTAAAAATAAAATTCTGATGCAGTATTTCAAATCCACCAGAGGAAGTGGAAAGAAGTGAAACAGTATGTGATTTTACTGGTTTGAATTGTTTTATGAATCGTGACTTGAAATAAAGTCAATCGTGATGCAATAAAAAGTCAATCGTGATGCAATAAAAAGTCAATCGTGATGCAATAAAAAGTCAATCGTGATGCAATAAAAAGCAATCGTGATGCAATAAAAAGTCAATCGTGATGCAATAAAAAGCAATCGTGATGCAATAAAAAGTCAATCGTGATGCAATAAAAAGTCAATCGTGATGCAATAAAAAGCAAAGCAGAACACAACTCAAGCATGAGCATTTGAAAAATATGTATAAGAACAAGAATAACTGCAATGTATCATATAAAAAGCATTAGATGAGCTTTGAAGATATCATAATCACTATCAATAGACCCGTAACCCATTAGTGCCCTAAGGGCACCAGAAGTACTGCAGCCATAGCAGAAGTTGTATATCTGTGGTAAGATACCCTGAAAGGGGACAACATTTTTTCGGTTGATTTGAAATCAGTTTCCCTTATCCTAGACTGACTGCCAAACAAGGCTGTAGTGTTCAGTCTATCCTGGTATTTAACCCATTGCTGGGAGGAGAAGAGGTTGTATTGGTCTTTACGTTAAGCCAACAACACCAACTGAAATTTGAACTCTGCTCACCAGTTTCCCATTCTGTGCTGCTATCATTTACACCACTGTGTATCTGCTTCAAATATATACATATAGTTAAAAATAACAAAGATATATTTGGTACACTCTGATATTATTAATTTTTCACTCATACTCCTTTATCGTAAGCTCAAATTTAACCATATGAACTCATTCCTTATTTTCTATGGATTGCTCAGCTCTGCCAGTTTTGTTTATATACACTAGTATTCTTCCTTCTTCTTCTTTATGCCATGTTCCTTCAGTAGACCTTTGTAGCTCTTAGTAACCCCATTCTGCAATCCACTTACAAGTGGCAAATTCTTCTAGCCTTCTTTCTTCATGATTAGTCCAAGAAATTTTAACTATCTCAGTCTGATTTGATATGAAAGTATCCTTTTTATGTTTCAGTCACAGCTACTCAGACCAGTATTTTTACCTGCAGTAGATTGCAAACCCATCTCATTTAATTTTTTTTTTTTTCTTTTATAAGTGCTTATTTTAGTCTAATTTTATGTACTCTCAATCACAACTACCGGTATTTTCACTCCATTTCACAATCTCTAAATAGATTCCTATTCAAGACTAAAAAATGTCTATCTGCCCATTGGGAAAGAACTTGTGACTTTGTGCTAGCCTAACCATCAACAGTTTCCAAATAATTTTGTCTACCCATTTTCACTGTTAAGGTTTGTCTCAACCCACGGTGTGATTTTTATGCTCTTCCCAATGATACTGCCTGATGGGGTTGTCTCCCTAGACCAATATTATCAAGAAGTCACCGTCTTGACTAATCAACCATAGTGAGATTCGAACATGTGTCTCATGTAGAGAACATTAACTCTCTAATCATTCAGCCATGCACCCACTTAAAAGTAAACAACATATATTTCATGTGATATTTTATCTATAATCATAGACTGAATGAAAGCTTTGACATATTTTTCCAGCAGTTATTCAGACTATTAATCTCATTCTTTTTGATGTTACCATGTTAGCCAATCTCGTCTTTGGCTTTTCTCAGGTGGCCAATTTAAAATGGCTGAAACATTGAAGTATCTAAATAAAGAATGAGAGTAAAAGAAACAGACAGCTCTTAGAAAGAATAATAACATACCGTCAAATTAAAGAATGTATCTTCTGGCAAATTTGTTTAATAAATCCTATCATTAACATCAAAAGTTACACAAAAGGATATCATTATTATTATTATTATTATTATTATTATTATTATTATTATTATTATTGCTTGTTTTTGAATGCAGATTTTGAAGGATCTTCCACTTCTGTTGCTGACCCTGTGATGGTTTGTGAGTCTATATGGGAAGAGGTATGTTTTTTACTATATCAAATACAGAAGAATGTTTGCTCACCAATGGTGGCAATAGATGTGCAGAACTATCATTTCTCTTCTGGTCTGTTTTGGTGATTTCATTCTGTGAGGAAAGTTCTTTGGTTGATCTTGCACCTCCATGTTACCATCTCTCTGTTTCCAATTAGAGAGATCGGTCTTCTTCTTCTTCAGGAAGTTTTTCAATATCTTTAATGGGGTCATGCTTCTCTGTCAGCCAGAGAAAAGTTTACCAATAAAATATATATTATATATTTTATTGGTAGACTTTTACAATATAAAGGGTGTTCAAATAACTTGAATTAAGTTTAATTGTCTAATGATTTTTTTTCTTTTTCTTTGAGATTTAACAACTTAAGTCTTTGGCAATTTCAACCATGGAAATATTAACAAACAATGTTAAAGTTTCAAGAGTCCACTTAGAAAAATTGTTCATAAATTCAAACAAACTGGGTCTGAGGCAGATTTGAAAACATCATTGCATACTCGTTTAAGCCATTCAGCTGGAAACATTGCAACAGTGCATTAGAATGTGGCCAAAAATCCAGACATCTCCATTTTTATCACGTGCTGGAATTGAACTTCTCCACAACAACGTTACATTGTTTCCAACTGCTCTTTTGATTGGTCGATTATGTTGACCCAGGAAATCGTGAAATGCGCAAAATGCATTTCTGTTTGAACGTCCATTTTCGTAATAGGCTTCGATAACTTTAACACGTTGTTTGATTATTAATCTTTCTATGGTTGAAATTGCCAAAGACTTAAATTGTTAAATCTGAAAGAAAAAGAAAAAATCATTAGACGCTTAAAGTTAATTCAAATTTAAAACTGGTTCAAGTTATTGGAACACTCTTTATAAATATTTAAGACCTTTAAATACATATATATATATATATATATATATATATATTTAATTAATTCACCGAGTCTGATAGAAACCTCAACAGAATGCAGAAAGCACTGGATGGCTGTTTCGTCCTATATTTGGGACTCATCAGCAGTGCGCATTCACTACCGACCTTTAATATATATATATATATATATATATATATATATATATATATATATATATATATATATATATATTAATTAATCCATAATTAGTGGGTTAAGAAGTGGATTCATGCCTTTCCCAAAATTATTTATGCCTATGTGAATATAATGAACCAAACTAGAATTGATATGTTCTTTGATTTTCTAATAAAATTGCAGGAATTCAAATATAAAAGTAGTTTTGAATGAAACTCTAACTAGCCTTCTATTCCACAGAAACTTGCTTATGTCACATAGCAAAGCCTATATTCTCTTTACTAGGCCAGTGTCGTAGACCTCTGATTACTATGTGAATTCCTTTCTTTTCTATACAAACCATTTTATTAAAAAGTTTGCAGCCCTACCAAGAAGAGATTTTAAAATTTTTGGTAATTTGGTCAGTTTTTGAGAAGGAAATTAAAATTAAAGTATTTGAAGGCCTCATCGTTGTAGTAAAAGTAATAGTACTCTAAATTGTCTGATGTTCACAGATTAATTATTTTTATTATTCTATATATTTTTTCTTTGTCCAGCAACCGTTTGTTCTGTTCTAATAGTTTTTTTTCCTCACACATCTTACCTGTGGAACTGCCTTCTGATTTCTTACTTCCCTGTCACTTACAATCTTCAAAAATTTAAATGCAACAACAATCATTATCTTCCTGTTCTTTTATTGTCAATGCTCCTCACTAAAGTCTTTTCATTCTCTTTCATTCCAAGTAACCTCTTACATCTTAGTGGCATTATCAGCTTGCTTAGGGTGAAATGATTAAAAAAATATTTGAAAGAAAATTTAATTTCAGGGAAACTAAACAAAATTTCAGACAACTTTAACTACTAGTATTACAGTAATATCATTATAGCCAAAACCTTGTGTCCTTTTACAAAAATTCAACAGGCTAAGTGGTGACTCCAAAACTTTATAGAGTCTCTTATCTGACGGGTATCTTTATGCCAAATTACAGCACTTTGAAACATTATACAAGATTACTATCTCCATCTTCATTTTGTGCACTCACTGTATAGCATCCTGGGTAGTAGTGGTGCGCTGGCGCCAAGAATCTCTGTTTTACAACATCTACCCTAAGAAAATCCCCATCTCTACCAGCTCCACCTAAACCCACTTATTTTTTTTCTTTTGCTAACTGTCTCCATTTTAAAAGAGTCATCTTAAGCTGCCCTCTCTACGTCATTAGAGGAAAAAAGGACACTCTGATTGGTTGCATTAAAGTTATTTGCCTTTTTTTGAAAAAGCTCAATTTCTATCTTTCTTGTTTCTGTTTGTTCAGATTTATTCAATGTATGAGTTTTTAGCAGCATCCCTTCGTGTTTAAGATGTAATAATTTGCAAATCATATAGATTTAATGTCTAGATTTTTTCTTCTAAAATTTTTTTTTTTTTTGATGTGTATGTAATTTATTTTTTCACTTTCTTTTACTGTGCCCCATTTTTGCACTTATTTTAGAAGAGGAGATAAATTAGTAGACATAAAAGTATTATTCAGCTTGTTACATGATTCATGGGGTTATAATGTGTTTAAACTTAAACACACTCAACTTCAACATATATATATATATATATATATATATATATATATATATATATATATATATATATATGTGTGTGTGTGTGTGTGTTTGCGTGTGTGTGTGTATTTATATGTAATTTTTTCTTTCTTGCTGCTTCATCATCAAATGGAACTGAGAAAAAATTTCTTTATTTTTAAATGAAATTAGGCAATCCATAAAAGGGAAAATAGAATGGATGAAAGTGATCTATATGTTTAAGAGAAGCATAGTGAAAAAAAAAACTGAAATAAGGGTAATAAGAAGTCTTTAATAAAAAGAAACTATATGTTAGTGGAGAAAGAAAAAAAAAAGAAAAATCAAGAAAAATCAATAATTTTAATGAAAGAAATGAAGTAAATTCAAAAAGAAAATTAATAAAAGAGAAACTATGTGTGTTTATTAAAAAAAATGATATATGTTTTTTATCATAAATTTTTAGAAAGATGCTATGGAAATAAATTACAGAGTAATGAGTGACAAAGAAATGAAAACAAATACCAAATCACCCAAATCAGGTCAGAAATCTAATCACTAAATCAAGATATATAGTCAGTCCCACTTATCCACTCTCATATACAATCACCCTCATCAAGTTACATATCCTATCACCCAAATCTAGTCATATATCCTTTTAACAAAATGACAACTGGCCATTCACCCATGTCGTCATATATTGAATCACCTACATCATGACACATATATAATCACCCACATCAGATCATATATCCAATCCGTCACATTAAGTTACATATCCAGTTACCCTCATAAAGTCACATATCCAATAATCCACACCAAGTTGTAGGTCCAATCACACTTATCATGTCACATATCCAATTCACCACATCAAGTGATATATCTAATCACCTACATCAAGTCATATATCCAATCACTCATATCAAGTATCATATCTTTTCATCAAAGTCATAGCAAATAGCCAATCACCATCATCAAGTCATATATCTAATCACCTACATCAAATCATATATCCAATCACTCATATCAAATATCATATCTTTTCACCAGTCATAACAAATAGCCAATGACCATCATCGTCATATATCTCACCTACATCAAATCATATATCCAATCACTTATATCAAATGTCATATCTTTTCACCAAAGTCATAACTTATAGCCAATCACACAAATCAAGTCATATATCTAATTACCTACATCAAATCATATATCCAATGACTCATATCAAATATATCTTTTCACCAAAGTCATCACAAATAGCCAGTCACCCTCATCAAGTCATATATCTAATTCCCTACATCAAATGATATATCCAATGACTCATATCAAATATCATATCTTTTCCCCAAAGTCATAACAAATAGACAATCACCCTCATCAAGTCATATATCTAATCACCTACATCAAATCATATATCCAATGACTCATATCAAATATATCTTTTCACCAAAGTCATCACAAATAGACAATCACCCTCATCAAGTCATATATCTAATCACCTACATCAAATCATATATCCAATCACTCATATCAAATGTCATATCTTTTCACCAAAGTCATCACCAATAGCCAATCACCCTCATCAAGTCATATATCTAATCACCTACATCAAATCATATATCCATTCACTCATATCAAATGTCATATCTTTTCACCAAAGTCATAACAAATAGCCAATCACCCAGATCAAGTCATATGTCTAATCACCTACATCAAATCATATATCCAATGACTCATATCAAACATATCTTTTCACCAAAGTCATCACAAATAGCCAATCACCCTCATCAAGTCATATATCTAATCACCTACATCAAATCATATATCCAATCACTCATATCAAATGTCATATCTTTTCACCAAAGTCATAACAAATAGACAATGACCCTCATCAAGTAGTATATCTAATCACCTACATCAAATCATATATCCAATTACTCATATCAAATAACATATCTTTTCCCCAAAGTCATAACAAATAGCCAATCACCCTCATCATGTCATATATCTAATCACCTACATCAAATCATATATCCAATCACTCAAATCAAATGCCATATCTTTTCACCTAAGTCATAACAAAAAGCCAATCACCCAAATCAAGTCATATATCTAATCACCTACATCAAATCATATATCCAATGACTCATATCAAATATATATTTTCAACAAAGTCATAACAAATAGCCAATCACCCTCATCAAGTCATATATCTAATCACCTACATCAAATCATATATCCAATCACTCATATCAAATAACATATCATTTCACCAAAGTCATAACAAATAGCCAATCACCCTCATCAAGTCATATATCTAATTACCTACATCAAATCATATATCCAATGACTCATATCAAATATATCTTTTCACCAAAGTCATCGCAAATAGACAATCACCCTCATCATGTCATATATCTAATCACCTACATCAAATCATATATCCAATCACTCATATCAAATATCATATCTTTTCACCAAAGTCATAACAAATAGCCAATGACCATCATCAAGTCATATATCTCACCTACATCAAATCATATATCCAATCACTTATATCAAATGTCATATCTTTTCACCAAAGTCATAACTTATAGCCAATCACCATCATCAAGTCATATATCTAATTACCTACATCAAATCATATATCCAATGACTCATATCAAATATATCTTTTCACCAAAGTCATCACAAATAGCCAATCACCCTCATCAAGTCATATATCTAATTCCCTACATCAAATGATATATCCAATGACTCATATCAAATATCATATCTTTTCCCCAAAGTCATAACAAATAGACAATCACCCTCATCAAGTCATATATCTAATCACCTACATCAAATCATATATCCAATGACTCATATCAAACATATCTTTTCACCAAAGTCATCACAAATAGACAATCACCCTCATCAAGTCATATATCTAATCACCTACATCAAATCATATATCCAATCACTCATATCAAATGTCATATCTTTTCACCAAAGTCATAACAAATAGACAATGACCCTCATCAAGTCGTATATCTAATCACCTACATCAAATCATATATCCAATTACTCATATCAAATAACATATCTTTTCCCCAAAGTCATAACAAATAGCCAATCACCCTCATCATGTCATATATCTAATCACCTACATCAAATCATATATCCAATCACTCAAATCAAATGCCATATCTTTTCACCTAAGTCATAACAAAAAGCCAATCACCCAAATCAAGTCATATATCTAATCACCTACATCAAATCATATATCCAATGACTCATATCAAATATATATTTTCAACAAAGTCATAACAAATAGCCAATCACCCTCATCAAGTCATATATCTAATCACCTACATCAAATCATATATCCAATCACTCATATCAAATAACATATCATTTCACCAAAGTCATAACAAATAGCCAATCACCCTCATCAAGTCATATATCTAATTACCTACATCAAATCATATATCCAATGACTCATATCAAATATATCTTTTCACCAAAGTCATCGCAAATAGACAATCACCCTCATCATGTCATATATCTAATCACCTACATCAAATCATATATCCAATAACTCATATCAAATGTCATATCTTTTCACTAAAGTCATAACAAATAGACAATGACCCAAATCAAGTCATATATCTAATCACCTACATTAAATCATATATCCAATCACTCATATCAAATGTCATATCTTTTCACCAAAGTCATCACCAATAGCCAATCACCCTCATCAAGTCATATATCTAATCACCTACATCAAATCATATATCCAATGACTCATATCAAATATCATATCTTTTCACCAAAGTCATAACAAATAGCCAATCACCCAAATCAAGTCATATATCTAATCACCTACATCAAATCATGTATCCAATGACTCATATCAAATATCATATCTTTTCACCAAAGTCATAACAAATAGCCAATCACCCAAATCAAGTCATATATCTAATCACCTACATCAAATCATGTATCCAATGACTCATATCAAATATCATATCTTTTCACTAAAGTCATAACTGGTGAATCACCCAAGTCAAGTCATATATCTAATCACCTACATCAAATCATATATCCAATCACTCATATCAAATATCATATCGTTTCACCAAAGTCATAACAAATAGCCAATCACCCTCATCAAGTCATATATCTAATCACCTACATCAAATCATATATCCAATCACTCATATCAAATGTCATATCTTTTCACCAAAGTCATCACCAATAGCCAATCACCCTCATCAAGTCATATATCTAATCACCTACATCAAATCATATATCCAATCACTCATATGAAATATCATCTTTTCACTAGTCATCACAAATAGCCAATCACCCAAATCAAGTCATATATCTAATCACCTACATCAAATCATATATCCAATGACTCATATCAAATATCATATCTTTTCACCAAAGTCATAACAAATAGCCAATCACCCAAATCAAGTCATATATCTAATCACCTACATCAAATCATATATCCAATGACTCATATCAAACATATCTTTTCACCAAAGTCATCACAAATAGCCAATCACCCTCATCAAGTCATATATCTAATCACCTACATCAAATCATATATCCAATGACTCATATCAAATGTCATATCTTTTCACCAAAGTCATCACCAATAGCCAATCACCCTCATCAAGTCATATATCTAATCACCTACATCAAATCATATATCCAATCACTCATATGAAATATCATCTTTTCACTAGTCATCACAAATAGCCAATCACCCAAATCAAGTCATATATCTAATCACCTACATCAAATCATATATCCAATGACTCATATCAAATATCATATCTTTTCACCAAAGTCATAACAAATAGCCAATCACCCAAATCAAGTCATATATCTAATCACCTACATCAAATCATATATCCAATGACTCATATCAAATGTCATATCT
This sequence comes from Acanthosepion lycidas, assembly GCA_963932145.1. NCBI lineage: Eukaryota > Metazoa > Mollusca > Cephalopoda > Sepiida > Sepiidae > Acanthosepion > Acanthosepion lycidas. The sequence continues at coordinate 46,019,109 of OZ010583.1, forward strand.
TTTCACCAAAGTCATCACAAATAGCCAATCACCCTCATCAAGTCATATATCTAATCACCTACATCAAATCATATATCCAATGACTCATATCAAATGTCATATCTTTTCACCAAAGTCATCACCAATAGCCAATCACCCTCATCAAGTCATATATCTAATCACCTACATCAAATCATATATCCAATCACTCATATGAAATATCATCTTTTCACTAGTCATCACAAATAGCCAATCACCCAAATCAAGTCATATATCTAATCACCTACATCAAATCATATATCCAATGACTCATATCAAATATCATATCTTTTCACCAAAGTCATAACAAATAGCCAATCACCCAAATCAAGTCATATATCTAATCACCTACATCAAATCATATATCCAATGACTCATATCAAACATATCTTTTCACCAAAGTCATCACAAATAGCCAATCACCCTCATCAAGTCATATATCTAATCACCTACATCAAATCATATATCCAATGACTCATATCAAATGTCATATCTTTTCACCAAAGTCATCACCAATAGCCAATCACCCTCATCAAGTCATATATCTAATCACCTACATCAAATCATATATCCAATCACTCATATCAAATATCATATCTTTTCACTAGTCATCACAAATAGCCAATCACCCTCATGAAGTCATATATCTAATCACCTACATCAAATCATATATCCAATCACTCATATCAAATATCATGTCTTTTCACCAGTCATCACAAATAGCCAATCACCATCATCAAGTCATATATCTAATCACCTACTTCAAATCATATATCCAATCACTCATATCAAATATTATATCTTTTCACCAAAGTCATAGCAAATAGCCAATCACCATCATCAAGTCATATTTTTAATCACCTACATCAAGTCATATATCCAATCACTCATATCAAATATCATATCTTTTCACCAAAGTCATCACAAATAGCCAATCACCCACATTAACTCATTATCCACTCACTCAAATGAAGTCACATATCCAGTCACCTAAATCAAAGCAAATAGTAAATAAATTACCTGTTTATTTAGAAACAATATGATTATTAAATAACTTGTTAATCATTCATAATAGTAATTGTTATGGTAATATTAGTCATTTTATTATAAAGAGGCATTAAGCATTCACTAGCAAAACAGCTGATACTATTTTCCATTCAACTAATAAAATTTTTCTATTAAAACAATTTCTCAGGGAAATAGCTTTTTCAAGTCTACTGTTATTATTCTTTCTAGAAATAATATGGGCTTCCTTCTTCAATGTTTGTTTTGAAGTAGTGTGGAGCATCAGCATCTTAATTATGCTATTATTTTCTCTTCATCTTGCATGTGCTATCCATTTTTAGTCCCCAAGTGATGTAATGTCTGTTATTTGGTACAGTTGTTTGTTGGTGGTACTGTAGCACCAGTTCTCAAAGTTAGAAGATGAATTGTATTCATTAAGACCTACAGAGATACATTTGCTCAAAGCTATTTTTAATCATTGATAAAGTGAAACAGAAATCAACCAAAAGTGTTTGTTTAATAAATGTAAGTTGAGAGATGCCGCCCGCATAATCCAAAGCAAATATATTCTAGAGTTCAACAATTTAAAAAGTCAAGTCAATAACATTGTGGATTTGTGGCAGGATTTTATTTACTAGAAAATTTGAAGTAAAATGACTTGATCTCAAGGGCATAAAATAAATAAAATTTTATTTATTTGCTTTAGAGTATGTCCTTTGAGATTCAGTGTAGCAAAATGTTCATTTATAAGATGGATATTGGTAGTAGTCTGGAGAAATGTTCATTTTGACTCGGTAGTGTGTAGTTTTGGGGTCAGACCATGCGAGGGGTAGTAGTAATATTAGAAATAAGTCAGTGTCAATCTTTTTCTCAGTCCTAAGCAGGGCAGAAATATGATTGGCAGGTGACCTCTTAACTACTTCTTCATGTGTTACACATGGCTGATTTCTCTGAAGTAGCATCTTTTGTTCTGTCCTCTCTTGCTGTCCCTTCCGACTCAGAGGTGTCAGATTTTATCCTTTTGACCAGTCTCTGAGACATTGGCATGAACATTGTTTTGGTTAACATCAAAAGTCTCTTTGCGTCAATTTTTTGATTGGCTAAAATTATTTTATTTTCCTTTTATGTTCCTTTTTTTATTTTTTATGATGGAAGTTATGTGAGGAGCCTCCCTGAGTTTTGTTAGTTTTCAGTCATAAATTAGTAAGTTCTGTTACTGAAAATTTCTAATTATAATGATATTATAAAGTATATAAGTAACTAATCAATTGATATAATAATGTAAATTCTATATTTTGATTTATTTTTGTTATAAAAAATTGCTTAATAATCAGTATAGTTATAATTATGATTAATTATTAATTGCTCTATTTATTACTTGCAAATGCATAAAAGAAATGACTGTACCATAAAATTCCTAAAGATATAAGTATTCATTTCTATTTAAACAAATACCAAAAGAATAAACTGTGATTAGACCCAAATGATTGTTTGTTGAATTTACTTACCTAATCTCCTCCAGTTTTCAAATTAAAAACATCCAAGCCATTATTCATTACACGACTCACACATCCAAGGTTGCAGCATCAGATATTCCCCACTCACCAAGTTACTGACCAGGCTCAACATTGTTTATCTTCAGTGATCATACAGGAACCAATGTTTCAACATGATACTGTTTAATTTTTTTTTTCATAATAATCACTCACCTAAAAAAAATATGAAATAAAAATATTTCTAGCAACAAGTATTTTACTAATTTTATTTGATCACAGTATAATTATCAAATTTTGTAGCATGAATTCATTTTGAATGTTCCGATGAAACAGAATAAAGAGAAAATTATGAACAACATTGACATATCAAATTAATTCATATGATTATATTTTTTTTTCATTCTTTTGTAGAGTCATTTCCCTCTAAATACACAACATGCATTACTTTGTATTGTTGTAAAGTTGTTGATGAATTTAACATGTGAAACAGGAGTGGAAACCGGAGAAGTCTCTTATGTCCGGGTTTCTCTTATATCCGGGTTTGGTCTATTTTGTTTAGGTAAGTATGGGAACTATTTGGGACCATAGAAAATCTATCTTATATCCGGGTTTCTCTTATAGCAGGGTCTCTTATATCCGGGTCTCTTATATCCGGGTTACACTGTATTTAAATTAACAAAATATATATATACTTGGATATATTTGTGACAGTTGCATAGTAAATTCAACAAAATGGTAGTTGTAGATTAGAGAAAGGTTCTATACATCCTGAATTCATAAAAAATAAATATTTAAAAATTTTAAAAAATAAAAATAAACATTCTTTTTTCATGTACCATATTTTTTATTTATTTTTTTTTAATTGGTATCACCCCATGCAAAGCAGTAATTATTAGCAGAAGATGTTAACACTTCAAGTTGAATGAAAAGAGGAAGGATAGAAGACTTACTCATATTTAACATTATAACTACTACAGAGCTTTTTATCTATTTTTTTTTAGTTGGTATCACTCCAAGCAAGTCTCTAATGTCATGAAAACAGAAGGGGTTACAGGATGTGGAAGAATTAGGAACAGAAACATTAATAATGATCATAAAGAAAAAAGAGTAATCAGGAGGAGAGTAGATAGCAATTGACATTGCATTTAAATTTTTGCAGATTAAAGCTTGCTGGAAAGCATGGAGCTGGAAGAGAGTTCTATAAGCAAGAAGTACAAGAAAAGAAACTGTTAGCATAGACATTATGGTTACATCTAACCAACTCAACTGTAAACTGATGGGATCTAGACACCAGTCTAGTGCTGCAGAAATTCAAAAGGTCTAGGTGCCATAGCAAAGAGCTTTTCTGAATAATTACTATGAAAGTATTTAGAGAAAAGACACAGGCAAACTTACCACAATGGGAAAAAAACTGAAGCCGAGCTGCCAGATCAGGACCATAATTTTGATGATTCTTCTTTGGAGTTTATCAAGGAGCTCAAGGTAAATACCAGGGGCACTGGACCATACGCGGCAGCAGTATACTAAGCATGGGTGAATGGTAGACTTACAGATATGTAAGATAGATTCTAGAGAGAAAAATTATCTTGCATGACACAGTGAACCAACTAAAACCACATCTCAGTTACCTCAAGCCTCCTCTTCATCTATGAGAAAATGCCATGTAGAAGAATTGTTGTGCATTTTCTTTGTTTCTCATAAAATTTTCCTGCTTCTTAATATATTGTTTAGCTCTTGTGATAAGTATTAATACAAACACCTTAATCATTTGTCTATATTTATGAGATGGGGTATTGTAACTAGTTACCCAATTTACATTGTTTGGACTATTGTCCACATCTTTATTGTCATATTCACAATGTTTCAGCCATTGTATGCCTCTCCCTACTTCAGGTAATATACATTGGAATTTTGTACCAAACCCTTTACTTCATTCACTGGGGTAGATAGTTCTAGTTCCACATGCCATACCTTTTCTGGATATCTCTCCTCTTTAGTAAATCTAAGTTTTTTGTTCATTTCTGCTGTGACCAGGCATTGAACTCATAATTCTTTGGGTCAAGTTTCTTGATTACTTCAACCAACACTTGTATCCACTGGGCCATGTGTATATTTCTGGGCAATGAGTAGCCATGGTCAAATGCAAAAAAATAAACTGAACTATCCAACAAACAGAATTGATAAAGTTTGCAATAAGTAATAACAAGTGAAAGAAAAGAATAGGGCAAATAATAATATAAGGCAAAACAATATATACAAGGCAAATCAAGAGTAATAAGGCAAGTCAAAAGCAATATGGCAAAAAAATAATATAAGGCAAAATTATATATGCAAGGCAAATCAAGATTAATAGGGCAAAGCAACAGCAATATGGCAAAAAGTTCACAAACTGAAAATTGGTATTGACACACAAAAGCAAGTTTGGGCATGCAAACATCACATTCTGACTTCAAGACAAGACAGCTATATATATATATATATATATATATATATATATATATATATATATATAGAGAGAGAGAGAGAGAGAGAGAGAGAGAAGAAAGAGAGAGAGACTAAGTAAAAAATCCCAGCATGCATTTGTGTGCTTCTGCCTATAAAATGGGGATGGAAAAGCATTTTGCAGTCATTCCTAGCCAGAAACCAACAATATCACCTGAAGAAGGCCGGAGTGTATAATGTCCGAAACATCATGAATATGACTATAAAGATGAGGACAACAACCTGAACAATGTAAATAGTGTACATAAACTCTTTAATATTACTTACATCATTTTTATTGATTCAGTGAGATCTTATTTGCCTGAATTTTCCATTCTCATATACATCTCTTTTAATAATAGACAATAATGTTTATATTAGATTAATATCTGGAGAGGCTGAGGGCCATTCCATTAATTTCTTGGCTTTGAAAGCATTTTTGGTAAGGTTGGCAATTGTCAGGTTTGTGGAATGGGAAGAAGCAATGCCTTGCATGAATATACACTTTGGCTTCAAGCTTCATAGTGGTACCACTCAAAATATCTTTTCTCCAAGAACATACAGTAATACTCTACATTTATCTCGATGCTGTCATCAGCTTTGACCTGTAATTTTATCCCCAACAATATTAGCCTAGAACATTACTCCATCAGCTGACTATTTTCATGAAGAACCCAACTTCTAATTCAGTCATCAGACTCATCCAATTTAGCTCTACATTTATCAGAAAAAATTACCGTTAAGAAATCAGTTTTCATGTACTTCTTAACTCACCTTATGTTTTGGTTTGTGAAGTTTATATAAAAAGTAGTAGTCTTGTTGCTGTTATGTTTTCAACCAATCTTCTTAATACTGGGCATCTTTTCTCTCTTTACACTTGCAATATCAATGTTTCAAGTTATTTTCTTGCTCGCCAATCCACTTTTCTTGCTTATTATCTTTTAATTCTTCTCAAGTCTTTTTTTGTGATATTTTTAAATACACTTTATTTTCTTCTTATATTTTCGGTTTCTAAAGTTGTTCTAAGATCATTTGTTCAATTTTTTTGCATGTTCTAATGTTTTTTTTTTTGCTATTGTTCAAGTCACAAGAACCACTCAAGGTAGAAAGTTAGTAAATGAAGTTGGTATAAGGGAGAGAGCAAGCAGTACATGTTATGAGGATATGTAGGATACATAACATTTGGTCTTTGAGTTGAAGTAGTCAAGATTGTAGTAATCAAGAAAGTATCATTTCGAGAGTTCATTCCACAATGCAACAGTTTTGATAGAAAAGCTGAGTGGTACTTCCTCTTTACCAATGGAATATGAAGGGAATAAGAATGCAGTTATCATGAAAGTATTTGTAGAAAAGACAGAAGGAGATGATGGAATGTCTGTGAGAGAGTGACTGTAAAAGAGATGCCAGATCAAGGCCAACCACATATATCAGTCTCTGGGTTTTGTTGAGGACGTTAAGATGAACAGTGGGGGCTCCAGACCATAAATGACAGCAGTATTCCATTCAAGGGTGAATGGTTGATTTATAAATTTGAAGGATGGCCTCAGGGGAGAAAAACTTTATGGCATGGCACAGAGAACCAACTTTCCGGCACCTCTTAATTGCTACAGGTGGTAGCACCTGGTAGGGTTCCAGGTATAGGCAAATAGTGAATCTCCAAACTGCGGTCAAAACATTAGGAAAGTATAAACATAGATTTTTATAGTAAACATTTAAATTTTAATACTAAAAATAAATTACCAAAACACCCGAGGAAATTAAATTTCATCATTAAATGACCCATAAAGAGCTGATACACAGTTAAAGAACACCTCTCCCCCACTAAAAAAAAGTGGGTATCTATTTCTGAAATTTTTTTTATTTCTATCTAATATATATCAAGAAGAGAGAAGATGGTGATTGGTGTTGCATTTAGATTTTGAAGATTAGTAAGAGACATAAGATTAGTAAGATGAAGTAAGAGACTAGTGTAAATGATAGGTGCAAGAAAAGAAACTATTAGAATAAAACATAATGACATTTACATCTGTCTATTTTTTTTTTTTTCAACAGTATATTCGGATAAGTATATTTCATTTTGATTAAAGACGATCTCTGGGGTGCACACCGAATACCCACCCTGAAAATTTTACCTCTTGCTATGAGTTAAATAGCATGGCAGAGAGAGTGGGCTTTCTTGCCTTGGGTGGCATTCAGTCTAGGTAAAATAAAGCTCTGATGAAAATTGTTTGGAAACTATATTGTACACAGCATATCATTCTCTTGTAGTCCATGACACAAAATTTCGCCACAATAATTAAAACATCTGTGTGGTTAGTCAAGCAGTTCAATTCTAATCTGAACTGTTGGGGAATGATACATTGAAATTGACAGGAGAGACCGCTATATGTAATATGGGAAAACTCTCTTGCCAGTTAGTTACATTATTTACATTGTTCAGATTGTTGTCCTCATCTTTGTTACCATATTCACAAAATTTCAAGCATTGTACACTCTGACTTTCTTCAGGTGATTGGAATTTTGAACTGAACCCTTTATTTCATCAACCAAAATATATGCCAAAAATACTGTCAGTATAAATATATACATATGTATTGTCAGTGTGTATATATATATATATATATATATATATATATATATATATATATATATATATATATATATATATATATACAGTTGTAGCATCCTACTTGGTTTAGTTTGGTTTGTTTTACTGCATTTTTACAAAAATTTTTTTAAAAAATGCATTGCTGGTAAAATTTTTTCCTTCAAAATGGTAATATTTTTTCTATAAAAATGTATTGATGGTAATATTTTTTTTCTTTCTAAAATTTATTGCTATTAATATTATTTTTTCAAAAATGTATTGCTGGTAATATTGTTTTTTTTTTTTTCAAAATATATTACTTGTAATTTTTTTTTTTCAAAAATCTATTGATGATGATAATTTTTTTACGAAGTATTTAGAAAACCTATATTTATATTTTCATAGTGTTTTGATCTCAGTTAGAGGGTTAACTATTTTCCCATAGCTGGAACCTTAACAGGTGCTACTACCCCGGGTCAAAGTGAACCTGGGAACATCAGCAATTAAGAGGTGGTTCCCTGCTCCTCAAAACCTCTTGATCAGAGGGCTTGCTGTTGGACGGAGTTTATCATCTTACCCAGGACCCAGATGTAGTTTCTTGTCATACCGAGGACAGAACATCCTACTAGTTTGCATGAACCAATTCTTAAAATTATAAAAAGCTTAGAAAACTGGTTGTTGGATTATCTGAAAACAATCTTATATATTAATAACCGAATATATTAATTATAATAGCTAAAAATATAATTAGCATCATTGGTGTAAGTACTGCAGTGGCTGAAAGAGGATTTTCTGTGATGAAAATAATTTATCCTGACAAAAGAAATCTTCTTCAAGTTAAAAATGCCACAAATCTTCTAGTCATAAATTTGATAGGTCATACATTAAATTATTGGGAATTCAGATATTCACTTCAAATATGGCTAAGAAACCATAACACAGCTGATGTCAAAAAGCATCATATTTCTGAACAGAAATATGAAGAGAATAAAATTTCAATCTGGAAATATCTTAATAAATAAATGTTTTCTATTATCAAAATGGTTAAATTCTTTTTGATACTATAAGGTCTTCACTAAATGATATAAAACAAAAAATAACTTTTAGAAATACATGAGTATCTTGAGGTATTAGGTTGGTGCAAAAATAATGACGTAATAATGTCATTTTTTGACGTTAAAAATACGTCAAAAAACGACATTATTACGTCATTATTTTTGCACCAACCTAATAGTAAGGTTTGGACCATTTGAATCTTGTATGGAAATCTTTTTAAATCCAGTTTCAGAATCTTGTGAAGTGATGTTCTAACAATACCTAGTTGAGCAGAGCAATGATGGGTAGAAGCTGATAGATCCTCGAGGAGACTCTGCTGTACAGCTTCCACCACTGCATCAATGTGCACAGTTCACTTAGGAACTCTTCTTGGAAGATCACCAACTGATCCAGTTCTTTCAAACTGGTCGATTAGGTTCTGAATCATGTTATCTCTTAGGAGATTCAATGACATTAAAATTCTTTTTGATACTATAAAGCAATTTGTTTCTATTCTCGGATTGAAAAGAAAATAAGCAGAATAGGCTCCTAAAGATTACCTGCCTTTATAGAAAGTTGTAGCTGCTTTCTGTTTGTTTATTCTTGAACTCCTCCTAAAGATAGACACCCATAATCATATATATTCTGAAATTAAATTACCCAGGGTACTTGGATAAGTATATACCATTCAAAGGGGGTCTTCATGGGGTATAAACACCCCACTGAAATTTTTTCAATTTGATTTAATTTGAATTTAAATTTGAAAAAAAGAAATGACTCCTATCCGAAATATAAAAAGAGAAAGCCAGAAGATGGAGGTCACATTGGCAAGATCTTTGAGTAATATTGAAATGCATCATTTTTCTTCACAAATTATAACAATGATTTCAAATCAATCATCATTTTCTCACAAAAAAAAAATGTATGACATGCATCAAGGCACAGGTAATTCGGCTTACATATGTAAGTATATGAGGGGATGCTTAAATATCTGAAACTTAACCAATGTTCCAAAATCAAATACCAGAATTCACTATATATATATTTTGAACAATAAAAAAATAAAAAAATTAAAATCTTCAGACACACTGGGTTGTAGATTCATATTCTTTCGTTTTTTATTATTATTCCATTTAGATTCCTCGACTAGTTTTGGTCGAAATGGTCATCATCGGGAGGAGAAATATTTCTGCTTGCTGCTAGCACTAAACTACAGAAATGAATGTCTTGATGGAGAATATATATATATATATATATATATATATATATATATATATATATATATATATATATATATATATATGTATATATATGTATATATATATATATATATCTGTTTTTATCTATTTCTTGTTCATAAAGTAATAGAATATAACATAAATGAATCCACCTTTATTAGTTACCTCTCAGTTACTGACATGTTTAACTTTTTTGTTTAAGAGTTATTAACAGTTTTGGCCATAGAAAAAAAGAGATACAGCTTTCTAAAATATTGTTTGGTTGTGTCAATGATAAATTTATATTTTCGAACTTATTCTGTGTCATTACTCTCAAAAATGTGCAAGTTTTTCATATGAATGTCAGGCATGGTACCGAACCCATTCAGAAATATCTAATCTGTCAACTGCATACAACTGTTTCCTAAGATCAATGGTGAAAGAAGGCTTTCAGCAAGTGAAGCCCAAGGGATTTTGCAAATATTATCCTTTTTGAACATTATGGACTGGCACTATAGATTCACAAATAAAAAACTGTACCAAATAACAGAAACCATTTAAGTCAAAAGAGAAAATAATGACATAATTAAGATATTAAAATTCCACACCACTTCAAATAAAAAACTAGCAAGGAAAATCACTAAAATCACTAAAATCACTACAGGAATGAGTGATAACAGATAATGAACATGAAAAACTTATTTTTCTGAAAAATTGTTTCAAGAGAAACATTTTATAAATTTCAACCGAAAGCAGTACTGGCTGCTTGGTCAGTGAATGCCAAACCTTTCCATGTAGGGAAACGGCTAATATTATCATTAATATATAACACAAAAATGTCTAGAAAATCAAATCAATAAAATGATCCACAATAAAATATGTCAATATACAATCACTCCCACAACAGTTATTTTGAAAATGCACACTCACAAGGACACACACATACACACACACACACACATATATATTTATATATATATATATATATATATATATATATATATATGTATATATATATATATATATATATATGTGTGTGTGTGTGTGTGTGTGTGTGTGTGTATCCATGAATCTGTAAAAACAAACTGATTTATAAATATAAAGGTTTATATGTGTGTGCATGTAAATATTTATCCACAAACAAATATATATATATATATATATATATATATATATATATATATATATATATATATATATACAAGCATTTGAAATTGGCATATATTTATTTATGGCATAAATCAAGTAAAATGCCCACTTCAAAGATAGTAATAAATTAATTATGGCAATTAGATGCTCCACTAACTTGTGTTATCAAATTAATATTTCTGGTTCTGTCTTCACAATAGGCCTCTTAGATATAAATATGCTAAAAGTTCCTTTTTTTTGTTCTGTTTTTAAAATAATTCATTTTGTTTCATCTATTTCCTTACCAAATCTGGGAGCAATGATTTTGGGAAGTTATATTTTGGTTGCAAATAATTTGGTTTATTCTTTGAGATCCTTGTTAAGTTTGGCAAAATTATGCATAATTTTCTTTTTTCTCCACATTAACAGATTTTATTGGAAAATAACCCATTACCTTGTGAAAGTTATTTCACAATTTTTTTTATACATACAATCATCCATGGAATACATGCATCAAACGTACATGCACAAATATATATATATATATAAATCTATATCAATTTTAGGCACATATATATATATATATGGAGAGAGAGAGAGTGAGGGAGAGAAATATATAAGATTTTTCTTTCTTAATATAAACTTTGCCAACTGCTGTAATATAAATGACAAATAACTACTAATTTGTTTCTTCTAGAGTGGAAAAAATTAAAGTATATGGACATTACGTTAATCAAAAATAAAAAATAAAAAAAGTTGTCTGAATTTTGAAAGACAAATATTAAAAAGGATATAAAGTTTTCTCATTAATCAAACATTAATAAAAAAAAAATACTAAACCAAACTATTTCCTTGCATGATAGTGTACATTTGTATATAAGTGTGTCTTCTGTGTATATAAAAGAGTTTCTACTTTTTTTAAAAAAATATATTTGATTGAATATATAGCCTTGTGGTTTTTACAGTCAGTTTCATTTTGAGTTTAGTGGTCTGAATTTACAATTATGAAGGCTTCACTTTGCATATGGCATATGCAAATAAGAAAGATAGCTAATACTTTCCACGCAAATAAATTTACAAATAGTCCTGATAAGGAACAATGATTGCTTGCAATATAGATTTATTGCTTCTAGAAAAGAACTAAACATGTCTCCTTAGCGAAGCAACAGGATTGTTCAAAGTTTGAACAACTTTTAAAAAACTTAAGGAAAAGACATTGAATATTTTCATTAAAAAAAAAATAGATCAATATTTGATAAATATGCACAAACATACATACAATAAATGCATATATATGTATAGTGAGATACCATATATACTAATTTATATCTATCTATCTATCTATCTATCTATCTATCTATCTATCTATCTCTCTCTCTCTCTCTCTCTCTCTATATATATATATATGTATATATGTATTTCCTTATAACTCTAGAATTATATAACCTATAACCAACATCCCTATAACTCTAAAAACATGCACACAACCCATAGGCCCAATTACAAATCAAAAATAAAATCATCCTTGATAATGGCTAAAAGTATAGCCAAAAGCTCTCAGAATTACAAAACATTTCGGCAGTTTCTACACATTCTGTGTCCACAAAAGAAAACATTTGTTTGAACGCAAGAAAAATTAAGTAAAAGTTTAATCACAGTACCTTGTCTGTCGCCTTTAATGAAATGCATACATTCAACATCATCACTTGATAAGACACTAGAAGTGTTGAAACAAAATGGCTATTTTTGTAGTGATTTTATAACATATTTATATTATAATTTTCGAATAAATAATTATATATATATATATATATATATATATATATATATATATATATACATATATATATATATATATATATATATATATATATATATATATATAAGGATAGAGAATCTAACATTTTTACTTTTATTAAAATTTAATTAGAGAATGAAGTATGGAGAAAAAGAAGGAATTCTAGTAATTTTATTTTTGTGTTATTTATGTTTCATTGTATTGTGAAACATTATTTATACTATTTATATTTAGTCTAATGTCCTCATCTTTGTTGTTTTTATCACAATGTTTCAGCCATTGAGCCTGCTACCCTTTCTCAGAATAGAACTTTTTAATTAATCTATGGGTGTAAATTGTTCCACTGCTGATGTCTAGGGTTATCATCTGATTCTTATGTTATTTAGTACTGTCATTCCTTGCCTGTTTCTCCTGAGTGTAAGTATACACTTCATTCCATAGGGGTTAATATTTCAAGGATTGAACTCACAAACACTGTGTCACCAATTTCATAACCCAACACTTTTACCCACTAGGGCATGGTCTTGTAGGACAATTTGCTGGGGTAAACTTAGAGCTTTAAACTGATTCTAATGCTGCCACTAATCCTGCTGCTGCCAACTATCATAATTTGATGGTTGCTGTGGTTGAAGACTGTTATTTGTCTTTTCTTTCTTTATATTGCATTTATTTCTATGCTAGGCCTACTAAGGAGATCCTCATAGCCTAGCATATGCGCTGATTCTTTCAGATGTCTAACACTCCAATGTTCTTCCTTTTTCAGTATTTTCACCTCATTCCAAAGAGAATGATGACCACCCCTTTCTCTCCATACATGATCAGTTATGCCAGATTTCATTGTCTCACCACTCATTATGGATTTTCAATGTTTCCCCATCCTTACTTTTGGGAGGGTGGGTTGTTTTACCTTTATGTTTTCTGCCACAACTGCAAGGGATCTAGTACATGCAATTCTTGGTAATATTCTTCCCCATATTAGGCTTTACTCCTCAGTGATTTCTCTGTAGAGTGGAACTGTTTCTTAATATTGTCCTGATGCTGTATGGGCCACAGAACTTCTGAAGCTTTTACGATAACCCTTTGAGGTAAGATAAACAAACATGGCAATTTTCTGGTCATCCTCTTTCTCTCTTCTACTCCCACTTATAGACGCTGAAGTCATATTTGCAGGGTACTTGCTATTCTGAAAGGTACATTTGATGCTGATCATTTCTTTTTGGTATATGTCTGGGTCACCACTTAGGAATTCCCTGTTGATTACCGGATTGATATACACCTGAGGAAGACCGGAGAGTACAATAGCTGAAACATTGTGATAAAAACAACAAAGATGAAGACAATAGTCTGAAAACAAATAGTATAAATTATAACTCCTCATCTCTGAAATTCAGACAAAAATAGTGAAACATATTAGATTGATAAACATTTCCTATTTGTTTTATGCTATCAACCTGTCAGATTCTGAACTGTATATGACTTTCATTTGATCCCAAACCATATATATATATATATATATATATATATATATATATATATATATATATATATAATCTAATATTTTTATTACTTCGAACATCATTTTAGTGGATACCTAAGTTTGAAATAGACACACTCAAGAAATCTTAATAAAGAAAATGTCCTCTCTCGTAGGGTACGAGCATGTGTCCCCTATTTGATCCTACATATTTTAGACAATTCAGCCAAAGAGAGCATCACGGCACAGTCAGTCAGTTATGTGCCATGTGTGATACATGCTTAGGCGATTATGTATCTTTTGATACATGACTGACGAGGCAGATTTTTTTTCCACAGTAGGTTGCTTTTTTCTTTCTGCAGTAGACCAGTTGCTATACAAAGCTATAGGACCTGGTCTGTCCTGCTATTTGCCCATAGCTGGAGGGAAAAGAAGAGAATTCATGCCTTTCCTAAGGGTATTAGCAGGTAAGTGAATGTAATGGATTTGAATTGAATTTAAACTCAGGTCTCCAATTCCTTAATCTATGACACTATTTCATTATTCCACTGTTCCACAGCAGAACAATGGTCTATTTTCCCTTTTTCTAGAGAGCACGTTTTCTTTCTAAAGGTTCCTCAAGTGTATTAGCCAATAGATATAATAGACACAGTGTAAAATAAAAACAGGACATCTATTTCAAATATGACTATCCTCTAAAACAATGTTTGAAGTAATATATATATATATATATATATATATATATATATATATATATATATATATATATATATATATATGGGATATTTTTCATTTTTCATTTCATTTCTTTACTTTCATTTTTTCCTTTCTCCTTTTTTGTTTCATTCATTTTTCATTTTATTCTTGTTTTTCCTTCATTCTTCTGTTTATTCCATTCTTTTCATTCTCTTTCCAGTTTTCTTTTCATTCTCCTTATAGTTTTCATTGTCTTCTTTTCATTCTTTTTTCACTTTTCTTTTCATTCATTTCATCCTCTTCTTTTCTTTTTCATTCAGTTTTCAGTTTTCAGTTTTCTTTTTATTCTTCATTTCATTTCCTTCTTTTCATTCACTTTTTATTTTTATTTTTATTCTTCATTTCATTCCCTTTTTTCATCCTCTATTCTTTTCTCTTTCTATTATCCTCGTTCAACATTTCATTCTCTTATTTTCATTCTCTTTTCATTTTTCTTTTCTTTGAATTTTTATTTTCATTCTCTTATTTTCATATTCTTTGTTTTTTCTCTTTTCATATCCTTTATTCTTTTTTATAATCTCTCTTTCGTTCTGTTATGTTTTTCTTATTCTTTTTTTCATTATTTTATTGTTTTATTTTCATTCTTCTCTTCCTTTCCATTCATCCATTTTTATAATTATTTTCTCATTATTCTTCTCTATATTTAGCAACATTAACATTATTTATTCAGTGAAACAAGCTCAAGAGAAGCAAACTGATAGTTAAACGGCTCCTGTGTTCTATTTCAATGCACAATGCCAATCAAAACCCATTTTAAACAAAAAAAAGCTTTGATTTAAAACTACAAATACATAAAACCCCATACAATACACTCATTATGATGCTTATACACTCATTATGATGCTTATAATGTCCACAGAACACTTATCATACAAAGTCTTTCGAACCATTTATATTTTGGTCGTGGGTAGGGCTTACAATGTCACCTGAATCAATCATTCATATAACACAAAGTATTTTCTTTTTTATAGTTAAAATAAATGATAATCCTTTGCCTTCTGAAGCACACCTGTACAAACATTATTTCATCTTGGGTTTATAAGAGTATAAATATAAGAATTTTTCTTTAAACACTGATATACCTCAGAAACTATTTTTAAGTTTTAATTCAAAACTCAATCTCATCCTGGCATAATTCACCAATGATGATTGAACTCATTACATTTGTGAATTTGTTTACAAAGCAGACTTGTTAACATTAATGCTACAATATCTAAATTATCTTTAAGAATATCAACAAACCCACGTGGACCAATGTTTTAGCCTCTTGGATTAAAGTGTTGGTTCAGGGATTTGATGAGATAGTAAATGTAAGTTCAATCCCTCTTCCAGGCAGTGAGTACTTGAATTCAAGGAAAACTCGGTGAGTATATTTCTCATACTTGATACATAACACAGTAATTGTGAGTTCAAAGCTTAATCTAACACTTGGATAATTTTGCTGTTACACAATTTGGACAAATTTGCTATTACATCCGGTTTTCTGTGAGTGTCATATTCTTCAAGCCCTCTTTCCTCGTTATTTGTCCTAGAAATTTTAACTGTTTCTTTCTGATTCTAAGTGCCCTATTTGTTCCCATTTTCTCTAAAGGCTTCTCATTTCTAACATACTCCATCCATGTTAGTCACAGCATCCTCCTGTTGAATCACATCTCTCTTGTCTGCTGTCTACTCTTCATTTATGAGGATATCTGTTCAAAGTGTATCCAAATGAGACGTCATTTGTTTACATTTGGATACGCTTTGAGCAGATATGAATGTACATGAGAGATTCATGGAAGATTGTAGTTTAAAAGCAGTAAAATCAACCTTGCTAACCAAACGATCCTCTGTGGCTCAATTGGTTAAAGCATGTCAGGTTATATGATGGTTCCGTATAGGATACAGGTTCGATTCTTGTCAGAGGACAATTATTTTCTATGAAAATTTCTCAGACATTCAGGCCGGTCATTGTTATTTAATAATGTTTTATTATAAACAGAGCATTTACTTAAATGTTTGTAACTATAAAAAGAATGTATAAACATTAAAATGTCTTAAAACAATTGTCAGACTTTGTCCATTTCATAATACATATATATATATATATATATAGTGTTTCTTTTTATAATTTATGGTGTATCTTTATAGTGATATATTCTTCTATATATAGTGTTTCTTTTTATAGTTTATAATGTTTCTTTACGATGTTATTTTCTTCTATATATAGTATTTCTTTCAATTGCCTGTTGCACATTAAATATGGATTAATGACATTTAAATTAGTGAAGGTCTCAGAGGCTAAATTAGAGACGACAATACAGTGTAGCCAACCTCATTAAATATGTATTAGAGCTAAATGAAATTAGTTTGATAAGTTGGAAAAATAATGATGATATTTTTCATTTGGGATTATCAATAAACAATAACATTAATTGTTTTCTGTGTACTCTCAGTCCTTAGACAAGTGGGTCATTAACATTTAAAGCGACATTCATATAAATGAAGGTCTAAATTAGCTGGAGGCTAAAAAAGATATTGACTTTACTTAGTGATTGAAGGTCCTTTTTTTTCTTTTTTTTTTCTTGAAGGAATCAAAAGCACCAGATGAACTTCAGTTTACCTTTCATTCTGATGAAAAAAGAAAATAATATTTTATATATTTATTAAATATTATTTTCTTATCCGTGTCATCAGTTGTGGCATATCACCCCACAGGATGAAAAACAAGAGCTGTCAAAGGGCTGATGAACTTCTTAAAGTAGCCAATGACAAATATATATATATATATATATATATATATATATATATATATATATATATATATATATAATGCTAGGATGGTGTCTCAAACCTTGAACAGCAATCTTCCTAGAGATAGTTTCTCAATAAATACACTTGGTTTACTTGGACTAATGTGTCTGTCTGAGTTGGGCTTTAGGAAGAGCATCTGGCCTTATAAAACTATGCCTCAAATTATTATGTCAAGCCTCAGTATGTTGATAGGTATATGTGGAAAGGTAAGCTGGGATCCTCTGTTGGGCAGGATCTGCCTTGTTTTGTGTGAGAGTAATCCTGGTTCTGCCTCAACAAAAATAAAACAGTCATAATGATGATAATTGATGGATTGCGAACCATTTTGTCTACCTAATATCATCCATCCTGGATATGGCGATAAACTACATCCACATACTGGGTAAGATGATAGACTACATCTGATAGCAAAGGAGGTTTTAAGGAGCATGGAACCACCTTTTAATTGCTGATCCAGAGTGGTAGCAGCTGTTAGGATCCCAGCTATGGGCAAATAGTTAAACACAAACTGTAGTGAAAACACTATAAAAGTATAAAAATAGGCTTTAATAGCAGCAATACATTTTTGAAAAAAAAGAAATTACTAGCAATACATTTTTGAAGGAAAAAAAACAATTTCCAGCAACACATTTTTGAAGGAAATATTACCAGCAATACATTTTTGAGAGAAAAAAAAATATATTACTGGTAATACATTTTTAAAGAAAAAAAAATATTACCAACAATATATTTTTGAAAAAAATATTACCAGTAATAAAAATCATATTGATAACCTATTGAGGTTGATATGCCGTAAAACAAACCAAATCAAATATCACTCAAAAGGTTTTGATAAACCTATGGTGTAATTTTCAGGCACTTTCTAGTGGTGCCACATGCTCTGTAGGTCAAGAAGTCACTTTCTTGACAAATTTTGTGGTTAGAACATAAATTTAAATCTAACATTTAAATGTGGGCTGCATGTTCTAACCATATATTCATACCCCCTTACATTTAGTTGCAGTCCCATATGGTAGTGAACGATGAAAAATTTCGCCACAGATTAAGAGTAGTGTTGAGGAAACAGACATATGGTTCTGCAGGAGGATGCTGAGAATACTATAGACAGAGCATGTTAGCAACAAGGACGTTTTAATGAAAATTGAAAACTTGTACTTAAAATAAAAATGAGCTTAAAATTTTGGGCACTCATTGAGAGAGCTTGAAGAATATGACACTCATAGAACATATTGTAAGTGAAATGGGCAGAAGGAAACATCAAGCTATCTATCTAATGTACTTTTGTAAAGGGATGGCAGAACAAGTTCTCAAAGAAATATTAAGAAGACAAACATTATTTAGACCTACAAAAAATAGGAAATTGTGGAAAGCAATGATCACCCATATCCTGAAGAGACACAGCACATAAAAGAAGGTTTGAGAATTTACTGGATAGCAAGTTCAGTCTTCACTAAGTGGCTTCATATATAATGACGTTGTGCTAGCTTTAGCTTAGTAAATAATTGTAAATATGTGTATATATACACATAAGTTTCTTTATCACTTTAAACCAGTGGTTCTCAAATGGTGTGCTGCAGCTCACATGTGCAGTGAAGAGGATAGGAGGTGAGGCAGAATGATTGAAAGACAATCAAATATTCAGAAACAGTTTAAAAAATTCATATGCCAAAAATGAATATGATTTCAAAATTTAAAAGATTATTATGGATTACTTGTAATTGCATGCATGAGTCTCAGTATAAATAGTTATAAATAATTATTGTTCAACTTTATCATTGTGATATTTTGCATTATATCAAGTATTAAGAATATAGTAATTAGGGTCTTCAAATTGGAGGAGAGTTATCAGTGATGAAGTTCTGATTTCGAATCTGTGGTTATCTCCCTCTAATCTTCTCCCTATTTTTTTCTATTTTTAACCACTTCCTCGGCAAGTACGTGTATATCTGTTTTTATTGAAAGTGTCTCTTTCAGATACAGATGAATAAACATGTCCATAAGATAACATTCAAAAACCAGCTATGGACTCTTCTTTATGCAGTGATCTTCATTGTTTTATGTCCTTCTGAGCTTAAAATGAGTCAATTTGTCAACTCTTGTCAGTTTCTTAGTTACTATATTAGAAGCAAATACATTCATCTGAAAATGAAATGTTTTTCCCAAAATAAATGCCAGAAAAGAGGTTAAATGTACTTTTTTTATCATATAAAATTTGATGAGGTGTCAGCAAATTTTCATTTCGAAAATGCTGCACAAAGAAAAAAGTTTTTGAAACCACTGCTTTAAACGTTATTTTTAGTGGATACCCATATTTGAGTAGACACTCCATTTATTTTAAACAATATTTTATTTCATCATGTCATACATTATGTTTTTAGAAATTGCTTTGTTTACACTTCGAATATGAGACTAAGCAGATATGAACTTTTGAGAATCTAAAATGAGAAAGATGTGTTTACTTTACTTAATCACAATGCTCTTCATAGCTGAGTTGGTAAAATCACATCAGACCTAATGACAGTTTTTCCTGTGAAAGGGGATGCAATTTGAATCCTGTCAAGAGGGGCCACATTTTTCTTTAATAAACTTTCTCGAATATTCAGACTATGAGATGAAATAAAGTACAGTTTAAAATAAATGACTACAAAAAATTGGATATCCACTAAAATAACATTTACTATCATAAAAATATATTGGATTAATAAATAAAAATTCATTGTTTCTTTAGAAATTACACATTACTGTATAAAAAGTTGAAGAAATGGTTGTGAGTTGAACGCATGGCAAGGCATGAATGTTAATACTAAAACTTCCTTCTCCCAATTGCTGAAAGGAAAGAAAGAGCAAATTATAAATAAACCTATATAATTCCTCTTATAATCATTATGAATACGTATGTTCTAGAAAATATTCATAAGTATATTTGTGTGTGCATATATTTAGGTATACATGTAAACACATACACTAATGCAGACTTCATTTTTTATGTATGCAAATAAACACATGTACAATAATAAGCATACATGTATTTACACACGCATATTTTTCATTGCATTTCCATCATTTATTTTATCATTAAACACATTCAGAGCTGACATGTTTCAAATTAGCTACTCATATACAACATACAGAATTTTAATAAAGTATATCAGATTAAATGCAATATGATACCCAAGCCTGTAATTTATGGATATTTATACTTCTTGAGTAGTGTCAGTAAATTTTCATTGTCATACATACATACAAGGAGAAGTATATTGACCAAAAATCTTTGCAAATCTGACCTACATTGTAGAAAGAATACATATATACTTAAACAGAGGTGTACAGGTGGTATGAAAACCTTCAACAATGTCTCTATAAATCTTTTATCATATAATATATGGATATTCATGTTTTAAACATTTCTGACTGAACTATTACATAATGTCAGTTCACCTATATGGCAGCAAATGCGGGACAATTTTCTCAGATGAAGAAGAAACCTGAAGCATCAGAAATGTGATTCTACAACATGATACTGAGATTATCATGGACCAAATATGTGAGCAATGGTAAGGTTTTAGAGAGAATGGAAACAAAAAGGAAATTTGTACTCAACATCAGAAAATAGCAGTTGAAATTTCTAGGGAACATAATAAGGAAAGAGTACTTGGAAAATTTGATACTCACAAGATATATTGAAGACAATTGCAATAAAGGAAAGCAATGCATAACCTATTTACTGAGCTTGAGTAAATGGATGTCAGAACAGGGTTTAGGAGAGATACTAAAAAATAAAATTTATTAAATGTTACAAAGGACAGGAAATTGTGGAGAGCCATACTTGCCAACAGCCTGAAGAGAGATGATCCATAGAAGAAAATATAATATATGCTATATTCTATTGTTACAAGAGCCAGATCATACCAAAAATGGAGTATTGTTGACATATCAGGGCTGGAATTAGCCAATCCTTACTTGCCTGTCTTGATAGAGTTCAAAGGTGTCTACACAGCCTTGTGTATGATACATTATTTTCCACCATACAACCACTTTTCCATAGATGTAACGTGAGCCTCTCACTATTCATTTGCTATTTTCATGGCATGACTTCTGATTAGCTACATTCCTTAGACCTTCTAGCCCTGACCGTTACAAATGGGAACAACCATGCCATGTACACAAGAGTGAATCATCCCCATTACCTTTGTATTTCATTAGTAAGAAGTAACTTCCATTCAGACATGTTCTTACCAAGAACTGCTGTTCTGTGGAACAAACTCAGCAGGTCATTTTCTCAACCACTACAATCTTGACTTCTTGAAGTTTAGGATTAACTATTATCTTTTCAACATATGGGGCTCTTTCAAATTGGTATCTTATCCCTTGAAATAAATGCTCCAGAATTGGATGACTATCAGTTGTTTAAGGTGCTTTCAAATGCGAGGCAGCAGAGATCCTGTCAAAAACTTTCAGAAGAGCTAGAATCATGAACTTTTTGAACAAAGGCCAGTATACTCAAACTTTCAGTCATAATGATTATGAGTTTGTACTAACACAACCATTGGTGGTTTCCAAACAGTTCTGTCTATCCAAGACTTTTATCAGCCTGTGGTATGCTTTTCAGCCACTTCTGAATTGTGCCAATATAATCCAGAAGTCACCTCCCTAACAAATCC
This sequence comes from Acanthosepion lycidas, assembly GCA_963932145.1. Taxonomy (NCBI): domain Eukaryota; kingdom Metazoa; phylum Mollusca; class Cephalopoda; order Sepiida; family Sepiidae; genus Acanthosepion; species Acanthosepion lycidas. Next base: position 46,041,558 of record OZ010583.1, read on the forward strand.
ACATGACGAGATCCAAACCCAGATCAAAAACACTAACCACTCCACCACATGGCTGAGTGGTTAGAATGTTTGCAAATGTAAAGTATAGCTGGACACTCATATTCAAAGATACCTGTTTACTAGGGCAGCTAGCCAATCCCTAAACAAACACTTGCTCAAGCGCATTTGTGTTTATTCAACACCCACAGAGCCCACCTATGGTTTATACTGCAACTATGCTGAGCAGACCTTAGTTACAGTTTTCTGGAAAGAGCGTGTTATCTAGTGTGGCAAACAGCTTGAACAAGGCCAGCACACTCAAGCCCTCAGCCATGATGACTTGTGACTTTGTGCTAGCACAGCTATCGACAGCACCCAAGAGTTCCATCTACCCAATTTCACTCACAAGTCTTGGGTTAACCGATGGTATGGTTTTCAGACACTTTTCAAAGTTGCTGCATTCTGAGATCAACCCCTCCAGTCCAATAATACCAGGAAGTTTCCTTCCTGATAAATTGACTATGGTGAGATTCAAACCTGATTCTCATGGTCAGAATGTGAATATTCTAACCACTCAGCCCATATAAGTGTAAAGTAATCTTTAAAAAAATGAAGGAATTCTTAAGAGGCAAAAAAAAGTGAAAATATTTTTGATACTCCCCAATAATCTTTTAGAAATGCATGTAAGACCTAATTTTGTGTATATGTCCCTACTTTACACCAGGAAAACAAAACTACCTATCCTATAATGATTATTTATTATACAAAAAGTATAAATGTGTTGCAAGGGTTAAAAAGGGGAAAGCTAGTCTTCCACTGTCATGTCATTAACCAAGCTAAACTCAATCACTGACCCATCGTCTTTAACATAATCTCTTTTACCAAAACATATGCTACACAATCTTACACACTCAACATAATACCACATTTTATATATGAGACCCTAGCTAGTATCTTATGCACAATCTTAGTGGGGCTGGGTTTAAAATTGAAACAGTTAAATAACATAACAATGTTTATTTACAATTGGTGAAGCCATTTACCAAACTAAACCAAAAGAATATTAGTATAAGGAATCTCCACATTCTAATCATGGCAGCAATAAAAGTTAACGGGTCAAAAACTCTGCAGAATTAAATTGTGTTTACATCAACAATAAAAATTAATTTGCATAAAAATTCTTAAAAGCATATTGTAATAAATATTTCATTTTATTTTTGATTCAAACCTTCTTAAATAGTCAAATATATATATATATATATATATATATATATATATATATATATACATAAAGAATGTTTTTGCCAATATTTTTTTTATTCATGCTTCTATAGGAAGGAATTTTTATCTGGCTTGTCAAAGTTCAGTCATAAGTTAACTAAAATCATATCAAATTGTTTACATTTAAGTAAAACATAAAATAAATGCAATCTTGGCTTCTAAAAATAAAGTAAATAAATTTAGAAAATATTAAATTTTTTATAGAATTTGGGGTCTGACAGTGTTAGTTACAATCTTATTTCTTTTAGTATTAAGAATAAGGATGAAAAGTTTTGTTTGATTAAAGGCCTGAGTAGAAAAAAAATTAGTCACCTGAAAATACTGATGGGATTTTGCTGAAAGTTTCTCAGGCCAACCAAAATTTAAATTTAATAAACAACTTAAAGCAAAAAATAAAAATTGAAAATACTTTTGAAGCACCCAAATAATTATAAAAAAGCATAATTAGAATTTCATTCAGGGAATCTTAAAATATTGGCAGACGCTGAATTTCATCATCATTTAAATGTTTATCCCCAAATATTTTCAGGTAATTGTACATTTGTTAGCCTTTTATAGAATTAGATAAATAAGTCAAAATAATGTGCTTAATAAGATTTTCTTAAAACTACCAAATTATCTAAACAAGTGAAAACAGTAATTTTACTGAATAAATTTTTATTAGTAATATAAACATTAAAAAAAAAAAACATTCAGATGTTTCTCTGCTGGTCATTTTTATGTAACTATATCTAGAATAGGAAATTTAAGTGAACTTAACTTAATGACAAAAAGACCTTTAGAAAATAATTTCAACATTGCCTCAAATTACAAATTAGTCAAATGGAGCTGAAATATGGCATTATCTAAATAAGTCAAAAGAATCTATTAGATTTTCTTAAAACTGTACCAAATTGAAAAACTGAAAAAATACTAAGTTTGTTGAATTCATTATTATTATTATTACAATTATTATTATTATTATTATTATTACAATTATTATTAATGATATAAACAATTAGAAACTTATTCATGTTTCTGTTATGGTCAGTTTTATATAACGATCTCAAAAATAGGAAATTCAAGTGGATTTAGCATAATGACAAAATGATTAGATTTGAATTTAGTTGATTGGCCTGAGAAACTTTCCGCAAGCCCCATCAGTATTATGAGGTGACTACATTTTTTTCAAGGCCATCAAACACAAACTTTAGAAAATAAATGTCTTGCTGAAAATGTTATTTCAGCATTGCCAAATAAATGCAATGTATATTGTTTTTTATACTATTTTTCATTCAATACATAGCCCAAGAGCCACTCATAGTGAAGGGTTATTGAATGTGGTTGTTTTATAGATATAAGAGGAAGAGATCAGAAGTACAGGTCATAGGGTTATGTAGGATAAAGAACAGTTGACCCTAGACTTGAAAATTTTAAAATTGAGGAAGCATCATCTCAGGAGTCTGTTCCACAAAGCTTGTTGCTTTGTGGAACAGCTTACATTCAGTCAGCTTCTTCATGGGAAGAAGCTGATCGAATGTAACTTCCTTCTTACCAATGGAATAGAAAGGGAATGAGGATGATTGGCCCCAGTGTACATGGTATGGTGGGTGTTAGCTGTGAAAGTCTGAATTGGTGGAACTAAGGAAAGTAGCTCATCAGAACATTTGCCATGGAAATAGTGATTAGAGTAGTGAGAAGCTAGCAACTTTTTGTCTGTTGGAAAGGGGTTGTAGAGTTGAAAATAATTCATCACCCACAAAGTGGATTTAGCATGATGACCAAAATAAATTTAGATGTCTTGCTGAAAATATTGTGTATGTGGAAACTTTACGGTGATGAGAGAACTTATTTATATTATTTACATTGTTCAGACTGTTGTCCTCATCTTTATTGCCATATTCATGAAGTTTCAGCCATTGTACACTCTGGCCATCTTCAGTTTATTGGAATTTCAAACTGAACTCTTTATTTCATCCACTAGGGTATATTGTTCTAGTTCCACATGGCATGCCTTTTCCGGTTGTCTCAGTTATCTCCCTTGAACTCAACTCTTCAAGTTTTTGTTCACTACTGCATTAGCCAGGTACTGAACTCACAACTCTTTGGGTCAAGATACTGGATCCAACCAACACTTTTATCCAATAGGCCATGTGTCCTTGACGAAATTACAATCAACTGAAGAAGGCTGCAGCGTACAATGTTCAAAACATTATGAATATGGCAATAAGATGAGGACAACAGTCTGAAGAATGTAAATAAAGTAAATAATTACAATCTCAGAAATATAGACAGTGAGAGAACTTTTATTACAATTTACTTTTTTCTGTCCATAGGATGGGTATTCAGGTATATTATTAGAAATAGCAAATAAAAGGTCTTAGTTTATATTATTAAAGGCCTTTCACCAAAAAATATATATGGGGGTTGTTAAAAATTTCTCAGGACACCCAAAAAGGGATTTCCCCACCTACAAAATCCTGAGGTATCATCCCTTTGTTTCATTTAGTTCTTCATTAAGTATTATTTATTTGACTCACATTGAAACACTGGTTTCCATATGTTCATCAAAATTAAGCAACATCGACCTTGATCAGTATCTAGACGGGTGACCACTTGGGAATATCAGGTACTGCAGGTTTGAATATCTGGTCGGTGCATTGGATAATGGTTCAGAATTGTTAATAGGAGAACCAAGTTCCAATTCCTGTTGGGTTTGTTATATTCACTTATGTGCAAATAACCTTGGGAAAGGTCGGAATCAATTTTCCCCCTAGTTTATTAGTAAGATTTGTATCACTAAAAGCATTATTATTAAACAAAAATTCTTCCAGTCTAAAATTATTACGGCTTTAAATAACCAGCAAATGGTTGATAAGCCATAGAAAAAAGAATGAATGAATCAATCTTTATTTCACTGTCCTGTCTTTCTTGTGTTCAATTATACAGACACTGAATTTCATTATCATTTTAAATTTTTATCACCATATATTTCCAAGTAATTATACAGTTCTTTGCGTTTGACTAGTGCATCAACATGTTTATAACAAAACCTATGATGACCTTTCCATCACAATGCATTTTCTTGGACCAAGAGACTGAAGAATATTGTTCTTTGTTGAGTTCTCTCATTGCCCCCATCAACTGAAGATTGTATCATTATCTGTCCCTGATTAATGGATAAAATCAGTCTATACCTTAGGGACACCTATCAACAACATATTCATTCAGACATGTCACAGCCATCTATCCACTTTTAAGTTAAGAGATAGCTATGTATGAAGTAGAGACTGTGTCTGTCCATCCATTTACGACTCAGATACAAAACAGTGAACCTCGGATAATCTCAAAACTTGTGGAAGAAAATGTGGTAGTGTAAATGGGATGATCAGAAGTTTTATAGACAGCATTATTCCTGCTTGCTGGACCTTGGCATTTATCATGTAATAAGAGACAATTTTGGGATGAAATGAGTTTGGAAGTAATATCTTGAAACTTGAGGCCGGCTGGGTCAGGGCTGGGCTGAGACATTTGGAAATAAATTTGCTGATGAATGAGAACCGAACAGAAGATTTGGGCCTGAAAATTCCACTTATTAAATGATTGCCAAACAGCAGGAAGAATTTATTTGATGCTATTTTTTGAATTTCTGATAATCTGTAGATGATGGTCTCCACGCATATGGAAATGACTGTATCCACATTAGCTTGAAATAACTAAACTTGAATTATCCTTGATTGCAAAAGTAAATTAGCTGAAAGTGAAAGTAGAAAATTGGAAACAGGTGAAGAGAACCCTCTCTTTACTGAAGTGGAACCAATCACATTTCTTTTATTTCATTATTTCAAAGATGATTCTGCATCTCGTCTCCTCTATCGTGGGCCACACATGATAGGTTCTAGTTATTAAACAATGTGAATGACAAATTTATATGGTCTTGTTTTGGGGTATAAGAATAGTTCCTCAAATATAGATCACTGTAAATTGAGATGATCTGGCTCAGAAATTGATACATATAAGTAAAAGATACAGAAATATATCAATAGATATATATATATTTATATAATTTTTTTTACATACATTTGATATGTGAATACCTATACAATACCTAAGCATATGTAGTAATGTATTAGGTTGGTGCAAAAATAATGACGTAATAATGTCGTTTTTTGACGTTAAAAAATACGTCAAAAAACGACATTATTACGTCATTATTTTTGCACCAACCTAATATATTTCAGCACCCCTATATACACACATGCACAAACATATATATTTTTTATCCAACATTATTTTTTATAAATGTTATTTTAAGTTGCTACATGCATTTTTTTCATCAGTTCATCCCAAGCAAGGCTATATCACCACTAAGATGCAAGAGGCCACTGGAAATGAAAGAGAAAGAAAAGACCTTAGAAGAAATCATAAACCCAATAATAGTATAATTTTCAAAGTTTAATGAATTAAGCATATGTAGTAATGTGTATTTTGGCACACATACACACAAAATAAACACACATGCATGAATATACATGGAGACACATTGGAGTAATGAATAGCAACATGGATTGAGGAATCAGAGAACTGAGTTTGTATTCCAGTCAAGTTCATTACATTCATCTATGTACTAATACCCTTGGGAAAGGTATTAATCCATCTCTTCTCTCCTCAGCTATGGGTAAATAGTAGAATAAACTGGGTTCTATAGCCTTAAGTGGTGAACAGTCAAAGAGAATGACCACACTGAATGCTAAACCTGTGGAGGGTTATTTGGGGACCTGGTAGCATACTTTGCATCACAGATAAGCTGAATACAGAGAACTGTGTACCAGTCCTATGCATTCAGCTCTTCCCAAAAAATGTGGTTCATTCTGCACAAACCTTAACAAGTATAATCAAGTGATATGTATGGGTAGTTTGGTTTTTGGTTTTAAGAAAGGAACTGCATGACCCTCATACATCGAAAACAGTGGGATAGTAAAGTATAACTATATATAGTATGTTGCCATTTTATATTTTTGTCTATTTTTGATTTTGTCAACTGCACAGTATAGTAGGGTCAGTGAGAAAGAGAGCACCATGACAAAATTCCCTCTGCCAGGAACATTTCCGGGTGTTTGGATGTCAATCTGAGGACCATGCAGAGGATTTGGAAAGAGTTGGATGAGTCTAATGATGATTACGAAGGTGTTTAGAGTGGTCATTAGTGATGGTGACATTTTTGTGATTGAACTTTTTTTAAAGATATAATACCTGGACATTGGTACTAACTTTCCTTATATATATATATATATATATATATATATATATATATATATATATATATATACACATGTGTATATATATATATATATATATATATATATATATATATATAGAGAGAGAGAGAGAGAGAGAGAGAGAAAAAGTTGCAAATTAAAAAAAATAATAATGTTTTATTTTTTGAAAGTATTTATTTATATATATATATATATATTTGATATTTCAGATTGCCCTCAATCTTTCATCAGAAATAACTGTTTGTTACAAATAAATTAAAATTACTGTTTGTTAGCAAGTAGTGTCCACTGCGAGACGCGGACGTCATGTGATATGGAATGTCACTGTTCGGATATTTCTAACTTAAATCTAACTGTAATAAATATTTTACATGTTGTTTAAAAAATTAAAAAATAATAAATAAAAAATAATATTTATTTTTCATAGGTACATGCATTATTTGAAATCAATTCACCCCAAGGTTATAATGTCACTAAGATGCATGGGGCTACTGGAGTAGAAAGAGGAGGAAAAGACCATATAAGGAACCATATATCCAATGATCCAATGATAGTATAAACTTCAGAGTTTAAGTGGAGCTGTTAAATATACTGAGTTGAAGTAGAATTTACAAGGCACGAAAAATCTAATTCTAAAAAGTAAACAATGATTAAACCTGTACTCCTCATCAAAAGACTGGGGAGGAGCATGAACCAGATGATAGGTGAACCTATCCATTCCTTTTGAGTTACTATCCCTCAATCTCAATCTAGGCCAGTTGTTATTAATTTCACTGTTTAAGAAAGTATGAAATCAGGGATAGCAACTCAAATATGTGTACCCATTAAAAATTTTATAAATGGCATATGTGCCCCTATTCAAGGGAAACCCCTATCTGATCCAGCATGTGTTAGACTGAATAGTCACCGAGTGCTTCACAGCCCAGCAAGGTTTAATGACCCTTTTAAACAATGCATATCTTCTTCACATTCAGATCTTGCAAATAAGTCCATATACTATGAATTTATTTTTGCACCCAGAACATAAACAAAATAATTTCTAAGGAATTTATTTTTAATCCAACATTATTTTTTATTGCTTAAACATTATGTTGACTCTCTGTTTTATTTTTTTTTAAACAGTGTGCATTACACGTACTTGCCTGTGCATTCAAGTGTCTTAATAAAGAAAATATGTCCAACAGCAAACTTTAAACAGATGTAGCTTTAAACTGCTTTAAAATACACAGGTCAGTAGAAGTAATTCACTTTCAGGATATCTACACAAACACATGCATCCACTAAAATATAACATCAAGAAATAATCTTAGATTAAACATAAATATCTGTTTTATTTACTTGTTTTCTTTTGCCTTGTTTTTAAACTTTGAAATATCCATTTTTTTTATGATTGATAGGTTTTTTGATAAAAAAAGACATCTCTAACTGAAATGCTAATATCAATTGGTATAACTCAAGTCTCCCTGTCTAATCATTTTTATGTGCTGTGTCCCCTGAGGATGTAGGTGATCATGGCTCTCCACAATTTCCTTGTACTTTATAGCTCTTAATAAATGTTGTCGTTTTGTTATTTCTCCTAAACCCTGTTGTATCGTTCGTTTACACAAGGTCATCAATTATGTTATGTGCTGTTTTTTACACTGTCCCTCTTCCACTCAATTAGTCCTGTGAGTATCATATTTTCCAAGCCCTCCTTCCTCATTATGTTCCCCAGAAATTTCAACTGTCCTTTTTGTTTCTATTTTCTCTAAAATCTCATCATTGCTCATATGGTATCCTCAGCATCCTTCTGTAGAATGGTGAGGACATCTGAATACTGATATATATATATATATATATATATATATATATATATATATATATATATATATATGTATATATATATATATGTATGTATACTGAGATTTTTGCTGAATACTAATATATGTGTGTGTTTGATCGAAAGTACTTGGGTAGAAAAAACTATGGTGCTTTCTGTGATGGATTTCATTTTAAGAGCAAGAAACTGATTAGAGAACTGGAAAGGATCAAAATAAAATTAATCAAACACAATATGTCTGTATTATTCAATGAAACATTTTGGAATGAAGATATGCTGTCTATATATATATATATATATATATATATATATATATATATATGAAGAAATATAGTCTTAAGGTGTGCTATATTTATGGGATAAAGTGCTCAATATCAGAGATAGAGCGTGTGTAAATATAAAAGTGAACATAGAAGTCAACACTTAGAGGTGACAGTCTGTTTCATGCTATATGCAATCGTCAGGCCTGACGATTGCATATAGCATGAAACAGACTGTCGCCTCTAAGTGTTGACTTCTATGTTCACTTTATATATATATATATATATATATATATATATATATATATATATATATATATATATATATATATATATATATATATATATATATATATATATATATATATATATATATATATATATATATATATATATAAAACTTTGTCTATTTACCAAACCTAATATTAGCATTTTTATTGTAACTCTCTACTTTTAGTGGCTCCAGAGTCTTAGAAAGGTTGATATTTATTGTTGAATTATTTGGTTTGATGCAAACTGACTTAAAAATTTCTTTCACTGTGCTTTATGGGATCAGTGTCTCAAGATGATTTGTTCATAGATATATTATGAAATTTTCTTTTTATATCTATAAGTCTACCATTGACCCATGCTTAGAATATTGCTGCCATATATGGTCCAGTGCCCCTGCTATTCACCTTGAGCAAATTTATAAAATCCAAAGAAAATCAGCTATATTATTGGACCCAAGCTGGCGGCTTGGCTTGTCCCTTTTCTACTATCATAAGGTTGCCTCTCTGTGCCTTTTCTATAAATACTTTCATGGTAATTGTTCAGATGAGCTCTTCACTATGGTACCTAGATTTTTTGAATAAAAGTGCAGTACTAGATTGGCGTTGAGATCTCATAAATTTACAGTTGAGCTGGCTAGATGTAGCTGTAAGTTCTATGCTAACAGTTTCTTCTCTTGCACTTCTCGCTTGTGGAAACCCGTTCTAGCTCCATGCTTTCCAGCCAACTTTAATCTGCAAAAATCTAAATGTAATGTCAATTGCTTTCTACTGTCCTCTTGATTACTCTTTCCACTTCCCACTCATTATCAATTTTTCTGTTCCTAATTCTTCTACATCCTGTGCCTTTTCTATAAATACTTTTATGGTAATTGTTCCAATAAAATTTCCTCTATGGTCCTTAGATTTTATGAATTTCAGTGTTCTAAATATGCTGCCTATATATATATATATATATATATATATATATATATGAAGAAATATAGTTTTAAGGTATCCTATATTTATGGGATAAAGTGCTCAGTACCATAGATATAGCATATGTAAATATAAAAGTGAACAAAACTCAGAGGTGACAGAATGTTTCATGCTAAACACAATCATCAGGCAACTTGATATATATATATATATATATATATATATATATATATATATATATATATATATATATATACATATACCAAACATCATCTCTTGTGTCTTAGTGGCTTTAATGCCCTGCATGGGGCTATACCTTAAAAAAGAAAAAAATATGTTACTGCAATTTCCACATTAAATAGGATTTTTACAGGATATGGTTGTTAGCCTCATGCTGAGTAGGTTTTGAATTAAGAATCTTCTTCAAGACTGGTTGCTTATGAAGATTGAAGTTTTTAGCCCTCAGTACTATTGAATCCATAGTAGGGGGAGAAGAGATTGATTCATACTTTTCCCAAGAGTTTTTATGCAAAAGGGAAAGTAACAAACTTGACTGGAATTTGAACACAACTTGCCAATTTCTTGTTCTGTGCTGATAAATATTACACCACCTGCACATCCTGACTTAAAAATATATTTTCATTAATCCATTATAACTTGAACAGTTGAAGCTTTGTGAAAAGTATGTAGGTAATCGAAATCTTATAATGAAGAAAATAATTTGATAATTACTTTAATGTAGAATGTGAATTAAAGCTATTTGCTTCATACTTAGGACTTAAGCAAGACTGATTTTTACATTATATTAGAACCATTTTTAAATGTATAACTAATAACTTAGTCACCGTCAAAAATGGAACATATTCTTTCACTTTTATTAGTGGTTTAGTACTTGTTATTTATAAATATACAAAGAGAATTTATTATAAGTTTTATGTGTCTGTAATTTTGAGGTTGATGGAAAGTTTGCAGTAATATCTTTTGATCAGTGTCATGGAAATCTTAGAAGTGTCTTTGAAGTAGTTTAAGCTCTTTTGCAATTAGTGCAATGCTTACAAGACTTCAAAAGTTAAGAAAATTAGTTACACTTGAACTTATAGAAAGAGACTTATTTTTTTAAAACATTTCACCCAAAGCAAGACAATAAAGCCACTAGGACACAAATTTTTACTGAGTGTTAGAGACTATAAGAAAAACTACTATTAAGGAGAGAGGACAATAAAAGAATTAGAATTAAGGAAACAGAAGATAATAATTGGCATTGCATTTAAATTTTTGGAGAACAAAGTTGGCTGGAAAGTAAGAAGCCAGGAGAGAGTTCCACAAGACAGAAGAAACTGTTAACATAGAACTTATGGTTACATCTACCTATTTCAACTGTAAATTGATGAGACCTTGCTTCCAATCAAGTACAGCACTTAAATTCATAAAGTCTAGGTACCATAGAGGAAACATTATCAGAACAATTACCATAAAATTATTTATAGAAAATGCACAGAGAAGCTACATTATGGAAGTGGGAAAGTACTGAAGCTGAGATGCCAGGTTAGGATCAATAATATTACAGATTCTTCTTTGGATTTTATCAAGAATCTCTAAATATATAGAAAGAGCACTGGAACAGATGTGGTTGCAATATTCAAAGCAAGGAAGAATGGTAGACTTATATGTAGGGTTCTGATTCAACTTTCATGAAGAATGGTAGACTTATATGTAGGGTTCTGATTCAACTTTCTTAGCTGCATATTTAACAGTTGATCCAATATGCTCTTTCCACTTCATGTCATCTGAAAAAGTTAATTCCAGAAGGGGCAATGGGTTGCTCTCCTGGAGATTATCATCAGCTATGGCGATGAAAGATAAAAAGTGTTCTCTCATATTATTAAAAGAAAAGCCACTTCTTGCCCCATTTAACAATGGAATATATGTCATTTTTAAGATCAGCTGCTAATTTGACTTTATTGAACTGATCAGGCTTACTATTAAGTCAGGAGCAAGTAGCTGTGTCATCAGAATAGATACCGAGTTGAGAACTGATGACTACAGGCAGATTATTTATGAAAATTAGAAACAAACAAGGTTCAAAGATAGAGCCCTGGGAACACCTGCATTTATACAAAAAGATCTAGAAGAGTGGCCAATCAGGATAACTTTCATTTTGCAATTTAATAAGGAAAACTGAATCAGTTCAGAATTTTTCCAGAAATAGCATAACCTTTCAATTTGTGAGGACAAGTATGTAAAAATATTGAAAGCAAGAGATCCTTTTTGGGATTTCAACAAGTATCTCTAAATATATAGCAGGAGTACCAGACCAGATGTAGCAGAAATATTCAAGTTATGGACAAATGATAAGTTTATAAATATGTAACATAGATTCAAGCAAAAAAAATTTTGTAGCACAACTCAATGAACCAATTTTCCAAGCAGCACACTTAGAAATTGATTCAATATTATCAATCCATGTCAGCAGAAAATGTTAGCCCTAGAAGGTGCAATGAGTAACTATCCTGTAGGTTAGTATCTGACTGAAGGCAGAAAGTGTTCTCTCAGATGCTTAATAGAGAGAAGTTTCATTTTTAGAGGTATTAAACTTAACAGGCCATTCCTTGTCACAGTTAACAACAGATTATGTTTTTTTTTAGATCAGTGGCTAATTTGACCATATCAGTATGATTGGTTCTATAATTTATTAAGAAAGACTGTATCAGTTCAAAAATTCATCTGAAAAGGCCATAACCTTTCAACTTATGAAGAAGACCAGTATGCCAAACTCTGTTAAATGCCTCCAAGATATCCAAAGCAAATGCCTCAGCTTTATTATTCTTATCTAAAGCTTGATAAACTCTTTCAGCAGTTGGCCAAGAAAAGTGAAAGCCATATTGCTTATCTAAAAGAAGAACCTGCAATGTGAGATGATTATCCAATTCAAAGTTAATTAGAGCGTCTAGTACTTTGCCAGAAAGAGGTAGAAGGGTAATTAGGCCAATAGTTAAAAGGATCAGATTTTTTTTAAAGACTGAAACTACAGAAGAGAATTTACAAGAAGTAGGAAAGCAAGAAGCAGCAAGGCATTTATTGTAAAGTTTAAAGAGAACAGGAGTGAGTTTGGAGCACATTTTTAAGGACTATTTCAGGGATACTGTCAAATCTACATTTAGATCCAGTTTAGCAATGATAACAGAAACCTTAGACAGAGTTATATGTATATCACTCAATAGAAACTCAGTTCTAAGTGGAAAGTCATACAAAGGGACTCCAGATGGTTCATGAGTAAAGTTTAAAGAGAATTTAAAGCAAAATTTCTGCATTATTAGCAGAAGATGTTAACACTTCAAATTGAGTGATGAGAGGAGGGATAGAAAATTTACTTTTATTTAATGCACTATTGCAAAGATTTTTTTTAAATTGGTATCACCCCAAATAAAGCAGTAATGCCACTAAAACACGAGGGATTACAAGGTGTGGAAATATTAAGGACATAAACAACAATGATGAGCAGAAAGAAAAGAGAGTAAACATGAGGTCAGTAGATAGCAATTGACATTGCATTTAAATCTTTGCAGATTAAAGTTGACTGAAAGCATGGAGCCGGAAGGGAGTTCCACAAGCGAGAAGTGCAAGAAAAAGAAAATGTTAGCATAGAATGTATGGTTACATCTAGCCAGTTTAACTCTAAATTGGTGAGATCTCGATGCAAGTCTAGTGCTGCACTTAAATTAAAATGTCTAGGTACCATAGCGAAGAGCTCATCTGAACAATTACCATGGAGACGTATTTATAGAAAACATATAAAGAGGTAAGCTTATGGAGGTGGGAAAGTGACTGCTGCCAGTAGTCACTTGAACCAAACTTATTAGAAATTATACAGTGTTTCATTCTCTCAGCAAACAAACACTTAACCTCTTTGATGACATGTTTACAATTATTTCGAGCAGTTACAAATACTCTCTGTTCTGATCAGATTTATCATGTTGGTACAACCAGAAAAAGTGATTCCAATGGGCTATAGCAGTTGAAAAGGCTGATGTTAGCCAAGAAAGAGATTTTGTTTCACCTGAAATTTGTAAGATGGTATGAAAAAATCAAACCCAAAAAGAAACAATTCTCGATAGAAATGTTAAGAATATTAATCCAATTGGTCAGAACTTAATGTTTTGTTTTATGGTATATCAATCTTTTCTGTGTTATTTAATGATGAATTCAGTCACTTTGTTTGATAATAGACAGACATACACAATAGACCAAGATTTTGGTTTATTTTTTTACAGCATATCAACCTTAATGGGTTATTTAATGCCAACAACATTTTTAGGATAGATTCGTATGAATAGAATATGTATTCTTTGGTTTAGATTGGTTTGGTTTATTTTGTTTAATGGCATATCAACCTTAATGGGTTATTTAATGCCAACAACATTTTTAGGATAGATTCGTATGAATAAAATATGTATTCTTTGGTTTAGATTGGTTTGATTTATTTTGTTTTGCGGCATATCAACCTTAATGGGTTATTTAATGCCAACAACATTTTTAGGATAGATTCGTATGAATAGAATATGTATTCTTTGGTTTAGATTGGTTTGATTTATTTTGTTTTGCGGCATATCAACCGCAATGTGCTACTCAATGCCGACAAAATTCTTTATTGCTGGCAATATTTTGTTTTGTCAAAAATCTGTTTCTGGTAATATTTTTCCTTCAAAATTGTATTGCTGGTAACATTTTTTTTCAAAAACGTATTGCTGGTAATAGTTAACTATTTGCCCATAGCAGGGATCCTAACAGGTGCTACCATCCTGGGTCAGGGTGGATGTGGGAACACCAGCAATTAAGAGGTGGTTCCACGCTCCTCAGAACCTCCTGATCAGAAGCCTTGCTGCTGGATGTAGTTTATCATCTTACCCAGGACGCAGAGGTATTAGGTTGGTGCAAAAATAATGACGTAATAATGTCATTTTTTGACGTATTTTTTAACGTCAAAAAACGACATTATTACGTCATTATTTTTGCACCAACCTAATAGTTTAACATCTTACCCAGGACGAAGACCAAGAATTTGGATTCACCCTCTGGATATCAAAGAATTGCTTAAGAATTAAAGGATGTGTACCTGTTTCCAAAACTAATTTAGTAAGTCACTTTGCGCCAGGGAGACTTTCTCTTCCTGGAGGGTTTTATCTTGTATTCACTGGTGGTGGCATCAATGGTGATGGTGGTATTATTATTATTATTATTATTATTAATAATAATAATAATAATAATAATAATAATAATAATAATAATAACAATAATAATAATAAACTTAACCCATTACTATTTTTGCCTAATCTACATTCTTGGTTAATGTTAATGTTAATGTTATGGCTGGTGGATTTAAAATTTTAGATAAGCTTCTTTCTACAAAAATGGATGCCATACACTAATGGTTTAAATAGTTTCAGCATTCTAGTTTATTATAAGTTAATTAAACCAAAGAAGTTATGAAACTTATTAATCAATAATTCCAGAGGGAATCCCAAACTTTTGGCCTATAATGTAAGCTTGCATGAAAGTTAAAAAAGGTAAACATAGGTATATCAAACAGGTGGCCCATCATTGGACGGTCTTAACCCCTATGCATTGGGATGCATTTAGTGTGTTTTTGACCTCAACTGACAGTGCAGATTAAGTATATATTTTTATCTTTATAAGGAACAGAACTGGTGATGAAAAATGCATTTGTTATGAAAATACAAAATTATAAAAAACATTACTTGAGGATTTTAACTTTTCATGTACAAAAATGTTCTCTTTATTTGTGTTCAAAGAAAGTGATATATTTACATATTGCACTGGAATAGAGAAGACATTTTCTTTCAAAAAGAAGTTAGCCAATGATTCTTCTATATAACAACTTGTAATGAAGGAAAAGTCAGGGAATTAGTATGGGAAGTTCTTCCACATGTGATGTATTTTCCATAACGTCTACATTCAGATTATCATTTGTTTTGATTCCTTGTTTGGTCAGTCATTCTAATTAGTTGAAGATATTGAAAAATTCTTCAAAGAGTTCATTGAATCAAAACTGGAAATATTATTTTTTGACAAAATATAAAATATTTTTGAAAGCCAACATAAGGTCCTCATAAACCAAGGAAAGTGACTGAATAATGATTCTATGGATTTATATGAAAAGGTTTTCCTAAAAAAAATAAAAAACACTCTAAAGTTTTGTATTAACCTCATAGAAATCTTTTTCTGGTATTTTTGTTCAGGCACATAAACAGACAAACATGATAAATATATAAACTTTGTCCAACTTCAATAGGGGAGTTAACTCTTTCTTTTATTTAATTATTTCCTCATTTTAATAAATGTAGGACTAGTTTTTTTTTCTCAGGTGTTGCTATTTGGTAATGAGCATTACTATTTTACCACCTACTTTGAAATTTCTGATCCCAGTTGAATTATTAATAGCCCGGCCTTTACACTTTTCCTTAGATTTGCTCAACAGAATAAACAAAATTCCCAACACAGATTTTGCATTAAGACTTTGTTTGTTCAAAGAAAATGAAATAAAATATCTGATGCCAGATGTTAGCTTTTCTGACAGCACTAATAAATTTGCTTTTAAATCAATTTTGTTGACTCGTTTAAAAAAAAAAAAGAAGTTGGGAAGGGAAAACAGTTCTTTGTTTTTGTGTGAAATATTTCAACAATAGACAGGTTGTTATTTTCTAAGTAGATAAAATGGAAAAACCTGCTGAGTCAAAATCACACCACTTTTGAAGGGTTAGTTGTTTCCTTTATTTCTTGGGGTAATCTTTCCTACCCATAGTCAATGTAATAATGATGCTGGTGTGTGTGAAGGGGGGCTATTTCAAGGACATAGGTATTCATAGTTGAGATAAGAATGACCTTGAACAAAAAAACAACATTCTCTATCAATTTTTTCCATGTAATAGGAATCAATATAAAACTTTCCCAAACAGAAACTATGATTTGTAATTTGAATGAAATCATTGATCACATGTACCCTGAATCCATCATAAAAATGGGTATTTAGTAAATACCAAACACTTTAAATACATCAGTGTATGGATTAGTTATAGCAAATTTAGCATGAGAAATAAGAAAATTGGATATAGACTATACCAGAGGTACATTCACCAAATACCACAAATTGTCGCAAAACCAAAACATTAACATAAAACTCAAGTCATGTTCTTAAATAGCTTAGTCAGGTTGAGACTTTCATATGGAGCATCAAACCTGTTCCAAAATATCAAAGCTGTCAGCTCTATACAACTGCTTTCTAAGATCAATTATTAAAAATAGTTTTGAGCAAATGAATCCTGTTGCTCTTTGAACATTATGTACTGGTGCTACAGGATTGCACACAAAGAACGGGTGTCAAATAGCATAAACTATATCACTTTCAAAAACAGTAATAACTAAAATGAATAGCACATGTAACTTGAAGAGAAAGTAATGACATAATTCAAACAAAAGATTAGGAAGAAAACCCCCATCAATACTGGAAAACTGAGAAATTTGGATTTGAGAAACTGTCTTCTATGTGCTGAATTCCTTCAGGACATTGGTAATCATGGCTTTTCACAAATTCTTGTACTTTACTTTATAAATTTTATCTTTTTTTATCTCTCCTAATCCTTGTTGTGCCATCCATTTACTAAAGTAAAGCTCTGAATGGTATGTTATGACTAAAGCCTCAGGGTCTTGGCAAGGACTGTCCTTCTTCAAAACTTGAGAACTGGTACTGAAGAATCACAAAAAACTGTACCAAATAACAGAAACCACATTACTTAACGACTGCCAACCAAAGCAACAACTGAAGTAAATAGAGCATGTAACTTGAAGAGAAAATAATGACATAATCAAAATGTTGACATTCAACAATACTTCAAACAAAAGTTTAGGAAGAAAGCCCCCATCCAAACTGGAATGAGCAAGAACAGTTACTGAACTGGAAGTCCTCAAGTAATGTGATTTCTGTTATTTGGTATAGGCCTTTCTTTGTGATTCTGTAGTGCCAGTCCAAAAGGCTTGAAGAAAAATGTTGCTTCAATCATTCAAACATTGGTCTGAGAAAGCAGTTGTATACATCTAACAGTTTAGAGATTTCTGAACAAGTTTGACACCATGCATGATAATAACATGAAAGTGTGGAATCTTCCACATTAGCCTTTCACCCCTTTTGGAAAGATGTATTCTTCCCTAAAAATAGCCTTAACCAGTGACCACTTTGTTTCAGTAAATTCAGTCTTCTATTGGTTAAGCAACACTAAAATGTAGCAAAGTCAAAACAGATCCTTTTTCCTGCAGAAGCTCCCTGTAGTCTATATAAACAACTGCATGACTCAATTCAAGACAGTCAGTCATCGAGTTTCGTGAAATGCTACCAAACTCCACGCGTGTCAATTCACTGACTCAACATCACTTCAAAATTCTCAACAAACTCAACACAGCACTCAACTGACCATTGTCTGTGTGGTAATCAAAATTGACTTAAAAAGTGAAAGTTTTCACTACACAAACAGTAATTGTACAATTCATCAATTTAGCCAAACAGTTAAAAGCAAACAACTCTTCACAACTTAAATTCTAACTAACAAGTAACACACGGATACACACTAATATTTGAACGAACACATTTGAGATTTTTCCTTGCAGAAACCAAATTATTTTAATTTCACTAACAAATCAAAACCATTAAGTTTTATTGACCAAATTTCTGCATGAACATTCTTCATAACCTTGTCTCAATTGCCACAATCGACAAACATTCTGTTATCTTTGCATGTATATCTATTGTATATATAAAAATCTCTTTATTGTTGGATCTCTAACCACTGTTTTTAGTAAATTCTTGCAATGCAAATTGTCCTTATATTCTTTATTTCATCTACGTGTTGTGGGGTAATGTATAATAAGCACGCATAATCTTTGCCTTTACATAAATTACCTTCTAATACATTTTCACTCAGCTACAACCTGCAACAAAAGTTTTGATTGGAAAAGACTATTCAGACAGAAGTCTTTTAGAATAATGTTTTGTAGCATTTTGCAGTGATGGATGAAACTACCTGTGGTGCAGCTTATTCTGTGTTCAATTTCTTTATCTTCTATACTAAATTTATTATAACTGATCCAAACACCAAGGTATTTGAAGTGGTTAATATTTACTAATTCCACATTCTAAACTTTATGATGAATTCAGATTCCACATGTGTGCATAAGTATGTAGCAAACATTCTTACAGGTAAGGCCAGGATACATACAATGGCTGCAAGTGAACTGCTTATTCAAAGGCAACTAAACACACTAGGAAATTTGGTAAGTGAATACAACTTATCAGTGGATATACAACTAGTCTGATCAAAATAGGGAATAAGGCAGACAGTTTAACAAGGGCACCCCAGAGGTAGCTCAATGCTATTAAGAAAAAGGACCAGTGGGACATGTCTGTGCAACATCAGCAAATGACTATAACTCAGATCTATTAAAATCTGTGCATTGTCAAATTGGATATCCCAGTATAAAACGAACCTTGTATTTTGTGAGGCAGACTGATCCCTCCATATCCAAAGCTGCCATCAGAGTGGTGGTTAGAGAATGCAAGGTGTACCAGTCCATCAATGTACCACCTGTGGAATGGTCAAAAGGACAACTGAATGTAAGCAAAGTGTGGGGTACCGTGTTGGAATTTACATCACCCACCACTGTAGAAACCACTATCTAACTCTGATTGACTGTGGTCCAACATGGTTCACTATTTGGTGACACCTGCATCAACAGGATTCTGCAAGTGTGATTTACCACTTGAGGGTGTCATTCTTTGACTATGGACCTCCGACAGAACTCCTCACTGACAATGACACTGCATCCGCAGTGTACTCTCTAAAGACTTTTTGGATTCATGCAAAGTCCACCACTGATTTCGCTGCACATATGTCCCTTCAGGAAATTGCATAATTGAGTGATGCCATCACAGCACCAAGTGAATTGCTGCCAGGAAGCAGTGTTCTGTAATGGAAGTAGTATATTGGCATAACGTCACCCCTAAAGATGATGGCTCATCCTCAACTGTAACAGCCAACATAATTTACTGGTACAAAATTCAGTTAAGAGGTGTTGATGTGACGCCCTCAACTGAATGAGTAAAAGAATAAACAGCATACAACCTGGGCGACTGTGTGTGGGTAAAATCCCCACACAGCTGGTGTACAACTCGGTATCGGGTGGGGCATATCTCTGGAATCAGCAGCTCATGCACTATGCTGGATGATGGAATGCCAAGACACATAAAAGACTTGTGTTCCTTTGTAGGTTCTGACACATTGGCACTAGCCCTACCTTCAGTGAGGTAGGACTAGGTCCTCTTCAGATGATGAAGACTCTGTGTGAGGTTGTCAAAACATAGCATTCAATCCCCTCCAGTAATCCCACTCCGAAGAAGCTCAAGAGTAAAGAGACCTTCTTCTGAGTGTCACCTAAGTGACAAGGTGGGAGGGGCATTGAATAAAAGAGAAAGTCAACTACCTCAAAAAAGAGTTTGTGTTTTGTGCATGGTCTGCTGAAGGAAAATTTTTTTAAAAAAGCTGCTACTTTAAGTATCAAAGAAACTATGCTAATGTTCTTTCCTCCCTGATATGTGGCCAATCAGAATAATTGCTCAGTGAATAAAGGCCATTGCTTTTTTGTTTACTGAGGAGAGAACAATTTTAAGCTTGGTGAGTGAAAGGGTGTTTCTGCTGTTGTGAGGAGAAATTGGTTTTCTGACCCTGTTTTCATTACTGCGTTGCCTGCTGGACTGTTTACAACAGATTTACAATTGAACTTAGTGTTGGCACACAGATTTATTTTTTTTCTACTGATCCCAGTGGTTGATACCCAAGCATCTCTCAAAAGCCATTTATAAAGATTAATCTGAAAAAACTGATGTATGTAGCCAACAATGGATGATATCCATATGAAAGTTTCAAATAGACAAAGCTATTTAAGAACATGACTGAAGTCTTTAGGATAATGTTTTGCGGCAACTTCCAATATAGGACATAACTGATCCATACACCAACGTCTTTGAAGGGCTTAGTATTTACTAATTCCACATTTGAATTTTTATGATGAATTCAGAGTCATTGCTAACATTGCATTCACTAACTCCTTGGAGTAATATTCATCACTTAATTAAGTTCATTCACAAGGAAAAGGGTTATATTGAAAAATAAATATTTACTAGTAGATTCTTTCTTCATCATTTAGCTATGGATTTATTGACTTAACCTAATGAACTAAATTTCCACCTCTTTTATTTCTTTGCTCATTCTCTTCTTTCTCACTCATTCACAGCTGTATTTTTCTGTATGCTTATTTATGATGAAGCATGAGAACATTTTCAAATTACTCAAGAGCACTGACTTGAAAGACGAGAATTTGAAAACAATAGATGAATGTATAAAAAAATCTAATGGGATTATGGTTTGTTTTGAATGCTGACACCTTCTCCCCCTTATCAGTATCCATTCCTACCCTACATTACACTGTCAGCATCATAATCATCCTTAAATCTTTTACAAGCAACAAATGGATAAAAGTACTCTCATTTGTTTCTAGATTCTAAAACATATAAAACAAAGGAAAGTTTTAAAAAGTTGACTTTTGAATGCTTAAAATTAATACTCTCAAATTTGTTTTGTGAAATTTTGATGTAGTAATATTTATTAATCTTAGTATAGTCTGACACAAGGACACAACTACGGCTATTCATTGAAGATTAAATTCAATACAATAATATGAAACTATGAAAATTTTAAATGCAATGTCAGTCTGATTTTTTAATTTGTGTTTTTTTTAATGAACTCTCTTCTTAAAAGTGTTTTTTTTCCTCACATTCTCTCACACACACAGTACCTGTTGCATCTTACTGACTTTATTGCCTTGCTTGGGGTGAAATAATAAAAAAAAAGTTCTGATGTATGATTTTGTATTTTATCAGTTCAATGATAATTGTTTATCTTGCATACCAAGAGCTGCTCTACCATTAACGTTTGGGCATTTACATAGTCTCTGACTTAGTTATACTAATTAGGCAGTCATTTATATATCACTACAAAAACAAAACTAGCTTTCTACTGCCTGCCAGATGCTTCCTCTTGTACTAAAATCTTAACCTGTTTAACTTTAAGATCAATTGTTTTCTATCCTATATATTCTCATCATATACACTTCCTTATCCTTTTACACCCTTAGAACAACCTCATTAAATGACTCTCTAGTGGCTTGAGTGGCTCTTGGGTCTTGCATTGGATGAAGAAGTCTAGAAAAAACATTGCTCAACAGTAAGACATCATGAATATTGATATTTATTATCACCAGTCTACAAATATAGGGTCTCGCAGTAATGATCAAACTTGTTATGCTTTGTGAAATGGATCTGCATGTAATTACCAAAGAGTAAGGTGTCTATAGATTTTTTTTCATAATTTCCACTAACCTTACTTTCATTTTTATCTTTGACTTATATTCAAAGAATATTTTTAGATATAGATTTTTGGGTTACTGTGTTGCCACCACATAATTTATCTCATATTTAGGAAAAAACATTTGCACTTTCTGTTTTCATATTGTATTCTATGTCAACGACAGAGTATGTGGCAAATAAATATTTCAAGCACAATAAAAACTACATAGAAAATGCTGCTAAAACTCAGAAAAGACTCCTGTAAAGTTTTGTTTATATAATAATGAAAGAAAACATAGAGAAGATAAAAGTCATAAAACACATTGAGGGCAATAGTAACAAAAGCAGGAATTAACTTATTTGACAAATTTGAGCAACTGAATAGGGGACCAAGTACCACAAAGCTAAAAAAGAGGTCATAAAGAAGTAAATATTACCGAGAGCAACAAAAGTGAGGAAGCTGTGGAGAGCTGATCGTCCACATCCTAAAGAGGGAGTGAAAGTTTATATCATTCAGCTTTTGAACTTTTCTTAGCTTCCCACCATTCATTTCTCTTCCAGTGACTCTAAACTTTGGTAGAGCTATTTAATTTGTGGAAAGTTGAGAGGGTAAAAAATTTGTTATAATATTCACAAAGAAAAAGGAAAAGAGAAAAGAAAGCAAATAAAGTGTAAGTCCAAAATATTTTTTTCTTTTTTTTTGTTAGTACTGTATTTTCATCTCAGACTGTTACTTTGACTGCTACTCATACTATTACATGAACTAACTACATATTATATCAGCTCTTATTTATACACAGTGCAGGGATGTCGTAGTAGACAAAAATTGGCACAAATACATAATATAAAAAAGCTCATCTTTTGTTTGAATGTATGCTATTTCAAGGGTATAAAATTTCTAATAGCAATAATTATACATGCTTAAAAGTTGAAAATTTGCAAATTAATAATTTGATATATGTTATAAATGCTGTGTAATTTTATCTTTCTCTTTAAATTGAGTTAATTAAATTTTATTTTAAATTGGCATCCATTAAATAGAGGTATCATATCTTATTAACTTTTCAATTAAAAGGGTAATTTTTTTTCTGAATTTGATTAATTAATAGAATGTGTTCTAATAAAGTGTCTGCTAAAACTTGAATCTGTCTTTGTTCATTTTACCAAATCTTAATTTATATAGATTGTTAAAGTTTTTCTTTACAAACACTACAACTCCTGAACTATCAAGAACAAATAATTTTTATTTGTTCAGAATTTATTACTAAAATAACAAACTACTAAAACTGACAAGAAATGGCATTAAAACAAGAAAATAATTACAACTGTTCAAACATAAATAGAAAAAAGAAAAGAGTACTTAACTGTTATACAGTTCTCCTATATTGCAGTGAATGTTCAACAATCTCATCATAGATGAAGAAGAGACTTGAAGCAACAGAAATGTAGTTCACAACACTGAACAAGAATTCAGGTGCAAACAAATGTGAACTCAGACATGACTAATAACCCATAAAACAAAATTTACAGCAGGTTCAGACCTGAAATAGGAGAACATAGTGGGTTCTTTAAAGACAGTAGAACAAAGAATGCAATATTTATGTTCAGAATGATATCAGAAAGATGCAAAATACAAAAGAATAAGCACCTATGTTTTATAGATTACGGCAAAACATTTGACAAAGAACATCATAAAGAACTGTTGGAACAGGTAATTTTGACATATTTAGAAAGGATATTAGAATAACTGAGAACCTATACTGGCAGCAAACTACCTGCATATGGATAGAAAATGAGTTCAGTAAATATATGAAAATAGAAAGGGGCATAAGACAAGGATGCGTCTTCTCACCGGAATTATTCAACCTATAGTTAGTTAATTCTGAGAGAATTATTAATCCTACCAGAATTGTTTTTTCCTTTTGCTCAAATTCATCAAATTGATTATTTATTAATTTTCCTGATTCTTGCCTTTAATATGCTTGTGGATGTTAAAATCTCCTGGCCATCTTTCCTAATTATGTGTCCCAAGAATTTTAGCTCTCTTTTTCTGATTGCTATTTTTCTTTAGTTCCTATTCACGTTAGAATTTCTTTGTTTCTGATATACTATTTACATATTACTATCATCATTGGTCAGTAAAACCATATCTTTATCCCTTCAAGTCTTTTCAGGGATGAATTTTGCCATCATTCTTCAGCATATAGAAGATTAGAAATTAAATAGGAATTAACATTATTTTCTTTATTTCAAAAGATATTATTTCTATTTGCATTATTCGGACTGTTGTCTTCATTTTTATTGCCATATTCATGATGTTTCCTCAAGGACACATGGCCCAGTGGATAAAAGTGTTGGCGGGATCCAGTGACTTCATCAAAGAGTTGTGAGTTCCCTACCTCACTACAGCAGTGATGAACAAAAAAAAATTGGAGAGTTGAGTTAAAGGGAGATAACTGAGACATCCGGATGAGATATGGCATGTGGAATGAGAACAATCTTCCCCGGTAGATGAAATAAAGGCTCCAGTTTGAAATTCCAATCACCTGAAAAAGGCTGGAGTATACAATAACTGAAATGTGAATATGGCAACAAAGATGAGGACAATAGTCTGAACGATATAAATAGTGTAAATAATTGCAATACCTCATCTCAGAAATATAGAAATTTTTCTTAATTCATTCTTAAGCTTCTAAAATATATCCATAACTGTTCCTGTGTTTCTTCTGATTTCTATGTCACAATTTCCATTAGATAAGTATTATTGGGACTACTAGGTAACCTTGACATATTTGGGAAGTATATTAGAATAATTCAGAACTGGGAGAAAACTGCCTGCATGTGGATAGAAAATGAATAAATGTACAAAAATAGAAAGGGATGTAAGACCATGATATATCATTTCACTTATTCTACCTATAGAGAAAGGCAATACTAAGAGAATTAGAAGTTCTCCCAGGATTCATTATTGGTGACCATAATCGTAGCAGTGTAACATATGCGGATGATACAGTGTTGATAGTTGTCATATAAAAGAAACTACAAGAATATACTGAAGGAAAGCAAGAAGAAAGGACTAAACATAAATTAAAAGAAGATAGAATGCATGGTTGTTAGCAAAAAAAAAAAAAAAAGAAAAAAAGCCCATCATGCAAATTACAAATTGGAGATATTAAAATTAAGCAAGTAAAAATATTTAAATATCTGGGAAATGTTTTAACAGAGGACAGAAAAAGCAATACTGAAATCCGAAGGTGCAATGGGAAAGATGTCTTCCAAAAGCTAAGGAAAGTAATAAGGAATAGAAATATTTTGTTAGAAACAAAGAAAAAAGTAATAAACTGTGACATAATATCAGTTCTCCTATATGACAGTGGATGTTGGATAATCTCCTTGCAGATGAATAACAGACTTGAAAAATCAGTGGTTCTATAGAATCATGTGAAGAATACCATGGACTGAACATGTGAACAACAATGAAGTTTTAAGAAAAAATGCAAACAAAAAGGAAACTTATACTTAACATAAAGAAGATACAGTTGAAATTTCTAGGGCATATAATGAGGAAAATGAACTTGGAAAATCTGATACTCACAGGAGAGATTGAAGGCAAGGCGGATGCAGGAAAACAATGAGCTTGAGTAAATAGATGGCAGAACAAGGTTTAGGAGGGATAAGAAAAAAATAAAATTAATTAGGACAGGACTAAGGATAAGAATTAAGGACAGGAAATTTTGGAGAGCCATGATTTCCAACATACCAAAGGAACACAGCACATTGTAGAAGAGAATATGTTACCTCTGCCAAAAAGGTTGGCTTGTTGTTATGATGAATTAAACCATATTTTCTCTGTTTATCTCCAAATGTTCTCAATGAATTCCAGAACAGTTTGGGACATGGACTAAGCAATGTGGACCTATGGATTTTTTTATTAAAAGATTTTTCATAAAAATAGCCTAAAATATATGGAAAAATCAAAGCTTAATTCCTCTGATTTGATCTACAAACTGACAGTCATTTAATTTTTAGCAACAGGGGCATTATGCCTTTCAAAAACTAAACAACCAAGAAAACCTTATTAGAAACATAGAAAAGAGTTATGAACTACTATAAAATATTGTAACACCTGAGGAGGAGCCAGAAAGTAATAAGTAATAAGAAAGATATGGTTAATGAGGCCATCATTTTATTCTTTCCATTGATTGATTCATTAATTTTCTCCTTTATTTGATTTGTACAATTTTATTCCAGTTAAAATAATTGCATTTAATTTTTACACTATTTACATTGGTTGGACTGTTGTCCTCACCTTTGTTCCCATATTCACAACATTTTGGCCATTGTATGCTCTGGCCTTCATCAGGTGGTTGGAATTTCGAACTGAATCCTTTAATTTTTCCACTGGGGTAGACTGTTCTAGTTCCATGTGCCATGCCTCTTCCAGGTGTCTCGGTATCAGTTATCTCTAACTCAACTCTTCAAGTATTTGTTCACATCTCTTTGGGTCAATGCACTGGATTCAACCAACACTTTTTATCCACTGGGCCATTTGTCCTTGAGGATTCCAATCACCTGAAGAAGGCTGGAGTGAATATGGTGACAATGATGAGGAAAACAGTCTGAATAATTTTTTTGTTGTCTGTTCTGGCCCATTTTGGGAGAAATAGGTAATAGTCATTTACTGGCAATAAATGACTATAAAGCTGCCATTTTGATTTCAATTTGATACTAT
>OZ010583.1:46073539-46148539 GCA_963932145.1 Acanthosepion lycidas
AATTACTCTCTCGGGTAGTTTGTTAAACCCTATTTATCATCTATCAGTTGTGTCTCTTTCTTTGGTCAGAGTGTGCTCAATGGCAGCTCCATCGGAGGACAGAGTCGCAACTGGGGAAAATTATACTGAGAGATGCCAGCCCTGGGGAACAGCTGCCTGAGACTGCACCTTCTCATTGCACTAGAGAGAGGGATCAGTGCTTGCACCGAGGACAGTGCAACTAATGGTTGCTGGGGCTTGGGGAAGTTTTGTTCCTTGCCTGGGTGTATGTGCTTGGGCCCCTACATTAAACCAACCTTGTGCCACAACCTGACCTTGTTGGGGGTGGGTAATTAAATACAAAATATATTGGAAACATGGTTCAAGTTCTCATTTCTTACCAAGGCATTCACTTTCTTTTTTTGTTTCCTGCTGACCTTTTCTAGTTTTCCTGCACATCAACAATAATGAGAATAGAAACACAATTAGATTGGCTGCTTGCTGGAAAGCTGGATGAGGGACCCATGATTTCAGGGCTAGTGTTTGCTACCCTCAAACACCACAACTATAGGGACTTTAGGTTGTGATTATCAGCATTTGCTTTTTTCTGACTACATTTATATATGTTACAAATCATACTAAACACAACTGACTATTAAACCAGATTTTGACATAATTCTGGGGTCTTTTTTTTTTGTTCAAATCTGTGAATTTGTTTTTTCATGATAAATCTCGAAATAAATACTATATAAAATTCATTATTTTTTGAATGTTGAATGTGTTAAAATTATTCAACTTTTTAACAAGAAAAATCTGAAGTTGATTTTAAAAATTGCCACAAATCATTGTTAATTTGTTTAAGATGTAATGATTAAATTATATGTCTTTAATTTATATTTAGATACACTGTATTTATTTTCAATTTTTCTAATTCACCTGTTCACCTATATAGCATATGAATCATTATTGCGCATAATTAGGTTAAAATAACATTTGTATTTTATTTGAATAATACCTTATGGAAATTAGTAGAGTGGGAGTGCTCCAATATCATAGATTCAGGGAGGTGGGTTCATATAAATTTGGTGGGAGCCCATAAGATCCTTGCACTGGCCCTGCATGGTATGCCTACACAGACAAGTCAAATTCATTGTTTTACTGCTTTTTTGATTATACATTGAATATGTTTCCTTTTCATCTATTATTAAAGTTGTAGAATACCTATGGATGATAATTCACATAAATACAGTAGTAAATACTATATGTTGGTCTGCAGTTGGAGATTCGTCTCCTGCTGTGCTGGTCAAACTCTCTGCCTGTGAGCAGAGAGGATCCCCAGATGAGGCTATGTTGAAGGGCAGAGTCTCATCTCAGGAAACAGCTACCCTTACCCCGTTTTATACAGGGTTTATGGGGAATTATCCTTATCCTCATAATCTTCATTTCCAAACAGCTTTTCTTACATTCATATCATGCACCTAATTTGTCATTACTATTTCAACTGTATCACTCTACCTTGGGTGGCTGCCATTTTTTGTTTAGTGAAACTTACAGTAAACGCATATATGCTCAATAGGGTTTAAATCTGATGAGTGTGAGAGCCGATGTGGTATTTGGAAGTCAAATGAATGTTATAAAGTTATGGCTGTTGTGCCCTCCAGCCTCCATCAGGTATATATCAATCCAAGTAACCTACAGGTAATTCCGAACTGGACCCTTTATGTTTTCATTCTGCTGCCACAGTCGACTGAATGTCATGCAAATAATGATAATGCCTAATTTCAGAAATTCTGACAGAAATTACCCAACATTTATATAGATATCATATTCTTTCACTCAACTCTGTGTATGTTACACCTGTCAAAGGAAATCCCAGTTTGATTAATGGCCCTTCCAAAGACCATCAAAACACACCTTATATCATTAAAGCAACCACTAGCTTGCATGGTCCTTCTGATAATCTGAAACCTTTGGCTCATGTGGTCACTTTCATAAGTAAGCTTGATGTAAAATAATATAGTAGGCCAGTGGCTATTATTTTTTCTCCTGTGAGATGCAGTAAACAATGTTGATGGTTATAATGATACCCTTATTATTAGAGGACTATAAAACACTATGGAATGAAGTACATGATATATAATGCATCGACTGATAGGTTAAGTGATATCAGTGTTGAATTGGGAATGATTACAATCCTTGTCAGTTGTTCTATTCACCTGGGGGTTCCTGTAGTTTCATGTACCCCTAATAGCTGTCATATACATTTACCTTGACTTTTTTTTCTTGCTCTAGAAAAAGGTTTTAAAGATAAAGTGCTTTATCTTTTTCACTCCAACAACCATTTCACAATCAAATGCTATTAACTCTTGTCCACATCCCAGGAATTTCATAGCTACTCTGTCAGTAGATTGAAGGTATGGACATAGGAATCAACATTGCATGGTGACTTTATGTTTCATGGTTCAATGAAATTTTCAAATGTATGCTAAATAGAAAAGTATGCTTTATTATAATCTCTTATAATAAAAATAATAATAATATATATATATATATATAAATTTTCAGATAGACAGATGTAAAAGGACATTATAAATTAAGACAAAAGAAAAACTTATCAAAGCAACACTCTCCATCCTCTGAGGGACTTTATCAAGTCACATTTGCCGTGATAAAGACAATTTTCTCACAGATAAAAGTGAGACTTAATCCAACAGGCATTTCGTGCTACAGAAAGATGCTGAGAATAGCATGGTTGAAATTTCTAGGACACATAATGAGGAAAGAGACCTTAGAGATTTTGACACTCACAAGGTATATTAAAATCAAGAGGAACCAAGAAGAAACACTGAGTAATCAACCAAATATGTTTCTGCTAATGAATGGCAGAACAGGAAGTTGAAGAGTTAGTAAGAAGACAAGCAGTACTAAGAGCTGCCAAGGATGGGAATTTGTGAAGAGCCATGATCATACATATCCTGAAGGGACACAGTATATGATAATATTAATAATAGTGACATATGGAATGGAATATTGCTGCCATATATGGTCTGGTGCCCCCACTGTACGTCACGAGGTCCTCAACAAAATCCAGACACAAATATGCAATGTGAGAGGTCCTGATCTGGAATTTACTCTACACTCGCTTTCTCACAGATGTGTCGTGGCTTCTCTCTGTCTCTTCTACAAGTATTTTCATGGCAACTGTTTCGATGAGCTACTTCTGCTGGTTTCCAGACGGCATGAATTTAAGCGAAGCTACCAGGCTGGCATCCCACCATTTCATTGTCAAAACAGTTAAATGTAACTGTCTCTTCTACTCAAACAGCTTCTTCTCTCATACATCCAATCTGTGGAACTTCTTTCCTCTTGCTTGCTTCCCTGATAACTATAATCTTCAAATATTCAAGTGTAATGTCAATCAACATCTTCTGATACCTTCATCTTGTTCCCCAACCTTCTCTGTATCCGTTACTCTTGTAACCTCTTTACTCTTGTTCTTTGTAACCCCTTGCATACTAGTGGCACTCCTGCATTGCTTGGAGTGAATGGCTTAAAAAAAAAAAATCTCTTCCAGGTGTTCCAATTCCAGTTGGGTTCGTTAGATTGGAATTGGAACATGGCTGTCTGATTAACAATTCTGTGCCATTATTCATTACACTGCCCATACATCCAAGATTACAGCATCTGGTATTCCCAAGTGGTTACCTATCTAGGTAATGACCAGGCTCAAAGTTGCTTAACTTTGGTGATTGTACAGGAACCAATGTTTCAATGTGATTTGGTTGTGTTATAGTGGAACACACCTATTCTATAGTTAATAAGTAGGAGTAGTGGGAGTCGCTCAGGAAGTTGGTCACAGTCGATGTCGGACGACCGTTAGTCAGATATTAAAGTATCAGCCACCACAACTAGATTACTGCGTGATTACCTATTACAGTGTAACCAGGATACAAGAGACCCGGATATAAGAGAAACCCAGATATAAGAGCGATTTTCTCTGGTCCCAAATTAGAGCCATACTTACCGAAACAAAATAGACCAAACCCGGATATAAGAGAAACTCGGATATAAGAGACTTATTCTCCGGTCCCGACAACTCTCTTATATCCGGGTTACACTGTATATCAAGTTCCTAACGTTTTGTATGTCGAACCTATTTTAGGACCGACTTAGTACAAATACAAGCCTCCACTGTGAACCCACTCTACAATAGGTTGTAAGCCTGACAGGACATATTGATGGCAAGAGGGGAATAGGTAAACAATGAATAACCTACCTAATGATTTTATGTAAATGACTAGCAGACCTGGGGCTGGAATGAAGAAAAGAATTGCTTTGATCTACAAAGGATGGCAAGCTGAAGATCTACAGCACATAAAAGAAAAACGCTCAGTCAAAAGTTGAATAAATTTGCTTGTAAAATAACAAGTTCTGATATTACCAAAAAGCTTTCTTCAATAACAAAGTGACTAATACTTCAATATTATGAGAACAGATATTTTTGCTTTGAAGGCAGATTTATAATTGGAGGTCATGGTCTTGAGATTGAAATAAGAGATGAAAAATCTCAGATATTAAATCACTGTCTTAGATTTTCAATTTTTTTTTTTTATTAAAATCATTGCTGAAATATTCTTTCAGGGAAGGGCAGAATTAAAAATAACATAGTAAGGTAAATTGTCCTAGTTTTAAAGCGAAAACAGCATTTCCTGTACATGACCTAATTTTAAATCCTAATTTTCAGAAAATTTAATTTTAGACAGAATTTCTTAAAAGAAAAAAAAAAGACATTTTTATGCTCACTTATATTGTCACAAAAGAAAAGAAACAAGAAATATAATTATTTATTTTTTCAAGAATTCCATTTATGAAAGATAAAAAAACCTTGATGCTTGAAACAATGGAATGAAATTAAAATCTTTTTAAAAATTCTGAAAATGTAGAAAATGAAAAATTCCATGTATGATATTAATTAGCGGAGGATAATATTGATTATGAATATCATATATATATATATATATATATATATATATATATATAGTAAAAAAGACAAGAGGAAAAACTGTTCTTAGTCAACATGTTTCAATCACATTTGTCTTGATAAAGTCCCTCAGAGGACAAAATGTGCTGGCTTAGAATAATTTTTCTTGTCTTTTTATTCATTTTGTTCCTTTACAGATACACTCTGTCTAAAAATAATTTAAACATATCTATATATATATCTTCATATCTGGGAAAAATATTATATATAAACTATAAGAGACTTGAGGCAACAGAAGTATAACTTTACAGAAGGAGGCTGAGAATACACCATGAACTAAATGAACATGAACTAAACATGTCAGTGACGACAAACATTTCAATACAAAATGGAAACAAAAAGGACGCATAACACAGAATCAGAAAAAGATAGTTGACATTTCTAGGGCACATAAGGAGGAAAGAGAGCTTAGAAAATTTGACACTCACAGGATATAGTGAAGGCAAGTGGGACAGATAAAAGTAGCAAATAACCTATAACAGTTCAGTCAGTTATTTGCCCTATGTGATACATGCATAGATAATCATGTATCTTTTGATAAATGACTAACAAGGCAGATTTTTTCCTACAGTAGGTTGCTATTTCTTTCTGCAGTAAACTAGTTGCCATCCAAGGCTATAGAACCCGCACTGTCCTGCTATTTACCCATAGCCGGGGGAGAAGAAGAGGATTCATACCTTTTACAAGAGTATTAGCACATAAGTGAATGTAATGGATTTGACTGGAATTCGAACTCAGTTCTCCAATTCCTCAATCTGAGCCACTATCCACTACTCCACTATGCCTCCTCAGTAACCTATATAGCTTGTATAAATTGAGGGAAGAAAAAGTGGATATAGCAAAAAGATGAATTTTGCTGAGAACAGGAAGTTGTGGAGAGCCATGATCGCCCACATATTGAAAGGTCATGGAATATTGAAGAATATATACCAGACTAATAGTGGGTGATGGAATGACAAAAAAAATTCTGTGTAACATTTTTTATCCTTCAAAAGTATTTAAGCAATTTTTAGTGATAAAGCAGAAGGTTTTACCCATAAACTCTTCTCAAACTCTATATCTGGAGTATCCTTGCCTGACTTTCAACTTAGAACTAAGTCTCTGTTGAGTGATATGCATATAACTCCTTCTGTGGTTTCTGCTATCAACTCTAATCTGAATTCCCACAAAACATATGGACCTGATGGTGTCCCTGCAATAGTCTTTAATTAATGTGCTCCCAAACAGGCCCTTGTTTTCTCTAAACTCTACAATAAATGGCTTGCTGCCTCTTGCTTCTGCTTTTTGGAAATCATCATCTTTTGTTTCAGTCTTTAAGAAAGGTGAACCATCCAGCCCTTCAAACTATCCGCCTATTAGCCTTCTACATTTTTTCAGCAAACTACTAGAGGCCCCAATCAACTCTGAATTGTTTAAGAATTTCACGTTGTAGGGCCTTCTTTCAGAAAAGCCATATGGCTTTTGCTTCTCTAGTTCAACTGCTGATTATTGCTGAAAAAGTGTCAAGATTTAGAAAAGAATGGTGAAGCTTGATATTTCTGGATGAATTTTTGAACTGGTTCAGTCTTTCTTATCAAATCATGAAATGAAAATTGTCCTGAATGGCCACTCTTCTAGATCTTTTTGTACTAATGCAGAACTCTATCCTTGTACCTACTTTGTTTTTAATTTTCATAAATGACATTCCTGATGGAACAGCACCTCTATTTGGTATCTATGTTAATCACACAACCATTTATTATTATCTTGATAGTAAGTCTGATCAGTTTGATAAGGTCCAATTAGTGACTGATCTCAGAAATTACCTACAATTTGCTGTTAAATGGTGCAAGGAATGGCTTGTTAATTTTAGTGCCGCCAAAACTAAACTTCTCTTTATTAAGAATCTGAGAGACCCCTTTCTGCCTTCCATTAGAATGACTGATGCTAACCGCCAGAAGATTTCTTCATTGTGCTTTCTTGGGCTAATATTTTTGGCTGACATGAAGGGGAAAGATTACCTACAATCTGCTGTTAAATGGTGCAAGGAATGGCTTGTTAATTTTAGTGCCGCCAAAACTAAACTTCTCTCTATTAAGGATCTGAGAGACCCCTTTCTGCCTTCCATTAGAATAGCTGATGCTAACTGCCAGAAGATTTCTTCATTGTGCTTTCTTGGGCTAATATTTTTGGCTGACATGAAGGAGAAAAATTATATTGAATGCAATGCTAGACAATTTTTCTCTTCAGAATCTGTCTTATATATTTATAAGTATACCATTCAGCCATGCTTTGAATATTGCTGCCACATAGTCTGGTGCTCCTGCTATAAATTTAGATAAAAATCTAAAGAAGTATCTGCAATGTTACTGTTCCTGATCTGGCATCTCAGTTTCAAACACATTCCCCCCATTCCCTGTGCCTTTTCTATGAATACTTTCATTTTAATTGTTCTGATGAACCTTCCTCTATGGTACTTTGACTTTATGAATTTAAGCACAATACTAAATTTGCAAGCAGGTCTTATCATTTTACATTTGAAATGTCTAGTTTTAACTATAAGTTCTATGCTAACAGTTTCTTCCACTGCATTTCTTTCTTGTGGAACTCTGTACTGGCTTCTTGATCTTCAAATATTTAAATGCAATATCAAT
Organism: Acanthosepion lycidas; assembly: GCA_963932145.1. Classification (NCBI taxonomy): domain Eukaryota; kingdom Metazoa; phylum Mollusca; class Cephalopoda; order Sepiida; family Sepiidae; genus Acanthosepion; species Acanthosepion lycidas. The sequence continues at coordinate 46,081,193 of OZ010583.1, forward strand.
TGTTATCTTCTGTCTTTTTAATTCTTTTATTGCTCTCTCCCCTTAATGTTGTTTTTCTTTCACATTCTCTAACATGTCATAAACCCCTTGCATCTTAATGCCATTATTGCTTTGCCTGGGGTGAAATGATTAAACTTTAAAAAAATCAGACAAAAAACTCAAAATAAAATAAAAGATGAAATGTGTTGTATATGTTTTTTCTTTTAATTCTAGATTAGGATAAACCATATTGTCATCATTTTCATAGCTTTATGTTCTCTTTCTTTAATATTATGCTCCTCTAGGATATAAGTGGTTATAAAAAAATGATAATGAGGTTAAACAACACTTGTATGATAAATATTATTCAAAATAAAAGAATTGCATAAATAATAATTATAAAATTGATAATATTATTTAAAACAAAATTAAATTAATGTAAAAAGGAAATTAATTACAAAAGAGTTGAAATGAAAACCACATTTGATAAAATTATGAAAAAAAAAAAATTTATAAAAAGTATTAAAATTAATACAAGTATTAAAATCATGAAAAGATTTAAAAATTTAAAAGAAACTATTTTAAATGAGGAACTTGATTGATAAATTGGCATCATCCTTCATGGTGTTGCAGTTTTATTTTCAATGGTGTATTTTTTGTGTATGTGTATGTAATCCTTTTTACAGAAAGCACAGACACAAAAACTGTTCTTTAGAAGAAGCTCCAGGAAGCAATGCTTTGATCTTAGCCAAAAGACATAGATGGGCACTAAGCATTTAAGTATTCCATACCACAAAACAAAACTTATAAAAGACAGCAATCCTGTTTTCCATCCCGAGGCCAATCTACTGATGATGATGTGGAGAGGGGAGCTATACCGATGACACAGGTATTCATTGTTGAGATAAGAATAATCTTGAATAAAAACCCAACATTCTCTTCCAAGAAAGAGGACTCAAAATAAACTGTTTGAAAACAGAAACATTGATCTGGAGTTGGAATGGAAGCAATAATGGCACTCACCTTGAATGAATCATAAAAATTCAGGATGTGGAATTGGTAAATACTAAACACTTCAATCACCTTGATAAATACTGAAATACTTCAAACATCTTGGTGTATGTGTCAGTTATAATAAATCTAGTAAAGGAAATGCAGAATAGTCTGTGCTGGAGCTAGTTTTGCCCAACACTGCAAATTGCTATAAAACCAAATCATAAACCTGAAAACTCAAGCCATGTTCTGAAAAAGTTTTGTCAGCTCAAGACTTTCATGTGGATGACATGCATTGTGCCAAACCCATTCAGAAATATCTAGACTGTTATCTGTATACCACCACTTTCTATGATCAATTGTTAAAAATGTCTTTGAGCAAGTGAAGCCTATTTGTCTTGGCTAAGTATTCATTTCATTGAACCATGTGGACTGTAAACAACTGTACCAAATAAGAGAAACCAGATCACCTGATGACTTCCAACAGCAGCAACAGCTGAAATGGATAGCACATGTAACTTGAATTAACCTTAAGTACACTGCATTAATATTACTTCTTTTTCCACTACATTTTTTTCAAAGCCTCTTAATTGCAATATCCTTATTGTTAATTTCACTCAAAGTTGTTTTCTGTTGCTATAGCAGGATATGACAACACAACTATTAAATTCAAACACACTATTGTTCACAGATCAGAGTAACTTTAAACCACAGGATAAACTTTTTTGTGCACCAAATGAAGTCACATATAGTGATAAAAGTTAATGACTTAATCAAAATGTTGATGTTCCATACTACTTCAAATAAAAGACTAGGAAAGAAACCCCCATCAATACTGGAAAGAGTGACAACATCTAGAGTACTTGAGAAACCTATTTTCCTGAAAAATATTTTTAAGAGAAAGATTTTATAAATTTCAACTGAAAGTAAAACTGGCTGCTTGGTCAGTGATGCCAAATGTTTCCTTATAAGGAAATGGCAAATATTACCATTACCATTATCATAGTGAGCTTGGACAGAAGCGCCAATCAATATGTAAATCATCCCATCATTTTTGACATGTTATTGTAATGAGGTGAAAAATAATTTTACAAACGATCATTTCCAGGAATCAGCATTTTAATAATTTTCTTTTTTATTGATATTTACTAAATAGGATTAGTATAGCTATGGATTACAGTCAACCTAACAAAATTACATTGGCTCTCAGGTCATTAATGTCCACCAAAGCAATGATGTTTCAATCAGTATAAAAAGTTATCATCTTGGATCTGATAAATTTACCCATTCCTCCATCAAAGTAAGAAACATCTCTTTCGTCCAATCAAATATCTCCCTGGATGATGAAAAATATTTTCCTCAGCCTTAAGACGCTACTGGGCTGATTGCCATCAGTGACAGAAATTTGTGAATCCAAGACTTAAAAAAACACAAAGATGATAGAAAGATGATCAGAGTTGTTATATTTTAACAGCAGAAGATGATTATGATGATGAGAGTTGAACAAAATTTTCTTGAAATAGTGTTTTCCTTTTTCTTTTTTTTTTCTTGTTTTTCTTGTTTTTGTTCGGAGAAGTAAAATTTTTGCCTGAATTGATTATAGTATAAAAATTATTTATAGTATAATTTATTATTATTTATTTATTATTATTTATTATTATTATTTATTATTATTTATTTATTGTATAAAAAAAGAGTTTCAACATATGAGCACAATAAATAATAATTCAAATTTCTGTGAAAATTTTATAATGCATTGGGTTTATTTTCTTTCTTTCTATATTGGGAATACTGATTGAAAGTAGTGAAAATAAAGATTAATTAAGTTTTTTTTATGATTTATCAACCTTTTATAGGTTATTTAAAGCCAGAAAATATTTTTAGATTGCAGGAATTTGGTGGGGATAATAATGATCTACCAGTACATGTTCTACTAATTAACCTATAACTGGGGGAGAATTGGTGGATTCATACCTTTTCCAAGGGTATTTGTACATAAATGAATATAACAAACTCAAATGAAATTGGAACACATCTCTTCAAATTCCAATTCTGTTATCCATTACACCACCCACACATCCAAGCTTACATCATCTGGTATTCCCAAGTGGTCATGCATCTAGGTACTGAGCAGTCTCAATGTTGCTTAACTTCAGTGATCGTAGATTAATAAAGATAAGTACGGTTTTTGGAAATATATTTTAGAATATTTTGAGAATCCTGAATTCTTTTCCGATGATGAGATGGAAAAAAAATATCTTTAAATTTCATAACTTGAAAATCAAACATTTTAATTACTATTTTTTCAGTTCTTAATTTAAAAAAAATTATTTTTGTTTATATGAAATGCTAAATAAAATTGTAAAATTTTTATACAATTTATCTTTATCTCTTATCTTATATATTTCACTAAATTCTTACACTTTTCTAATAATGTGACACGCTCAAATCACCATACTGATAACAAATATGGCACCAGTTTGTTTACATTGCGCAGATCAGTACGAAAATTTCAGTGGTTGCGCAGGTCAGGGTTGCCAACATTGTGTGAAAATTTTGTGTGAATTGATTCAATAGTTTTTGAAATATTATAAAAAAGTTATCTCGATAATAATTTGGCACGCAGTGTAAGGTCTTAGTTCTCGAGCATAAACTACAGGTGGGCTCTGTGGGTGTTGAATAAACACAAATATGCCTGAACAAGTTTATGCAATAGGGATTGGCTAGCCATCCTAGTAGACAGGTATTATCAAATATGAGTGGGCAGCTATACTACTACTACTATTAGGTTGGTGCAAAAATAATGACATAATAACGTCGTTTTTTGACGTATTTTTTAACGTCAAAAAACGACATTATTACGTCATTATTTTTGCACCAACCTAATGTATATATATATATATATATATATATATATATATATATATATATATATATGTGTGTGTGTGTGTGTGCATGTGCAGTTATGTTGAAAAATAGGAAAGAACATGTTAGGTAAATAATCCAGAGTTCTTTAGTATTTTTTTTATTTTTAAAAAACAGTGCTCTATACAGAAGTAGAGCTTAAATTATAATTATTTTAAAAAAAATATGATTCATATATTTTAAAAAATAATTATGATATATATATATATATATATATATATATATATATACATGTATGTATTGTGTATTTGGCCAACAAATTGGTATTTTAATCAGTATCAACAGTGTTGTAGTTTCACTCCTTTCTTTGTCAATTCAAATCTTGTGTGGATTATTGGAATCATTCCATGTATGCCAAGGGTTATGGAAAGAACTGTTACCTTAATCTAAAAATGTTCTTTTCTTTGTGGTTGTTGTTGAAAATATCACCATCAATCTATTCCTTTTATTAGCTCTATTATTTAATCTATATGTTAATTCTTAAAAGTATAAGATGATAAATGATTAAAAGTGAAGAAATAAAAACAAATGAATAAGTTGCATCTTTATTTTTGCCATTTTTAGAAATAAATTGAAGACTGACAAAAACTGTGTTAAAATTATAGAAATAAAAAAAGTACAAAATTTAAATAGAAGCTAAAATATCAATACAGAAACATGAAAAGTCACAATGAAGCTGAAGAGTATTAATGATAAATATTATCCAAAGAAGAATTGAATAAATAATAATTATAAGATTAATAAAATATTGTTTAACATAAAATTAACCAAAACTATAGAATACTGAAATAAAGAAAATTAAAGGATAATTACAGAAATAAAGTGCCAACAAGAAAATATAATTAAAAATTTAAAAACTGAAATTTATTTAAATAAGGAAATTAACTACAAAAGCAATGAAATGAAAACCATATGTTTTGAGAAAAAAGAAGGAGGAAACTTATTAATGTCACTCAAATAAAAAATGTTCTCAAAAAATGAAAATTAAGTGCAATAAAAATGTAGCCATGGTAAGGCAAGGATATTTTTAAAAGCATAAAATTAAGAAAATGCTATATTTTAACAAAAACAAATTCAATAAATAAAAATATAAACTATTTCACTGAATCATTCTCTAAAATAAACCAAATAAAATTTAATGTTAAATTTTGGACAAAAAACAAAAAGAAAAGTGATACTGTCATGAAATACCTGATAAAAAATATTGTTAAAAATAAAATTTAAATAATCAAAAGTTTGGCAATCTGCCTGTTAGCTTTTATTGTAATGTTATCGTTGTTTGTCAAAAGTTTCTTCAAATGGTGAAACTCATACTTTTATTCTTCATTTTAGATGTTTTTGTAGAAACTAATCCAGGAATTAATCTTTAAAATACAGATAAAAAAGAAAGGTTTTAAAATGTTACCAATAGTCCCTTGACATCATGAAGTCAATAGTTGAAATGTGAAATCAATAAAAACAAAGATAAAATGAAATTAAAAACAATAATGAGAAAACATTTTATAAAAAAAATACCATGAAAGTAATATAAGAAGTAATGAATTATAAAGATGGAAGATAAAACCTGTTTTATGGAATTCTGGAAGGAAAAAACTTGAACAAAAAATGAAAAAAAATTAATTAAAATGTTGTTGAATAAAAATTTAAACAAAATGAATTTCTAATGCAGAAAATAAAAATGTCAATTGATGCCTTCAGTCATCTTTATTGCCACAAAAGCTGACAGTTTAGGCAAAAGGAATTCTTGTTTTTGGACCGAACTTGCAACATCATTATTATTATGAGCACCATTATAATCCTTGGTACCATTACTCATCACAGCTTAATCCTGGGTATGATGATAAACTACATCTGGCAGCAAAACCTCTGACTAGGAGATTGGAAGTTTTGAGGAACATGAAACCACTTCTTAATTGCTGTTGTTCCCATGTTCTGCCTGACTCGATGTGGTAGCACTTGTTAGGATCCCTGATATAGGTTATATAGTGAACCCTCAAACAAATACAAAATGCTATGAAAGTATAAAAATACCAGCAATACATTTTTTTATAAAAAATACCAACAATACATTTTATTGTAGAACTACCAACATTACATTTTATAGCAAAATGACCATCAATGTATTTTATCTGTAATTGAACGTATACAATGATGTTCAAAATATATTTAGTTGAAGCCATAAAATTGTGTTCAAAATATTTAAATTTTGGCATTAAATAACCCATAGAGGTGTTGATATGTCACTAAAGAAAATCAATAAACTAATCATAGCTGCTACAATGTTCCAAATATTTAGTATACTTCTTATGAAACTCCTTACAAATAAATTCATTAACAATCTGAGCACAAGCATTACATTTCTTTTAATTGCCTTCGTTATAAAACAATAGCTTACATCAGTCAGTTATGTGCCATGTGTGATACATGCTTAGGCGATCATGTATCTTTTGATACATGACTGATGAGGCAGATTTTTTCCCCACAGTAGGTTGCCATTTCTTTCTGCGGTAGACCAATTGCCATCCAAGGCTATAGAACCTGGTTTGTCTTGCTATTTACCCATAGCTGGAGGGAGAAGAAGAGGATTCATACCTTTCCCCAAGGTAAGTGAATGTAACGGGTTTGACTGGAATTTGAACTCAGCCCTCAGATTCCTCAATCCAAGCTGCTATCCATTACTCCACCATGCTTACATAACATTATTAATTATATCAGAACTTTTTAATAAAATATTAACATTTATAAAGACAGCTGTGACTTATCTCCTTCATGAATATTATAATCCCACAGCTAGCAATCATGTTTGACAAAGCAATACATTATTTTTATCTGTATTTTTTATCCCTTTACTATTTAATCTCTGCCTAACTTATAACTGTTAATCTCTAATTTGTAAATGCCATAACTTACATAGGTGATTATGGCTCTTCACAGGTTGATTTTCTTTACTATACGTGAATTGACATGATTTCATCATTAAGATTTTGGAGTGGATTCACATTGCTTTCTGTATGACTTTTAACCTCAATCATGAGAATGCCACTAGAATGCAGAGAGTTACAGAGAGTGAAAGAACATGAGGATACTTTAGTGAGTAGAAATGAGAAAAAGACCAATAAACAAACAGGATTTATGAAGACAGAAGATGGTGATTTACATTGTATTTAAATTTTTGAAGATTGCAGATAGCAGGGAGGCAAAAAATCAGAAGATGGTTCCACGGATGAGAACTGTAAGATAAAAACTATTAGAATAGAACTGATAGTTGCAGCTAGCTAGTCCAACAGTAAAATTAGTCTTTCACCCAAAACTAAAAAGCAGAGTCTAACCTGCTTTTTAAGTCATTAACTCTCATGGCATATATTGAAGCACATACACTACTGTTCCAAAATTTAAAGACATCCCTAGCTAATTTTTAAATTGGCCCCAAAAGTAGTTGTTTTGTGCTTTAAATAAGAGAAAATTATTATATATGGTTAAAAAAATTGAGATATTTTTATTAGTAATTTTAGTATGACAAAAAGAAAAAAATGGATTTTATAATTAAATTTTGCTCCCGTCAAATTATCCTCCTTAAGTCTTGATTACTGCAGCACAAATCTTTGGCATTCATTGCAAAAGTTTCTGAAAGTATAAGCTTGATAATTAATTCCATTCTTTTTTCAATAACTCTAAGAGCTATTTTCCATTTTTTTCACTCTTCTGTCAGGAATGCTAATTCTGGGAGTTTGGTTAAATATTTTGAACTATAGTGCATATTGTACTGAACAATATAATACCAGTATTATAAAAATTATAATTATCAGAGAAAGGTGATTTACCATATTTGCTAGGCATTAAAAACATTACTTTTACTAAAAATATCTAAAATTTTACCCTCAACTAACAGGCTTAATATTACTTTTTATTTTACTTAATTTTTATGTTTTTAAAATAAATTTCTACATTAAACATGGAGTATATTCTTGAGGTTGGAGTGTTCTTGATGTGAGAAAATATGGTAATTTATTTAAAAAGGAAATCAAAGACAGAATATAAGAGGTAAAACTCGACTTGCTCAGAAATTTTCATTCAACTTGACGCTCGACTCTTTGGGTGTACTCATACCCGACTTCCCTCTTAGAACTGAGGCCCTATTGAGTGGGTTAAACATAACCCCAGCTTTGGTATTGGGCGTTATCTCCAATTTAAACCCCAACAAGGCTAGTGGTGGAGACGGGATACCAACCATTGTCTTGAAGAAATGCGCGCCTGAACTGGGGCCCGCCCTCTCTAAACTATACAACTACTGCCTCAAGGAATCTTGTCTTCCTGACTGCTGGAAGTCCTCTTCGATTTTTCCTGTCTTCAAGAACTCCGGCAACCCCGCTCACCCTTCCAACTACCGTCCTATCAGTCTCCTTCCCCTCTGTGGCAAAGTCTTCGAAGACCTAATCAATACCAAGGTGGTTAACCACCTCACATCCCATAACCTGCTCTCAGACAAGCAATATGGTTTCCGCTTTGCCCAATCTACTGCTGATGTGCTTACAGCCATCACTGAAACTGTCTACCGAGCTCTTCAAAATAACGGGGAAGCTCGTGCCATGGCACTAGACATCTCCAAAGCATTTGATAGGGTTTGGCATGCTGGCCTTCTTCGCAAGCTCCAGGGTTATGGCATTATGGGTCGATTGTATAACCTAATACAATCATTCCTGTCTAACCATGAATTGAAGGTTGTTCTCAATGGATTCTCATCCAGTTCCTATCCCACATATGCAGGTGTTCCTCAAGGCTCCATCCTAGACCCCACTCTATTCCTTATCTACATAAATGACCTTCCTGACGCCATAAATTCCCAAGTTGGCATCTACGTGGATGACACCACAATTTATTCCTGCCTCAAAAACAAATCTAGTGTCACTGACAAAACTCACCTGGCCGTGCGTCTCGAAAAGGACCTCCAATTGGTTGTGAACTGGGGCAAGAATTGGCTGGTCAACTTCAACGCTTCCAAGACAAAACTGCTCTCTATTAATCACCACAGAGATCCTTCCCTGCCCTCAATTAGAATGTCTGATGCTCAACTTCTCGAGAGCAACTCTCTGCGGCTGCTCAGTCTCATGTTGACTGCTGACCTGAGATAGAATAAATACATTGAGTCAATTGCCTCGTCCACTGCAAGGAAAGTTGGCTCCCTGAGCCGTGCCAGGTAATTTTTCTCCCCGGAATTGATCCTCCAGATCTACAAATCAACAATTCTCCCTTGCATGGAGTATTGCTGCCATATATGGTCTGGTGCCCCTTCTGTTTGCCTCAGGGTTCTTGATAGGCTCCAGAGGCGAATATGCAATATAATTGACCCTGCTCTGGCATCTCGTCTACAGTCACTTTCTCACAGACGCGCCATCGCCTCTCTCTGTCTGTTCTACAAATACTTTTATGGAAATTGCTCTGAGGAGCTGCATTCGCTGGTTCCCAGTCGTCATGAGTTCAAGCACCCTACAAGGCTGGCATCCCACTCTCACCCCTTCACTGTCGAAACTCCTAAATGTAGCCGTCTCTTCTACTCCAATAGATTCAAGTCTCGCACCTCTCGCCTTTGGAACTCCCTTCCCTATTCCTGTTTCCCTGAGAGCTATAATCTCCAACTATTCAAATGTAATGTCAATTGACATCTCCAGTTGCCTTGATCTATCCACTATCCTTCTCCTCATCCTTTCTTCTATCACTCCTATCTGATCTTGCTCTAAATTTTCTGTAACCCCTTGCGTCCTAGTGGCTTCCTGCCTTGCTAGGGGTGAATTGCTTAAAAAAAAAAAAAAATTTTGTATAATGGCCTACTGGAAGTGTTTGCAGCAACACTAGATAAATCATCAACTGTTGAATTTGGCTGAGAGCATTAAATTTTAATGAAGGTGTTACATGAAAATCCTTAAAAAATTGGTTTCATTTGTTTATAAAATAAACCAGAACAAGGTGCTTATCTTTACATGCAAGAAATGTTAATTTTAATTGTTTATTAGCAAGTCATCAAATAATATTTTTGTTAAAAATATACCTCTTTTTTTTCAATTTATTTACTTGCTATTTTTTCCTTTTAAAATAAAAGTTACTTTTTCTTTTTTTCTCCACTAGGAAAACCTAAAAATATATAACAGAACATATTTCTTTCTGTAAGGAATTTAAAAAATGTTTCTATTTGAAATAATTAATTTTAAAATGAACAATAATTATAATTTATATCTTTGATGAGATTTGCAGCTGATGAAGTCTTGTGACATTTCAACTTGAGAGCAATCAAAAACAGTTATTTCATTTACAGATATTTTGTTATTTATAAAACTGTTTTGGATGTATACTTGCTGACTAAATATACCTTAAATATATATATTAGGTTGGTGCAAAAATAATGACCTAATAATGTCGTTTTTTGACGTTAAAAATACGTCAAAAAACGACATTGTTACGTCATTATTTTTGCACCAACCTAATATATATATAAAGAAAAAGAATTTCAGAAAAAGTAAAATTATGTCACAAATTTCACCCATAAAATGCTACAAATCTCATATTCTAAAAAACACAAACTTTTTCAAGCTTCTCTTGGTGCTAATAATCATTTATGTCTTCTTCTATATGCCATGTCTCTTCAGGACTTTGGCAATCATGGTTCTCCACAATTTCCTGTTTCTTGTAGCTCTTAATAAATATAATCTTTTTGTTATCTCTCCTAAACCCACTTCTAAACCCACTTTCTTGTGAACATCAAATTTACCAATCTTTCTTTCCTTATTATGAGTCCTAGAAATTTCAACTATCTCTTTCTGATATTAATTATAAGTATTCTTTTTTTGCTGCATTTTCTCTAAATCTTTCTTGTTGCTCACATGGTCATTTCACATAGTATTACATTTCTGTTGCTTTAAATCTCTTTTTTTATCTTTGAGAAGATTGTCTAGTATTCACTTCCATATAAGATGACCGATATTACATAACAGTTCAGTACTCTTTTCTTTGTTTCTAACAACATTTTTCTGTTTCTTAATGTTTTTTATAAGACAAATTATAGAAATAATATTAAAAATCTGTATAAAATCATTCATTATTCCTTCCTCTTATTATAAAACCTACACTCCTCCAGAAACAACTTCTAGCATATATACATTAATTTTAATTAACTGGCAAGGTATACTTATTTCATTTTCTGTTGTATTTTTCCAAATTTTGAATAAGTTGTTGTAGATTGGGATCAAAATCCTGGATGAACTTTCCATAGTTCATGTTTTGTTCAAGTACTTTCAGCAATCTCAGTCATTATAAAAAACTTCAAAACTTTCAGGACAGCTAATGTGATTTTGATTTAAAGTGTTTTAATTGTCCTAAGTTGTCTAAATTTGTACAATAACACATTGTCATTATTAATTTTGATTACTTTTACATTACGTAAGTAATCTTAAGCAGTTCAAATTTTTTAGATTAAGCATTAAGAGACTTCATCTAAGATTTTAAAAAATGTAAGAAAACTAGGAAAACATTAATAATGATTATTGACTAATTTTTCTCTCATTTTTCTTTTGTTTTTATTCAAAATACTAGAGTTTGTCTCAGTGACATAGCTAGAGGGGAGCAGATGGGGTGTTCCACACCGGGTGGCACTCTTATGGGGGTAGCACTTTTGTGTCTGCTTTAAGCTATAAGCCTGCATAGGCTGTATTGAAATAAAAGTGGTTTCAATATCCACTGTTGAAGGATCTTTTTGATTTCAAGTAACTTAAATGATAGCATATATATTGGCCTATCTACTGACAATTGACAGATGGAATAGTTTTTGATGATGTCATTGAAATATTTATCAATAAAAAAGCAAAAAAAGTAACTTTGTAGAATGTTGTAATTTTCATTTCTGAAATAAAGATGGTCCTAATTTTTATACTTTTTTCCCTATATATTGTTTTTTGCTTTTTAACATTTACTGACAAAGTTTATTTAAAGTATACTATATTTGAGTATGTGTAAGTAACACTGTAAACTAGTTTCAGAGTGAGTCACTGTAAAATATATATTTTTGTAGGGGCTGGGCGGCAAACTCAAGGGCTGCCCCAGGCAGCACACACTATAGCTATGCCACTGGTTTTTCTTACATTGTATTACTGTTAAAGAAACAGCATGAAATGGAAAGAAAAGATACTTCTTCTCACAAACTCTATCCTTGAGAGTCTGTCTAACGAGTAAAGCACTTTAACCAGTTGGGTCATGGAGGCTCATCAACTAACACAGAAAATATACCTACTTGCCCTCCTATTCATTTTCTCTATGTCATATTGTCTTTTTACACCTAGTAGTAGTTTTATATTATCCACCTTTTTAGATAAAGCATTTTCATTATAATTGTTTTCAAACTAGTTTCTCTTTGTTACATGCCTGAGGATACATAGGGTAGATAATGGTAGGTAGGTAAAAATTTATAAAACGTAAGATTGTAGTGTTCAGGGAAGTATCCTCTTAGGAGTCTTTTCCATAAAGTAGCAGCTCTTGGAAAGAAGAGGTCCAAATAGAACTTTCTTCAAACAAATACCCATTATTGGAAGGAAGTCCCACGGGTGAGAAGTGCAAAAAAAAAGAATCTATTAGAATAGAACTTATGGTAGTTTGCAGCTAGTTTGAAAGTAAACATTTGGTATCACATGGGAGTATTTAAAAGTGTCCACCAGTCAATGATCCAACAGGTGCATGCATGTGTAGAAGCAAGCACAGGACATTTTGAACATTTGCTATGAGTTGCTGTGTTGAGGTACAATGATGGCCTTTAGGACATATGTTTTTATATGGTCATTTTACCTTGTTTTGGTGTCAGGACCCCATTCCCAAAGTTTGTAAAATTATTTTTCAATTGTATTTTACATTTACCAGCATCTCACTTCAGTTATGTGCCATGCATGATCCATGCTTAGGTGATCATGTATCTTTTGATAAATGACTGACAAGGCAGATTTTTTCCCACAGTAGTTTTTGCAATTTCTTTCTGCGGTAGACCAATTGCAATCCAAGGCTATAGAACTCAGTCTTTTCTGATATTTAACCATAGCTGGGGTGGGAGAAGAAGAGGATTCATACCTTTCCCAAGGGTATTAGCATATAAGTGAATGCAATGGATTTGAACTCGGCTCTCCGATTCCTCAATCCGAGCTGTTATTCATTACTCCATCATGCTTCTTACCAGCATCTACCATAAAGTTTAAACTTAATAACTCAACAATAAAGAGCATATTTTTATATGGACTTTTGTCCTTGATTTGGTGTGAGGAACCCGCTCCCAAAATTTGTAAAAATATTTTTGATACACCCTGTATATATATATATATATATATATATATATATATATATATATATATATATATATATATATAATATATATATATATATATATATATATATATATATATATATATATATCAATTAGGATGCATTTAAACACACATGGAAACCTACTAAACGCCATCTGAAACATACTTTCTAGAAAATACAAGTATAATAACCACATCTGCATTTAAAAAAATATCTAAAAATAATGGAAGCACAAATAAAATAAGGAAAAGCCAACACAGAATAACATCAACAATGAACACGGCCAAAATGTTCTGACCATGTTTGGAAAATAATAAAACATTCCCATCTCTCTAGAAACATAAAAACTACACACTCAGTTAAAAATCCTTAATAATGGCTAGTGGAATAGCTGAAAGTTCTCATATATACAGAACATTTCGATACATTTTACACGCTGTATGACCAAAAATGAAAACACTTAAAAGAACACAAGTAAATTAAATAAAAAGTGTAATGGCAGTACCTTGTGTATAAGAGGGATTGTTTGCCAAATATAATATAATATATATATATATATATATATATATATATATATATATATATATATATATATATATATATATATATATGTATGTATGTATGTATATATATATATATATATGTATATATATATATATATATATATATATATATATATATATATATATATATATATATATATGTGTGTGTGTGTGTATGTATATGGGAGAGAGAGAGAGAGAAAGAGAGACCTAGCTATTACATTATGGTACTGACTCATGATATAATTCTTCTCAGATCACTACAATCTTCATGTCTAGAATCAGCTATTATCTATCCTACATATTCTCATAGTATGAAATTCTTACTCCTTCCTTGTATATCACACAGAATATTTCTTTCTGTAAGGAATTTAAAAAATCTTTCTATTTGAAATAATTCCTTTTAAAATGAACAATAATTATAATATATATTTTTGATGAGATTTACAGCTGATGAGGCCTTGTGACATTTCAGCTTGAGAGCAATCAAAAACAGCTATTTCATTTACTGATATTTCATTATTTATAAATCTTTTTTGTATGTATACTTGCTGACTAAATATATCTAGTACCTTTTTCAGTAACCTTCTACCTTGAGTGACTTTTGGACCTTGTATTGGGTGATCTAATGTATTAAAAATGATCATGGTGAAGGTCAAGCTTGAAGTCCACTTTAGAATTTCTGAATATACTCCAGTGGAACTGGTGGGTGGAGACACAGGCCCAAGAAAATTTCTGAATATACTCCAGTGGAACTGGTGGGGGTGGAGACAGGCTCAAGAAAATTTCTTGCAGTTTAACTTTTATAATATACTTCATGCTAAACAAATGTTTTTAATTCTTGGCCTTGTTCAAAATAAAGTCATTTAACTAAAAAAAAATATTATGAATAATTTTAATCCTATGAATACATTTACAGATAAATATATTTTATTTATACAGGGTGTCCTTAAAATTTGGAATGCATATTTTCAAGAAATTAAATTTTGAACAACATTTATAAAATTGGAATATTAACAAATAACATCTGCAATTTGATTTCTATCATTTTCGATGCAAAGTTTGATGCGCTTTGCAAGATTCATGTAAATGCAATAACTCCACATTCCTGTCAATTTTAGCACATTCACCCTTTATGCGTTCAGTCAAGTGTGTTGCATCTGTGATTTTCATTTTTCCTTTTGCATAACCCAGAAAAAGAAGCTAATTCTTTCTTCTTTTCACAAAACCTTGTTTAATCTTTGGAAGCAAAAAAATAGTGTTAATGAGATTTCATATATGTCCAGACTTTAAGAACACCCTGTATGAAGACTGTTTTCTTGTAGAATGATTTTAAATATATATTTTCTAAATAGTCTTTTTCAGTAATCAGAAATTCAATATGAACCTCTACTGACCTGGCGATGATGTCTTGAAGTAAATGTTTTTAAGAGCTATTTTGAAGCTTTGTCTACTTTTCTCAGGTATGGAGTTTCCCAGAAGATAAATTACTTGTTTTTTGTAAAGTAATTCTTTCCTTTAGTACATTAGTGCAAATTAAACTTTGCTTTAGCTAACGTGAGCCTGCTGTCAAGTAAAGTGTAATATTGAACATTATACCTTGTGGCTTCTATCCAAGTAATCTCATCACAGAGTGATAACCTTCTATGTGTATAACTTTGTTGAATAAAAATTTAGCTTTATAACAATGTGAGAAAAATGGATATTGATTACAGGAGATGAAAAAGCAAAGAAAAATACCAAGTAATAAATAAAATATATATAAATTGAAATGAATGTATGGAAGGAGGCAAAAGTTTTTTTATATAAATTTTAAAAAGCTAATACATATATATTTAAAAGTATTTATTTCTTAAGAAGTTGATAGTCGAAAAAAAGTTATAAAAAAAAGATAAATATTTGAGATATGTTGAACAAAACTATATCTGCTGTTTTTAGAACCTTTTTTTTTTTAAATGTGTATGAAATAAAAATTAACAAAACTGCTTTAAAATATATAAAGAATTTTTTTTTGCAGTCTACATCTTTCCCTCCAGAATATATTAATAACATTATTTGAAATATTTTTCTTCAACGTATACATTTTTTTTAAAAAACATATTTAATTTTTTTCTTTAAATTCAGTTTTTTTTTTTAGACTAAAAGCATTTTGGTATGTTCTGTAAGGCATTAAAAACCCATAAGAATCAACAGATATTTCTATATATGTTTTTAAATGCAAAGAAACTGAGAAATAAGGTGGGGGTGGGAGATTGTGAATATTTACTTTCCAAAATATTTTTTTTTACCTTTTTTATTTTTCTGAAGTACTAAATTTATTTTTTTCACAATTCCTTTGAGTCAAACATTTTAAAAGGATGATTCAATGATGTAAAATTCAGTGGCAAGGTGGGAAAAGCAGATGAATCTACATAAAAGAGAGAGAGAGAAAGTGTTACAGAAAATATACATTTTTTTAATAACGTTAATTGTTTGCATTTTCCCTTTCAATCTTGCTTAGAAAACTGAAAACATTCATTTCAATAATTTTATCACTGACATTAACACACATGAATTTATGTAAAAAAAGAAAAAAGAAAAAGTATATTACTTCAGGGTTGATACACACCTATTGAAAAATAAGCACCATTTTTTAACTGCATAAAACATGAAATACGTTTATATAAAGAGTCAATAAAATATAATGATTTGATTATTTTTACACTAATGACCATGCTTTAATAATTTTGATATAACCGTTTTCTCTTGGAAATACTGATTAATATATGTTTGGGTGTTTCATTAGACACTCTAACATGAAAACTACATCAGTAGGTGGACCCAAAAGTTATTGTCGAATTTTAACAATTTTCTTTAGGAAAAATCTTTAACAAAACTTTTCCTAGTGAATTTTTTTCAAGAGATTTCAAGTTTTAATTTGGTTGGTTGATTTTATTTTGCAGCATTTCCACCGCTAAGGGTTATTTAATACTGAAACATAAATATCCAGTCTATATTTCTGAGATGAGGTATTATAACGCCTTTATCCACTGTGCCATGTGTCTTCTTGAGGACACATGGCACAGTGGATAAAGGCATTGGTTAGATCCAGTGCCAGAACCCAAAGAGTGTGAGTTCAATACCCGGTTAAGGAAGTGGAGAACTTTCAGAGGGAAAATTAACAGGAGAGAACTGATAACTGACATACATTAAACATGGCACGTGGAACTAGAACAGTCTACCCCAGTGAATGAAATAAAGGGTTCAGTTCGACATTCCAACCACCTGAAGAAGGCTGGAGCATACAACGGCCGAAACGTTGTAATAAATATGGTAACAAAGATGAGGACAATAGTCCGAATAATGTAAATAATGTAAAAATATCCAGTAGGTAATTTTATGCTCTCAACTACATATATCTTGTACATAATTGTTTTTTCAGATATATAGTTTGTAGTTCATAAAATGTATTGTTGGTAATTTTACTATAAAAATGTATTTTTATATTTTCTTTTTAGTGCTACATTAATTGTCATTTTTCTATAAAAATGTATTGGTCATTTTATTATAAAATGTACTGTTCATTTTTGTATGGTCAGAGTTATCTAGGTCCCTAACAGAGTGAACCTGGAAACAGTAGCAGTTAAGAGGTGGTTCCATGTTCCTCAAAACCTCCAATCTCTTGATCAGAGGACTTGCTGCCAGATGTAGTTTATTATCATGCCCAGAACATACTAGTTTTAAGTCAAATAGATGTGTTGTTTTATATGAGAATTTAAAAAAAAATAAAATTAGCTATTTCTGTTCAGGATGTAGACATTCATGCCTCTCCACAGTTTCTTTTTCCAAAACTTCTTTGCAGTGCAGTGGTTTTCTATTGCTTTCTCCTTGATTTCGAATTCAGAGTAGTCTTTCTTCTAGACTGGCTGCCACGCAAGGCTAGAGAGTCTAGCTTATGCTACCATTTAAACCACAGTTGTGGGGAAGGGGAGAAGAGATGGATACATACCTTTCCCAAGGGCATTAGTTCAAAAGTGAAAGCAATAGTCTTAAATGGAATTTGAACTCACCTTGATGATCCCACTTTTTTTTGCAGTAAACTTCATTGATTACAAGACCCAGAGGCCATTCACGGTAGAGGGTTATGTTAGGAGGCAATTTGTTCATATAGGAATGAAAGATAATGGTTAATACTAGCCTTGGACAGGTTAAGATTGTACTTATCAAGGAAATATCTTGGTGGTTTGCAAGAAGAAGCTGTTAGAGTGGAACTTACTTCTTGGTGGGAATGTGGGGAGTTTGCTACTATGTAAGTGGCATGGCATGTCTTTGCCTTGAAGGTTTGAATTGGCTGGGCCGGGGGGGGGTAGTTTGTCCAAGCACTTTCTGTGGAAGTAGCGATAGAGCAACGAGAGGCTCAGCACATACCATCTGTAGGGGAGAGGCTGGAGAATAATTTGTTACCCACCAGGATTTTGAGATGCTTTTGGGCTTTATCAAGGCTAGAAAGTGAGATCTGGCCAGCTCCCAGCCAAATATGGCAACAGTACTCCATTTTTAGTCTGATCTAGCTCTTGTAAAAGTAAAGGCTTTCTACAGCAATAACTATTAATCTACCCAGACATTGTCATACAGATGAAATTACATTGCCAAAATCCCATAAATAAAAACCAATATTTTAATAAAGAGATAGATATGTATGGACATTGAAAAGAGATTGTTAGATAGATCAATATATAGATAGATACAGCGTGCGATGGATAAATTGTCATCTAAATTATAAAACCTGAAAATAACACTGACATCTCATTTTAACAGATATATTTACCAAAATTACCCAAAAGTATCTTCAAATACTAAAGAGTAAATTTATTCAATAAAATCGCCATTGGCTTCAACCACAGCCTCCAAATGACTTCAGAATTTCCTGCACCTCTTCTTGACGGTCTCCTCGTTTAAGTTATTTGATACTGACATAATCCTTGCCTTCATTTCATCTTTGGTGTTACAAGGAGTTTTGTTGGTCTCTCACTCAACTGCACCCCACACATAATAATCAACGGGGTTACAGTCTGGGGAGTTAGGAGGCCTGATATAAGGGGTAATGTAGTCACAGAAATTGTCTGACAGCCATGACTGGGTTCTCATACTTGTGTGACATGGTGCAGAGTCCTGTTTGCAAACATAGTGTTCTTTCAGCAGCCAACTTCTTCAGCCAAGGCAATACTACCTCTTCAAGGCACTTGATGTAGATCTCTATGTTGGATCTGAGGCTCTCAGCAACAAATTTAGGAGTTTTTTACTTATCAAAAGGATCAGAGTGAGTTTTCTGAACTGCCATACATTCAGAATCACCATTAAACTCATTCAACTCTGCACTGTCTTCCGATTAACATCGAAAAGCTCTGGAATGTTCATACTGGAGCTTCTGGCTTGAATGCTAAGCAGTAAAGCATGCTGTTTCTAAATTTCTGGCAGAGTGAATTGTGCCATGATCCTCTTTTTCTCACAGACAGTGTCCAACTGACCCTACTATACTGTGCAGTCAACAAAATCATAAACAGAAAATGCACATGTGCAAAAGTAAAAATATAAAATGTCAGTAATTTATCTATTGCATACTGAAGATAGACAGAGAGAATTAAACTGAGATAGATAGATAGATAGATAGATATTAGGTTGGTGCAAAAATAATGACGTAATAATGTCGTTTTTGACGTATTTTTTAACATCAAAAAACGACATTATTATGTCATTATTTTTGCACCAACCTAATAGATAGATAGATAGATAGATAGATAGATAGATAGATAGATAGATAGATTTGCGAATTTTGTTTATCTGTCTTAAAGATCAGCCTCATAAAAATAAATAAGATAAATCATTATTGTTCTAACAACATAGATAGATGAGATTGATATATATATAAGGGGTGTTGAATAGTTCTTAGCTTGACCAAAAAGAATTACAAAAATATTCTGATGTTTGCTAAATCAGTCAGATTTTGCGAATTAGAGTTTTTTGCACACTTTTTGCTGGACAATCTTCTCATAGACGTAGAAGATACGAAAAGCAAGAGAGATGTGGTTGTACGAACAAATGCTAAGAATATCAGAGATAGAACATGTATGAAAAAAGGAAGTCTTAAGGGAAATAGGAACTGCAAGGAAACTTATGCTTACAATCAGAAAGATTCTACCAACATTTCTGGAATACACACTGAGGAAAGAGAGCCTGGAGAATTTAATACACACAAGATATAGTAAAGGCAAGAGAAACAGATGGACCTACTTTGTTTTTACTCATTTCACCCCCAAGCAAGGTAATAATGCCACTAAGATGCAAGGGTTTACTGGGAGTGGAAGAGAACAGGAAGTCTTTAGTTAGGAGAAAGGGCAATAAAAGAATAGAAGACAGAATATTGCAATTAAAGATGCATTTAAATTTTTGAAGATTGTAGGTGGCAAGGAAGCAAGAAATCAGAAGAGAGTTCCAGAGCTGAGAAATGTGAGAAAAGAAAATATTAGAATAGAACTTATGGTTATATCTTGCAATTTTAACAGTAAAACAGTGAGACCTAAAAGCCAATCTAGTAGTATGCTTAAATTCATGAAGTCAAGGTACCAAGGTGGAGAGATCATTAGAACAAATACCATGAAAATATTTATAGAAAAGACAGAGGGAAACCATGTCATGGCAGTAGGAAAGTATTGTGGAGTTATTTTGCAGTGGAGGCTTGTATTTGTACTAAATCAGTCATAAATAGTTTGGCGTACAAAACGTTAGGAACTTGATATAATAGGTATTACGCAGAGTAATCTTGTTGTGGTCACTGACTACTTTTGTATTCAACTAACTGTCGTCCAACATCAACTAGTATTTAGTCACCCCCCCACGAGGGTATCATGTGGCACAAGGCCAGTTTAACGTGGGATCTCCAAGCCCATGGGCTCAGCCAAAAATATACCCTTTGAACCCATATAAATGGATTCAGGGTCGGTTTACCTCCCTCAACGAGACTCTGCCCTTCGGCATAGCCTTGTTCAGGTTCCTCCCCGCCCGAAGGCAGAGAGTTCAACCGTTCAGCCGGTTGTCCAACATCGACAGACCCTCATTTCTCTTACTACTCCTACTTATATTATGTGGGAGAGTCTATTAACTATAGAATTCACCATAACAGAAAGTGACTGAAGTTGAGATGCCAGGTCAGGGCTGATAACATTACAGACCCTTCTTTGGATTTTGTTGAGAATCTCAAGATATATAACCACTGAACAAGACCAGATATGGTATCAATGTTCCATGCATGAATGAGAGGTAGATTTATAAATATGCAAAATGGATTCTGATAAGAAAAATTGTCTATCACAACACTGTGAACCAAATTTCTTAGCACAGCAGACCCTAACAATTTATTCAATATAATTGCACCACTTCATGTCAGTAGATAATATAAAACAAAGAAGGTGCTTGTGTGAATGGATGGCAGAACAGGGGCAAAGAGTAGTGGTAATGGGTTAAAAGTTACACAGAGCAACAAAACAGAGGAAGTTGTGGAGAGCCATGATTACCGACATCCTGAAAGAACTTGGTATATAAAAGAAGAAACATTTGATTTTTTTTTTAAATTATTACAATATTTCTTTTTTAGTTTCAAAAGTGTTTAAATAATTTCCAGTTAATAAGAATTAATTAGCCATGTTAACATTTGGAGGGTGCTTTGTTGTTAAGCATACAGCATTTTTTCTGGAATGAATTCAATCCTTGGTGAGTTGGTACAATACAATTTCCTTATTCATACTTTCTTTTTTCCTGACCTTGTACCACACAAATTTCAGCTTTGTAAATATTAAGGCAGGCAGATCTTCCCCACTTAAAAGATTTTTCTGACTCTGTATCATAACTTAGTAAATAACAAGGTAAGCAGACCTTCCTCATTTGGAAGTTGGCACGACATACTCTTCATACCCCTATTTTTTTGCTTTGTGTCATACAAAACTAAATTTAGTAAGTATTAATATTGACAAACCTTCCTCACTATACAAGTTGATGCAACACACACTTCCTAAACCCTACATCCTTATTTCCTAACCTTGTGTCCAGTAAATTTAAGTTCAGTATATATCAATGTGGGGAGATATTCCCCTCTTGGAAAATTGGTGCAACACAATCTTCCTAAACTCTATTTCCTAATTTTCTGATCCTGTGCCCTACAAATTTAAGTTTAGTAAATATTAATGTGGTGAGACTTTCCACTCTTGGAAGATTGTTGCAACACAATCTTCCAGTTCTTATTTTCCTATTTTTCTCATTTGTGCTATAATAAAATGAAGCTTCATAAATATCAAGGCAAACAGAAATTCTCCTCTTGGTACAACAAAATCGTCTTACATCTATACTATTTACATTGTTCAGACTATCATCCTCATCTTTGTTGCCATATTTATCACAACGTTTTGGCCGTTGTACTTTCCGGCCTTCTTCAGGTGGTTGGAATGTCGAATTGAACCCTTTATTTCGCTTGCTGGGGTATTTCCATGTGCCATGTCTAATGGATGTCGTTTATCAGTTATCTCCTGTTAATTTCCCTCTCCAAGTTCTCCACTGCCTTTAGCAGGTATTGAACTCACACTCTTTGGGTCCTGTCACTGGATCTAACTAAAGCCTTTATCCACTGTGCCATATGTCCTTCTGCCATACTAAAATAAACTTAGTAAATATCAAGGTGGACAGATGTTCCTCTCTTGAAAGATTAGTGCTACACGATCTTCCTAATTCTATTTTCTCATCTTGTGATGCATAAAACTAAGTTTCATAAATATTAGGTTGGTGCAAAAATAATGTCGTTTTTTGACCCTAAACTTTATGTGAGAAAACGACATTATTTTTGCACCAACCTAATATCAATGCAGGTTGACCCTCCCCATTTTGGAGTTTGTTGCAATGAACTTTTCCTGCATATATTTTTCTTGCCTTGTGCCATACATAACTAAGTTTAGTAAATATAAATGCTGGAAAATCTTCCCCTCAGTTTGGTGTGACACAATCTTCCTACATTTGTCTATGAGGTATTGTAACTATTTACACTATTTACATTATTTGGACTGTTGCCCTCATTTTTATTGACATATTCATGACATTTTGGCTGTTGTACACTACAGACTTCTTCAAATGATATTCATGTCCCAGTGGAAAAAAAAACATTGGTGAGTGATCCAAAATGTGACTTCACCCAAAGTGTTGCAAGTTCAACACAGCAGAGGGAATAAAATCTTGGAGAGTTGCATTACTAAGAGGAATTAACTGAAATCTGAATGTACATTGTGGTATAACAGATATTAGCTTGGAATGAGATTTTGTTCAAATTCCAGTTTTGTTTGTTACCTTCACTTATGTGTAAATACCCTTGGGAAAGTTATGAATCAGTATCTTCTCCCTCCAGCTATTGGCTGAATAGCAGGACAGACTGGGTTCTGCAGCATTGGTTGGCAACCAGTCTATGACAGAAAGAATTGGCAACCTACTACAGGAAAATCTTCAAATGCTCTCTTCCAACATGTCTTGAGCCAGCATGGAAGAGTAGGCTTATAAAGTTAACATTAGAATGATATCTCATGTTGATGTATAGTCTGTAACATTGGAGGTAAGCATTTTTAAGAAGAGATACCCAAAAGCATGGCATGTGGAATCTACCCCTGTGGACTGAATAAAGAGTTTGGTTCAAAATTCCAACATATATCACCTGAAGAAGGCTGGAATGTACAATGGCCGAAATGTTGTGAATATGGCAATAAATATGAGAAAAACAGTCTAAACAATGTAAATAGTGTAAATACCATCTTCCTACTAATATTATTCTCACTTTGTGCAATACAAAATTAGGATTTGGGAGAAATAACAAAAAGACAAAACTTATTAAACCCCTTCCTTGACATAGCTATGTATATACATTTTTACCAAATGTGTCTTTTTGCAGACATGGATGAATAAACATGTTCAAAAAGATAATTTTCAAAAACCAGCTACAGACATGTTTATACGTCAATCTTGATTCCTTTTATGCCCTTCTGAGCTTGAAATGAGTTCAATTGTCAACTTATACATCTAGTAGATGTGTTAGCCATTGCTTGGATACTTCAAGGTGCCTCATTTTGTTATTTGCTATATTAAAAACAAATAAAAAATTCGTCTGAAAATGAAACATTTTCCCAAAATAATTGGTAGGGAAGAGGTTAAAAGCTACAAGGGGCAGGAAGATGTGGATGGCCATGATTGGCTATGTCCTGAAGGGACACAGTACATAAAAGAAGAAGAAATATCAGCTACTGGACAAAGTGTAATTGGTTTTTATTATTTTTTTTTTTAACTTTTGGTGCATTGCTTGACACACTTTCCTAAATAAGCATTTCATAAATATTTCCACCCCACAATGTTTCTTTCTCTTCCTCTCATCGTTAGTTGCCTCTATTTTTCTATTGAATATCCATCATTAATTGGTTATTTATGTAATTAGGAGGCAAATTAAACTGGGGATAATTCAATAAGCAAAAGAAAGGGCAGTTTATCAGATGTGAACCATAAGCTGAATAGTTTTTATTGACCAAAGAGACTAGCAAAATCAATGAATGTTTGATGATTTTAATTTTCTATTGATCAGGCTGGATGTTTATTTCATTTAAATAAAAAAGAAATAATAAGCGCTAACAATAAAAAAAAAAACAGAAAAGTATTTGATAAAATAAAATAAAACAAACTGAATTTTTATAAAATAAAAATATAAAAGTGCCTTTAAAAATAGATTGTTCTTGGGATGGGTGGGTTATATTGGTAGTATGAAGGAGAAACAAGAGGTGCTGGTGTTGACTGATGGGGGACAGAGGTAAATACGGCAGACATGGAAGGAAGAGGATGCTGATTAGAGAAGTAGGTAGACAGATCTGAGACAGAGGTAGTGAAAGTTGATTTAGTGAATGTTTAGCGTATGCATAAATAAGTGTAAATAGCAAATTTAGAGTATATATTGATTGCAATTCTTGTCAGAGCAGTAGTAGGTGATGGCTGGGGAGATAAATTAACCCAGTGGACCCAAAAACTACTTTGAAGTGCAAATTAAGCAAGCTAATTAATTACTTAATTAAATAAGTAATTGGTATTCACTGAGTGTATTGAAAATTTAGTTAACCTACTAAAATCTATCTCCAGTGGATCTTTCTTGGTAACAGTTTGAATCAACTCAAGTGTCCTAACTCTCTTGGCTTCAGATGATATTAAGGATGATATCATAATTTCAATGTCATTATGAATTGATTATTAAACACCTACAATAACGCTCATCAGATGTGAATGAGGAGAAAATATGACTATATATAATATACTTTTTATTAAACGTCAAATATCTATTAAAATATATATATATATATATATATATATATAATATATCTTTAAAGTGTCAAATGTCTATAAATATATAATATACCTTTTATTAAGTGTCAAATGTCTATTAATATATATATAATATACCTTTTATTAAGTGTCAAATGTCTATTAATTGTCAACTTCATATTAGGAAATTCCATAGCAAATATTCGACGGTATCCTCAAGGATGAAGAAGGCACACAAGGCAACGGAGATATGGTTCTACAGAAGGATGCTGAGGTTATTCTGGACTGAGCATGTGAGTAATGATAGGGTTCTAGAGAGGATGCAAACAAGGAGGAACTTATGCTTAACATAAGGAAAAGGGAGATGAAATTTCTGGGACACTTGATGAGAAAGGAGGGCCTGGAGAATTTGATACTCACAGGATGAATAGAGGGAAAAAGAGACAGGGGAAAGCAGAGCATGACATACATAGTAGGCTTGGGCATGTGGATAGTGGAGAGTGGTCTGAGGGAGTTGGCAGAAAAATAAAACCTGTTGAGAGCCACAAAGGATAGGGGGAAGTGGGGAGCCATGATCGCCTATATCCTGAAAGGACACAGCAGATAAGAAAAAAAATAATAGGGAAATGATCAGATAATTTCTGCTTATAATTATTAGTAGTATCTATCTATCTATCTATCTATCTATCTATCTATCTATGGGCTTGGAATAAATGTTTACATTATTTTTCAGTAAGTAGCATTTGAACATATAATTTTGCTTTACATGTGAATGAAATTTATGATTTGCATAAATATTCTGAATGGTCTTTATACAATTTGACTGTGGATTAGGAATTTATTTCTTTATTTATCAGTCTATTCATAATAATTTATCTTTCTATATCATATCTATCTATCTATCTATCTATCGCTCTCTCTATATACAGGGTGCGATGCATAAATTGTCATCTAAATTACACAAAAATGAAAACAACACTGACATTTCATTTTAACAGATATATTTACCAAAATTACACAAAAATATCTTGAAATACTAAAGTGTAAATTTATTCAATAAAATTGCCATTAGCTTTAACCATGGCCTCCAGACAACTTTGGAATCTCCTGCAACTCTTCTGGATGGTCTCCTTGTTAAAGTTGGTGAATGCTGCCATAATCCTTGACTTCAGTTCATCTTTGGTGTTACAAGGAGTTTTGTTGGTCTCTTGCTCAACTGTGCCCCATATATGATAATCAAGGGGGTTCTAATCTGGGGAGTAAGAGGTGATGTGGTCGCAGAAATTGTCTAATAGCCATGGCTGAGTTCTCCTGCTTCTATGGAATGGTGCAGAGTCCTGTTACCAGACATAATGTTCCTTCAGCAGCCACCCTCCTAGCCCAGGGCAGCACTACCTCCTCAAGGCATTTGCTGTACGCCTTCATGTTGCATCTGGGGTTCTCAGCAACAAATTCAGGAGTTCTTTTCCTATCAAAATGGTCATAGTGAGTTTTCCGAACTGCCATACCTTCATAATCACCATAAGACTCATCAAACTCTTTTCAAATCCTCTGCACTCTCCTCAGATTGACACCAAAGCAATCTGAAATGTTTGTACTGAAGTTCCTGGCATGAATGCCAAGCAGTACAACAAGCCGTTTCCAGCTTTAAATTTCTGACTCAGGGAATTGCATCATGGTGCCCTTTTTCTCACAGACGTTGCCCAACTGACCCTTCTATATTGTGTAGTCATCAAACTCGAAAGCAAATAATGTGCATCCACAAAATTTAAAATATAAAATGGCAAGATATTTATTTACCCATCACACCCTGTATATATATATATATATATATTAGGTTGGTGCAAAAATAATGTCGTTTTCTCACATATGTTACTTTTATATATGATTTCTGAATTAATTCATTGATATATATATATATAGCCATGTTATATATCATTTTGAAGCGTGTTTTTCACTCTATGGAATCTCAATCTCTTCATTCATTTTTTTGCAGGCTTTTCGACAGTATGGACAAAATTCAAATCCGCACGATTTTCTTGTTCCAGTTCAAACTAGGCCAAAAAGCTGCTGAGACAGCTCGTGACATCAATGATGCATTAGGCCCAGGAACCACTAACAAACATGTGGCACAACAGTGGTTCAAGAAATTTCGCAATGGTGACAAGACCCTCGAAGATGAAAACAGTCGCGGCCGGCCAACTGCGGTTGATAACGAACATTTGAAAGCCTTAATTGAAGCCGATCCTCGCAAAACCATACGAGAAGTTGCTGTTTAACTCGAGGTCGACTACTCAACAGTCGTTCGCCATTTAAAGCAAATAGGGAAGTCAAAAAAGTTGGATAAATGGGTGAATAATAATCAAAAAAATCGTTAAAAAACGACATTATTTTTGCACCAACCTAATATATATATATATATATATATATATATATATATATATATATATATATATATATATATATAATTATTATTTTTTTAAAATATGATTCCATCGTGACACAGAAATTACGATGTTTCTAAACTGGTCAGCAGTATTTGTGTTCAATTCCAAAATTAAACCTTAACTACTGGGTGGCAGTTTCATCCTCAGCCATTGTTTTGGAATTAAACTGCCACCCAGTAGTTAAGGTTTAATATTGGAATTAAACTTAAATACTGCTGACCAGTTTTGAAACATAGGAATGTGTCATGATGGAATCATATTTTTAAAAAAAGTAATAATTATAATCTAGGCTCTACTTATGTATTGAGCACTGTTTTTTCAAAAATAAAAACAAAAATACTAAAGAATTTTCAATCATCAATCTAACAGCTCTTTAATATTATATCAATACACACAAACACACACACACACACACCCATATATATATATATATATATATATATATATATATATATATATATATATATATATATATCATTCTCTTTCTATATATCTATCTCACTTTGTTTATATCTGTCTATCACTCAATCTATCTATCAACTGTGTGTTACAGGAGTTAGTTTTCTTTCCGACCAATTTCCAAGTGTCATGAGTTTAATCCTTACTGCATGTTTCACTGCTGTGTTTCCATTTAGCAATGTTCATTGGTGTAGTGATGTTTTCTCCTTAACCAGATGTCCCATAATTATGGCTTTGTAACAAACTACTCTATGACCTTACCTGCATGTCGAAGTGCAATGGATATCAGTGTAGACAGAAGAGTTGGAAGAATAGATGGACTTGTGCCTGTGAGGAAAATGCACAGCATGTACTGATATTACATAGCATTTCAGCAAATTTTTCTTGTAAATTTTTCTGTTTCTCAGCATTATCAAATATATGTGCAAGACAATCTTGTCAATCACAATGTTAAGGTAGGCACCGATGTTATGGTAGGTACCAATGTTAAGGTAGGCACTGATGTTATGGTAGGCACCAATGTTAAGGTAGGCACCGATGTTATGGTAGGTGCCAGTAGATTGTTTTCAAGAGATTAATATTCTTAGATATCTAGCGATAAAAAGCCTTTATTTATGTAATGAAGAAATCTCATACCTGGAACTGAATTAACCAGCAGAAAACTAGTTTCCTTTACTGAGATAATTTAGGTGCAAGGTTAAATTTAAGGAGTACCTAACAAGCTCACTTGTAGGGGCTTTTAGTACAAATTTCTAAATATGAATGTCTTTAAAATTATATATACAAGATGGGGGCAAAATCTTGGAAAATAAAGTGTAAAAAGGCTTAATTTCAAATGATATATGAAATATTTTTCTTCGCAAGTTTTAAAAGTATCATCAGAATTCTAAGTTTTGTTTGGACAATTGAACTTTATATTTGTGCTATTGATTTTGTTACTTTAATGTTTCAACCAGTCAACTTCACAGCCTTCTTCAGATGTATAATTTGTAAGAAAAGAGAAAATATTGCCTTTTTAGGAAGATGGCTGAAATGTCCAGCAAGATATGAAAAAAACTGGTAACTTGTAAAATTAATTGGTAAATTGATAAACATCTTTTATCGCAACATTTCAATTACTGTACCTTATATTAAATTGAATTAAAAATTCAGTTCAAATGATCATCTGATCAATAGACCTAGCAGAGATATTAGTAACATATGGATCTCACCAATTATGAAAGATTAGATTTCAGACTCAATAAAAGATAATTTGATATGCTGAAAGTTGTGAATTCATTTCTTGTCCAAGGAATGGATCAGTAAAAACAAACAAAAATAAGAATAGATAGGTTTGCCTATCGTCCGGTTCACACTCCTCCCTGGTCTTTTGAACAGGAGTAGATATTTATACCTTGTTTCCTGTTTGGATTGGCTTTCCAGGTCCTTCTAAAGTCTACATCAACACTATACTTCTAAGATTGCGGCATGAATTTTGACATTTTATTTACTAATTATTATTTTTTTTCCTCCTGAATAGAACTAGATAAGTTCACCTATTGTGTAGTTCACACTCCTCCTTGGTCTTTTGAACAGGAGCAGAGGTTTATCCCTTGTTTCCTGTTTAGGATTAAGTTTCTAGCACCTTTCATTCTCTTTCACTCCCAGCAGTCTTAGTGGCATTATTGCTAGGGTAAATTGATTTAAAAAAAAAAAGTAAAGTGACAGCATCCTTATGAAGGACACTGAACATACAGATATAGGAATAAGACTTTATTTCCCAATGGATTGAATATTCATTTAACACTCCCAGAAAGTTACTGAAGATGACAGACACCTAAGAAAGAAAAGAATGGCTCATTGTGATAAAAAATAAATCAAATATGAGGAAAGTGGAGCGAATGAATCAATACTTCATTTCAGAAATTCAAGCCAAAATACCAACAAACATCGATAAAGCAGAAAGTGGCTTATATAAGCAGAAATAATAGACATATCAGTATTGTTATCAAGGCAAAGACAATCATGTCTGAGGTGAGAAGGTTCATGGTAGTAATACTGTGAAGGGTACAGATGGCTGGGATGGTTATTTTGGTGTAAGGGATAATTCTGTATAGTTTGAGAGTTCTGGCCATATAAATGGTAATGATGATATTGAAATATGGTGGTGGTTTGGCATGACAGTACTGGTTATTGGTTAGTTTTTTCTCTTTTCTTTAGAGTGGGATGTTCATTCAAAAGATTAAAAACTTAATAATGCATGACAGTTCTTCTTTTGTGGAGGGAGTAAGGAAACATGGGTTTCAGTTTTGTTGTTTACATCAACATATTCATCAGAACCCAAAAGTCTGATGTGAATTCTTTATTCTGGCTTTCAGAACATATTTCACAGAATCAAATACTGGCAATGCTTTGTCAGAAATTCTCATTTTTTTTTTTTTTGAAGGTTTTTATTTTCTTATTTTCTCTCTCATTCCACACAAACACATACATACACACATATATTATTATATATATATATATATATATATATATATATATGTATAAATATATATATATATATATATTATAAATTAATTGATTTAAAATATGGTTTTTCCGCGACACAGTTCTAACCATGTTTCAAAAATGGAAGGTCCGAATTTAATTTTGTAATTAAGTTAAGGACATTAGACATTGAGCACTATTTTGTAAAAATAAAAATATCTATAAGAACACCAGATTATATATTTTACTGTTCTTTCTTTTTATTTATATATATAT
The DNA here is from genome assembly GCA_963932145.1 of Acanthosepion lycidas. Taxonomy (NCBI): domain Eukaryota; kingdom Metazoa; phylum Mollusca; class Cephalopoda; order Sepiida; family Sepiidae; genus Acanthosepion; species Acanthosepion lycidas. The sequence goes on from OZ010583.1 coordinate 46,111,971, forward strand.
ATATATATATATATATATATATTATTACTATAAATATTATTTTTAATGGGTACACATTGAAGTGAGCAGATATTGATTTGTAAAAGTCCCAATGAGAAAAACATGTTTCCCTTGACTAATTCTAATTTTGTCCTGTCACTCTGGGACCATGGCTGAAATGGTAGAGGGAAACTTTAGTTTAAGAAAGTGTTTCCATCAGGTAAAAAGGGGTGCAGGTTCAAGTATTGTCAGAGGCATAATTTTTCTTTAATAGGACTTCTCAATATAAGCTGGTTGTCATTAATTTCACTGTTTAATAAAAAAAAAACAAGAATAACAACTTAAAGACCATATAAATAACATTTATGGTAATTAGAAATAATGTTCCATAAAAAATTCTTTCAAATATATATATATATATATATATATATATATATATATATATAAGTGAAGTCAACAACCAGAGGCAACCATCTGTTTCATGCTAAACGCATTCATCAGGCCATGTGTGTATTGTTTATGCTTGACTATTTATAAATAGTCAATCAAAAACACAATGCATATGGCCTGATGAATGCGTTTAGCATGAAACAGACTGAAACCTCTGGGTGTTGACTTGAATGTTCACTTTTATATTTACATACACTCTAACTCTGATATTGAGCACTTTGATTTATAAACATAGAATACCTTAAAACTATCTTTTATCATGTGTGTCTACATATATATATTTAGGCAGCAAATTCTCTTTTAGGCATCTTTTATTGAATACATTACAAACATTAGGTCTGATTATTTTTATCATAAGCCTGTCATATTTATTATTATTTTAATTTAATTGTAATATACAGAAAAATATTAATCAGTATGAAAGAATTATGATAAAAATAAGCAGGCATAATGTTTGTTTAGTTTGTTTTGCTTTATGGCATATCAACCTCAGTAAGTTATTTAATGCTGACAAGATTTGTATTGCCAGTATTATTTTTTTTCAAAAATGTATTTCTGTAAATATTTTTTCTTCAAAAATGTATAGCTGATAATATTTTTTTTTTCCAAAAATGTATTGCTGATAATATTTTTTTTTTCAAAAATGTATTGTTGGTAATAATTTTTACAAAAATATATTGCTGGTATTAAAACCTATTTTTACACTTTCATAGTGTTTTGATTCCAGTTTGGCTGGGACCCTAACAGGTGCTACCAGCCTGGGTCAGGGTGGACGTGGGAACACCAGCAATTAAGAGGTGGTTTCACGTTCCTCAAAACTTCCTGATCAGAGGTTTGCTGTTGGATGTAGTTTATCGTCTTACCTAGGATGGCATAATGTTTGTAATTTATTCAGTCAGACATATATATATATATATATATATATATATATATATATATATATATATATATATATATATATATATGTATATTTCAAAGGATTGATGAATTTATTTTTAATCCTACATTTTTACTTCAAATGTTATTGCCGTGGACACTTCATATTCGAAATAGAAGCCCCCGGGTAGTCTGGGGAGTTGGTCTGATCTCTGCAAGGAAATACATTTACTATACTAGAAGTTCTAGAATAGTAAGGCTGATAGATGAAATGCACACAGTTTAATGAATGAAAACAGCATGTATATTTCAAATACAAAGTCTTTGCTATAATATATTATATATAGAAGTATAGAGTTGAATTTGAATTTAGAAGAAATTGAAAACTCAATCCTAAAGCGAGAATAAGGGATACGCCTCTACTTCTGTTGAATAGATTGAGGAAGAATGTGAATAGTGATATAAGTGAACCTATTGAAAAGAAAAAAATAATTAGTAAATGAAAAATATTCGTTTTCTTATATTGTAACATATGTGTGAGAAAACGATATTATTTTTGTACCAACCTAATAATATAGTAAATAAAATTTCAGAATTCATACAGATACATTAAAAATATAGTGTTCAAGTAGAATTTAGAAAGAACTGGAAATCTAGTCTTAAACAGGAAACATTTTCTTTGGGACTACTCCAAATGTTCCAATAATGATGTCGTTTCCATGTTGGTTCTCTTTCTCTTGTGGTTTTTCTTTAATTATTTGCCTGATATCTTTCTTTTGAGCTCCAGTTTTCTTTAGACTCAATTTTTATTCTTTTTAGAATGATTAATTTTAATAATAATTAATTTTAGAATAATAGAAAAATTATACTTAGAATACAAAGGAGAATCTGCAATCTGTCCTGACCTAGCATCTTGGCTTCAGTCACTTTTGGGATAGTTGTTTTGATAAGCTTTCCTCTTTGATACCTAAATTTTATGAATTTAAGCACAATACTAGATTGACAGCAAGGTCGCATCATTTTACATTTGAAATGGCTAGATGTAACCATAAATTCTATGCTAACAGTTTCTTCCCCCACACTTCACGCTTATGGAACTGTCTTTCAGCTTATTGCTTTCCAATCAAAAATTTAAGTTCAATGTCAATTGTTATCTTCTATCTTAATTCTTGTTCTTTTATTGCTCTCTCTTCATAAGGTTTTTTTTTTCATGTTCGCTAAAACTCAGTAACCCCTTGCGTCTTAGTGTTTTTATTGCCTTGCTTGGGGTGAAATGATTAAAAAAAGAAGCAATCTTGTTATCTCTTTCTCAGTAATAAAAAAAGTTATGTGTCATGCATGATACATGCTTAGGTGATCATGTATCTTTCAATACATGACTGACGAGACAGATTTTTTTCCTGCAGTAGATTGTCATTTCTTTCTGTGGTAGACCATTTGCAAGTTCCAAGGCTATAGAACCCGGTCTGTCCTGCTATTTACCCATAGCTGGAGGGTGGGGAGAAGAAGATTCATACCTTTCTCAAGGGTATTAGCATGTAAGTGAATGTAATGGATTCAACTGGAATTCGAACTTGGATCTTTGATTCCTCAATCTGAGCTGCTATCCATTACTCCACCATACCTTACTTAAAATGCTTGCAATAAATAAATCTAATTCTACTTATAACATTAATTATTTGAAATAAATATATATTTGCATGATCCCATCAAAGGGATTTGCTGATCTTAACTAGGGAGAAATTTTGCAACTATTTGAAAAAACAAAAATAAACAAACCATCAAAAATGCTTTCCAAATGAAGGGAGAACAAAAACCTTTTTATTACTTTTTCTTTCATTGCCAATTCCATGTTAGCTTGAGTTGGCTGTTTTCCTGTTAGTTAAATCAAAGACTAGGGAATTCTATCCCTGGGGTGCATTTACTTGTTTGATTGGTTTTATGACTGTTGGCTTTTGAAGTTCTTTGGCAATAAACAAATTGTACCAAATACAGGATAGCAACTAGCTTTTTACAAGGTACAAACAGATATTTAAGGTATTATGGAGAAAATGTTTTACTGGCTTAAATTTACTTCTGGTGAATTGCATTTTGGGTAACTAAAAGACTATCACAGTTGAGTTAATGTTTACACAAACCCTATTTACATATGACAGAGTTCAATGACAGAATGAGTAAAAGCTTCTTTTTTTTTTAGGTAAAATTATTTCATTCATAATGTCCGAAGTTCTAGTTTTAATAAATGAATTATATAGCTCATTAATTTCATTATTCAAGGACACAACATATTTTTAATGATGATATTATTGTTGTTGTTAGTAGTTTTTGTACTCATTGAGTTTTACATCAATAGTAATTGATGGTTTTTACTGAAAATCTACTGACAGCAAGTCTCCTCAATACTCTAATCCTTTTCTAGGTTTTTCAACTGATTTTTTGTAATGCTATCATCTCAATGTCCATTTGATAAGGTATGACACAAAAACCTATTTGAACTGTTAGGTATGCATAACTTCTCTGAGAAAGATATCAGGATAATCCACAAAATTTATGGATAAAGAAACTGCACAAAATTAGAATAAGGGATGTTATATACTGCATATGGTTGCAGCAGTAACTAATGCAAAACAACAATGTATTGCCTGTATGACAAAAAAAAAGGGGAGACAAGATATGTTAAAATAAAATTACCTGTATTACCAATGTATACATTAGATTAAGGTTGAATGTCTCTTGAAGTTAATTGAGGTGACATATGTGGATAAAAGCACCTGAACCTGAAGATTCTGAGAGTTGATTGTGTACTGGCCTCACATTGAAGCTTGCTCCAGGTTGATTGATCAAGAGGCCACTGTGAACTACATGTGAACTTCCTTAAGTGTCACCAAGTGGGTACTTTTATTCAGTCTGGGTGGATACATGAGTCAGCATATTTTGCCATGTTTTTGCTTTAGCCAAAATATTTGTGAGTAGCCTCAATGTTAAAATTTTATTTTATTTTTGGGGGATTTGTTTTGTAAGACAGATGCGATTTTCAGGGCAGGTGCACAGAAAGTGAACAATTTGTTTTTAATTTTGCGTTCATAGCATTTTCAACTAACAGATTTTGATGTAGAGTGAATCTGGAAAAAGTGTAATACAAAGTAGAGCATAACAGCAGTAAGACAAGGATACATTTTTTCACTAAATTTACATAATCTGAATTAGATCTACTAGATTTTACTCTTAATGACTATAATCTTAACAGCATAACAGATACAGATGACACTGTTGATTGACTGATTTATTTCTATAGCTTACCAACCCTTTGCTGGTTTTTTAAAACCCCAAAATATTTTTTATTGTAAGAATTTTTTTTGAGGTAATAATGATTTAGAGATACAAGTCTTACTAATTAATGCATTGCTGGGTGGGGGGAGAAGAGGTGTATTTTCATATAAGCAAATGAAATTGGAACTCGGCTCTCAAATTAAAAATTCTGAGCCATTATCCATTGCACCTGCAGATTCAAGCTTACAGTCACCCATCTAGGTACTTACCAGGCTCAATGTTGCTTAACTTCAGCAATCATACAGGAACCAATGTTTCAACATGATATGGCCATAAGCTTGATATTGTGTTGATACCAAATACAGAAGGAAAATAGAAAGACCTCCAAGACAAGGGAAGAGAAGAAAGTGAGATGAAAGAACTAACCATTAACTATAGGATGTATGGTCAGAGGTAAAAGTAAGAGTGAAATGTATACCTTCAAATTGGAGACATCAGAATCAAGCAGATATTGAAATTTAGCTCTCTTATCATGGCTATTGCTTGAAGTTCAAGATGATGGTCTTGTCAAGTTTGCCTCAATCAATTTGATTTGTGGAGATGGCTAATGAAACTGATTTTTTCTTAAAAGGTCCTTCAAGATCTTGGATTAGGCCATGGTGGTTATTGTCTTTCTTTTTGACATCTTCTTTTTTCTCTAGTTTGGCTGATTGTTTGGATTCAAAGATTGTTGTTCTTTCCCTGACAATGGATCTCCAGAGATTACTCTCAGTTTCAAGCAGTTGATGTTGATGTTCTTCATGTTTTGTGTTAGAATGTCCTTGAAAGTCTTCTTTTGACCTCCTCTTTTCTGATTTCCTTCTCTGAGTTGGGAGTAAAACATTTGCTTTGGTAGGCTGGGGTCATCCATTTGCACCAAATTAGAATCCTTTTTTTTCATCTTTGGAATCTTGTTTTGGAGCTTTTTTATCCTCTATTTCAAACATTATTAAGACAGTGGAACCTCAGTTCACAAATTTAATTCATTCCTGAAGGCCATTCGTAACCTGAAATGTTCATAAAGCAAAACTATTTTTACAGTAGGAATCAATTTAGAGAAAAAAAAGTCAGATTACAATGAAATTGGAAAAGAAAAAACATGACACAACACATGAATGTATACAACATGACGATCGATTCAGAAATGATTCCATTCAGATTAACTCGGTTGTTAGAGAACCAAAATTTTGTTCGATAACCAATGCATTTTCATCTCAAATTTTCAGTTTGTAAACTGATTTGTTCAACATGTGAGATGTTTGAAAACTGAGGTTGCTCTGTATTATTTTTCCTTTCGATTAATTCATATTTTCAGGCCTCACAAAAGCATAATATTTGATTGTTTGTAACTAAATACTGGCTGTGGCAAGTATGAATTGTTTCAAAATATACACTGTCACATATTTAGATTGAAATTTATATACTAAGAACATAATCATTGTTCTTTTGCTTTTATGCACTTTGCCTCTTCAGGGCATGGATGATCACAGCTCCCCACAGCTTCCTATTCTTTCTAGCTATAAGCAATATTTATCTCCTTATGATTAATCCTATTCACTCTTCTGTAATCCATTTACAGAATCTCATTCAGTAAAACTATTCAGTGTTTTCCTCTGCATCTCTTGCCTTCAATATGTACTGTGGGTTTCAAATTCTTTAAGCTCTATTATATGTTCCAGAAATTTCAGCGGTTTCTTTCTGATTGTACCATATATGCTGGTGTACAAGGTGACTGGGTGTAGAAGATTACTCCCAAATTTTCAAGTTAAAATGTAGGTTTCAGACTGTATCTACTGTATAAACATCCCCACCAAATCATATTTTAAAATGTATTGTATTGAATTTATTAAATAAATTCAGTAAGTGTACAATTTCTTTTACCTCAAATTTTAATGTAAAAATGGTGGGGAGTTACTGTAAATTAACTATCACAATCTACAATACTTCATGAGTGGGTGCTGTGTTTTCAGAAGACTATTAAGGTAGCCAAAATGCGTTTTCCCTGCTAACCATCCACCACTCATTCCACTGTTCTCAAATGTGACCTTTAAATATCTTGTTGAGAAACACATCTAGTTGTGTTTTTGTTCAATATCATTGAATAAAGGAGGCAACATATTGTCAATTATCTACCACAATCTTCACTTTCTGTTACCCCTGCCATAATCATGTAAAGTTGTTTCAATAGAAAATATTTTTGTCAATATTTACCCAGGCAGGGGTTAAAAATTTCCCATGCTAACAAGTGACCATAAACTACAGGATTTAATGTTCACATTTTATACCTGGTGTATAAGACACTCCCGAGACTTTTTTTAAAGATTAAATGATCGCCTTGTGCATCAACATATGCAGTAATTGTAAATTTTCTTGTAGTACCTATTTTTCTTAAAACTTTCTCATTGCTCACATATTCTGTCAATAATATTCTCAACATTAATAAGTAGAACCACATCTCACTTAATTAATGTCTCTTCTTTATCAATGAGGAGATTGTTCAGTATTTACTGTGATACAGTAGATTTGATATTATATAGTGGTTCAGCACTATTTTCTTTGTTTCCAATAATATTTTCCTTTCTTAATACTTTGCTTATTTTCTGGATGGCATCTTTCAGCATTCTTATGTGTTTCAGTTTTTTGTGTCATTTTTTTTATTATGAATTACTACATTAATAAGATAGTTAAATTTAACTGCATGATTTTGATGTCCTCAATCCATAGCTCACAGTTTGGGCTGTCTTTTTTGCTGACAACCATGCATTCTGTTTTCTTACAGTTAATCATTGTTAGCAATGACAAAATCTCAGTTTGAAACTTTTTCTTTTACACTTTGTTATCTGGACTGTTTCTTTTTTTTTACTTTTAAGAACATCCTTTCATTTAAGCTCATACAATTTTTCTCCATGATTGAACCCAAGTCATTTGCATATTCCCCAATGAAACAATTTCTCATGTGTTTTACCTGCTTTTATACTTCCTCTGAAGCAGTTTGCTACATTTTTCTATATTTTGTTAGTCTTTGTCAATATTTAATTCTGATGCATTTATTCTGGGCTGCAATGTAATTGTGTCTCTCTTTTTAGATATTTTCGATGTAACTATGTCCGGAACATTTCATCTTTGATATTCTCCACTTGTCTTTGGAATTCTCCATGGGGATGTTTTCTTCTCCTTTTTCTTTTCTTAAGTTTCTATGGATGTAGGGGGGGGGGGTGCATAATGGTTAATAGTAGGAAGGGTGTTTTACTCCGGTCTTTCAAGTGGGGAGGTACTGTCTACTTTGATAATCTTGATTGTTATCTGATTCTGACTGCCAGTTTCTTTTATAGATGAGAAATATGCAATTATCTAAGTTGCTAACCAGGCTACACAGTTATATATCAAGTTTAGCTCAAGGTCACGGCAATGAGGCATCATGTGAGGAGTGATTTTTTAAAAATTCTTTTATGTGTCATTTTACTTCAGAACATGGTAGATCATAGCTTGCCATAAAAGGCAAGAGAAAATGTGTTGTGGCCTGTTAGGGGCCAGAAAGAAAGACACAGAAGATGAAGGTAGGTTGAACAAGTGTATTGAAATAACAGATATTTATAAAGTAAGAGTGTTATTAGTCAGCAGATAGAAGTGTCCATCCGAACAGTCAGGTTACACTGCATCTCGGCTGCCCACACTGGAAGTGTCATAGGTTAGTATTTATGAAAGGAGGAAAAGTTTATTCTGCTGTAGGTAGGTCACCATAACAAAATGGAAAGGTAGAGTCTACATGCAGTTGCTCTGATGAATTGCTGCCAATTGGCTTCTTCTTCTTCTTCTTCTTCTTCCATGTGTCATGTCCATTCAGGATATAGACGATCATGACTCTCTACAATTTCTTGTCCTCATCAAATTAAATTTCATTTTTCTTACTTCTTGAGATGCATAAAAATTACAGCAGAATCAAGGGCAGACAATCAAGTTTTGTAATGCTACATTGCCTTATCTAATTTTTAATTTTGACTCACATAAGGCATTTAATATTTGTTTATGATAATTTTGAACTTTATTATGCCTCACAACAAACGGCCACTCTGATATTTGAACAAAATGATATTTTCTTGTCAGACATGGTGGATATCACATAGAAAGCAATTTCTTGACACTGACATTTCAAAACCAACAACAAATATCAATCATGATGCCACAGATTGTTGATTCAACATTGAAATCAATGATAATACTTGTAATAATGTGAAAAAAAATTACACCACTTCATATTAACTCTTTATTAGGATGGCCACTCAGTTATGTGCCATGCATGATAGATGCTTAGGCAATCATGTATCTTTCGATACAAAACAGACGAAACAGATTTTTTCCCACAGTAAGTTGCCATTTCTTTCTGCTGTAGACCTGTTTCCATCTAAGACCATAGAACCTGGTCTGTTCTGCTATTTATCCATAGCTAGTAGGAGAAGAAGAGGATTCATAACTTTCCCAAGGTTATTAGCATATAATGGATTCAGCTAGAATTCAAACACGTCTCTCCGATTCCTCAATCACTATCCATTACTCCACCATGTCTCCGCTCCCAGTGGAGTAATGGATAGCAGCTCAGATTGAGAAATTGGAGAGCCAAGTTCAAATTCCAGTCAAATCTATTACATTCACTTACATACTAATACCCTTGGGAAAGGTATTAATGCTCTTTTTCTCCCTCCAGCTATGGGTAAATAGCATGACAGACCGGGTTCTATAGCCTTGGATGGCAACTGGTCTACCACTGAAAGAAATGGCAAATGTAATGAAGCAAATCTGGTTTCAGTGTATGATGTTCTACATATCATATCTTCACAGATACAAAAAGTTAACACATTGGTAATGGTAATATTAGCTGTTTCCTTATAAGGAAACATTTGGTTTTCATTGACTGAGCAGCCAGTGTTAATCGAGTTATACTTTTCTTCACTCCCTGGACACTGGTATAGGATCAAAGTGTTGTATCTCTTCTTCTCATCTGTAATGATAATGGTAATATTAACCATTTAATTAAAAGGAAACCTTTGACATTAATTGACAGAATGATCAGTTTTACTTTCAGTTGAAATTTACAAAATCTTTTTCTTAAAACAATTTTTTCAGGAAAATAAGTTTCTCAAGTCAAGTAACTGTTATTGTTCTTTCCACTAGTGATGGAGGCTTCCTTCCTAACCTTTAGTTTGAAGTAGTACAGAATGTTAACATTTTCATTATTTCTAAAATAAAAAGTGCTATCCATTTTAGCTATTGCTGTTGTTGAAAGTCGTCAAGTGATGTGGTTTCTGTTATTTGGTACAGTTCTTTGTGATTCTGTAGCAACCAATTCATGAGATTCAAAGAAGTATATTCCTCTCTAAAACCTACACACTTCATTCACTCAAAGCTATTTAACTGATATGAAATATTCTCTAAGCAATGAAAAGTGAAATAAGAACAGTCCATCCTCATGGATTGAATAAAGGGTTTGGTTTGAAATTCCAAGAAAGTAACCAAGCATGGTGATAGATAACTGAAGTAGCCATAGTGTACAATAGACAAATCATTGTAAGTAGAATGTTTGTCCAGAGCTATGATGGTAGTGTTATGTGTTCATGTAAGTTTATGTGAGTTGTAATCATAGTAATAAAGGGTTAATAGTGATGAGGTTACTGAGACTGATAAATTCTAGTCAGGCAAAGATCTGACTCTGCAATCCATGTCTCCTCAGGAGGTTTGTTTTTATACTAAATATTCTCCAAACAACCAGGAGCCACTATAGTGGGGGGTACTTAATGAAGTTGCTGTAAAAGGAGAAAGTAAGTGCAGATCATGATATATAAATGGATTGGTGAAGCATTCACTTGGTAGTACATTGTGCAATGTAGCAGTTCTCTGGAATGTACTGAGTGGAACTTACTTCTTACCAATGGAATACTGTTGTAACCTAGGAAAAGGTTACTGAATAAGAATAACCAAAACAAAGGTTGGAAATGGAATGATAATATTTATAACAGGAACAACATACAAGATTTGCCAGCGGTGTGTAGTAAGTAATCAAATGCTAGTGGTGAGCTAGAAGTGAATCAAGATGAATCGCAAGTGAATCCAAATGACTACTACATACAGTATATTGTACTATATACAGACTGGGAAATACCCATTATAGTCCATAGGTACAGAATAACAAATACAAAGAGAATGAAGATGATTTGAATGTGCATATGGCATGCCAGATCCTATGTAATTATGTCTCTCGACACTATCCTGTCTTTCATTGCCATAAGTTATTTTTGCTCCTTTCAAACCCTGTTTATCTTTACGTAATTGTTTTATCCATGACCAGGATTCATTAGTGATGGCCACAATCTTACCAATATGCAGGTAGTAAGAGTCAATATGAACTGTTCTCCCAAACTGGCTCCTGTTCTTGCAAAGCTGTATAATAAATGCCTCACAGCCTCATGCATTTTTGCCTGCTGGAAGTCATCATCTGTTATTCCAGTTTTTAAGAACACTGGTAAGCCATCCGACTCTTCCAAATATCAGCTGATTAGTCTTCTGCCTCTTTTTGGGAAACTCCTATAGGCCCTAATCAATTCTGAATTGGTTCATCATCTCTCATCACAGGGTCTTTTCTCAGACAAGCAAAATGGCTTTCATTTCTCCAAGTCTACTGCTAATGTATGCGGAAAGAGTTTATCATGCTCTAAATAAAAATGGTGAAGCCTGGGTTGTTGCATTGGACATCTCAAAAGCATTTGACAGGATCTGGCATTCAGGTCTTCTCCACAAGCTGAAAAGTTACAGTGTCTCCAAACACTTTTTTGAATTGGTCCAGTTTTTCCTATAAACTCATGAAACAAGAGTTATCCTAAATGGCCACTCATCTAGATCCTTTCTTACTAATATAGGTGTAACTCAGGGTTCTATCTTTGGTCCTATTCTACTTTCTAATTTTCATTAATGACCTTGAGGATATCAGCTCTCAAAGTGGTATCTATGTTGACAACACAACAATTTACTCCTGCCTCAGTAGTAAGGTTTATCAATCTGACAAGGTCAAAATGGAGCCGATGTCCAAAATCACCTCAAGTTTGTACTTAACTGGGTAAACGATGACTTATTAATTTTACCGCCTCCAAAACTAAACCTCACCTCATTAATCATCTGAGAAACCTCTCACTGCCTTCCATCAGCATGGCTGATGCTATCCTCCAGTAAAATGACTCATTGCGCCTTCTCTGGCTCACATTCTCTGCTGATATGAAGTGGAAAGACAATATTGAATTCATTGCTAGGTCAGCCATTAAGAAAGTTCATTCACTATATAGAGTGAGATAATTTTTCTCTCCAGAATCTATCTTACATATCTATGTCTCCCTTCCGGCTCCATGCTTTTCAGCCAACTTTAATCTGTAAAAATTTAAAAGCAGTGTCAATCACTATCTACTTGATTACTATCTTCTCTTTCTGCTAATCATTAATATTTTGTTCCTAATTCTTCCATACCCTGTAACCCCTTGTGTTTTAGTGGAATTACTGCTTTGCTTAGGGTGATTCTGGTTATAAAAAGACAGTGTTGCTAGCATTCACAAAAAGGAAACTACAAGAACTATTATAGAAGGTAGTAAAGGAAAGTGAGAAGAAAGGACTATACATCAATTGTAAGAAGATAGAATGCATGGTTGTTAGCAAAAAGATGAACTCAGTATACAAATTACAAACTGGAGATACCAAAATCAAGCAAGTACAACAATTTAGATATCTGGGAAGTGTTTTAACAGGAGATGGAGAGTGGACACCACAATAAGAATGCCCATTTGGATAGTGAAAGATGCCTTCTAAAAGCTAAGCAAAGTATTAAGAAACATGAAAAGTTCATTAGAAAGAAAGAAAAAAGTACTGGACTGTTATGTAATGGCAAAGAATGCTGGACAATCTACTCCAAATTGAAGAAGAGACTTGAAGGAAGAGAAAATTGGTGCTACAGAAAGATTCTGAGAATACTTTGGGCTCAACATGCGAGGAACAATGAAGTTTTAGAAAAAAATGAAAACCAAAAGGACATGTATATTTAGAATCAGAAAGAGATAGCTGAAATTTCTGGGCACATAATGAGGAAAGAGGGCTTGAAAAGTTTAACAATAAGAGACAAAATATACAGAAGAAAACCACACATAATCTACTTAACAAGCTTATGTAAATGGATGGCAGAACAGGGATTAGGAGAGATAGCAAAAAGGCAAAAATTTATTAAGAACTACTGTTGTATTGTATTGTTCTACATGTGATAAGTAGGCAAATTCCACCTCTGTTTACTATAGATGTTATATCTGTTCTACTTTACATATGCAAATAGGTACAATCATATTTACCAATCCACTACACTGCTGAACCAAAGAGGTTTAATGTCTTTGGTTGTTGGTCATGATCACCAATATCCTGAAAGAATGTGGCACACAGAAGAAAAAAAATTTAATTTCTGATTTTTACATCCCCAATGCACAATTCATATTTTGATCTGGCCATTTTGCTAACCATTATGCATTGTTTTCTTATATTTAATAGTTAACCCTGTATTCTTGCTTTTATAGACTACTTTAATAGTTATGTCAGTTAACTTTCAGAATCTGCTATCAGCACACTGCATAGTGTATTTTTTTATAATTATGACCACCAATAATAAATCCTGTAGTTTCCTTAGAATCATGTTGCTACATAGGGTAAATAAATTCAATGAGATAACATCCTCATAATAGTTCTCTATGTTTTTTGTATAAAGCAGCACAAGAGAAAATGTAGTCTATATTTTTCTGTTTACAGATTATAATGAAACCAACAAATGGGCAACTTGTCAATTATTTTTTGGCACACAAATTAATATTGAATAATTAAATATATAATTTAATGAACAAATTTACTTGTGACTCAAACAAAGGAATCCCCACCAATGCAACTCTCGCTACCTGGCTTCTGCAAACACTCAATCTATAGAAAAATAAGATATTAAGAATTGAACAAGTATTGAATTAAGCAAACAAAATTATATGGTATACAAATGAATTTGAGAGCTAAAATTTTTTGCATAAATTACATTTCTCATCTTTTTTCCTATTACTTGACAACATGTGTTATTTCCAGTTGCAATTATTATGGCAACAAAACCTTGAGAGTTTGATATTTTTTTGTCGTAAAACTAACAAATTTCAGTTTTATATTGCTAGCCCTTTTTAGAATCAGCAGTTTTAGGAATTCCTTACAGGAATTTAAGAGTAAAGGATTGTCTTTTTTATTTCCTGAAATATATTTTCTATAATAAAATTGATGGCACATCTTTGTTACCCAGAGGCCAATCATATTGTGATTACCATTTTTCAAAGCAATTTATGATTGGATAGACATATGCATATATATATATATATATATATATATATATATATATATATATATATATATATATATATATACATATATACATATATATATATATATATATATATATATATATATATATATATATATATATATATATATATATAAGAGAAAGTTTAATTACAAGGTAGATACAAAGGGAACAGTTTCCTCTTAGGTAGGGTTAAGGTTAATTACAAAGAGATGACAGTTCTTACAGATAATGAATATATGTGTAGATTACAGATAAGGAAAAAGTACTAAATTGATATTTATTGTTTTACTTAATTTATTTCAGTTTTTTTTATTGCACTATTTGAGTGTTCACACCAATAGTTACTGGTGGCTTACACTGGAGATTAAGTGACAGCAAATCTTCTCAATACTCCAGAACCCTCCTCAGTATTCTTATTATTATTTGAACTCATTGATTTCTCATACCAGTTGTAACTGTAGGCTTACATTGGCAATTAAGGGACAAGTTTGCTCAATAATCACAACACCCTCCTGAAAATTCTTCATTATTATTATTATTTGGACTCTATGACTTTTTCATACTAGTTGTAACTGTTGGCTTATGTTGGTGTTTAAATAACTATCTCTATACACCAGCACTCTCCTCAGTATCTTGCTACTTTTATAAATCTGGTATCACTATGGTCTCTGTCAGTCTTATCAACATGTAGTGTAATTAGGAGGAAAAAAATGATCTGTCTTCATCATTTGTAACACTTCTCATTCTTACATTCTAACAGATAAGTTTGAAAGGTCATATATATATATATATATATATATATATATATATATATATATATATATGCCCCCCTTGCACACACAGAGATAACATATATTTATGATTACTCTTTTCTCTTCCTGCTCATTATTAATGTTCCTATTTCTAATTCTTCGTCACCCAGGAAACCCTAGTGTCTTAGTGGCTTTACTGTCTTGCAAAGAGTGAAAACGATTAAATAAAGTAAAATATATATATATATATATATATATATATATATGTATAAACAACCATCCAGTGCTTTCTGCATTCTGTTGACGGTTATTCTGGACTTGATGAATTACTATATATGATTATTCTAAATACCCCCAAAATTTCTTCAATATATATATATATATATATATATATATATAGAGAGAGAGAGAGAGAGAGAGAGAGAAAGAGTAAAGGTAATAAATTTGTTGGTGTATATTCCAAGTGGATCCGAGTAATATAAAATATTAAAACTGATCCACAAAAAGAGCTCAATGTAATTATTATTATTATAGAGCAAATAATTAATACACATTAAAATCCTAAATCACTTCATATGCAGAATCAGCTTATTTCAACTGATGAAATTCATCAGTCTTATTCAACATCTGTATAGACTGAGTTCATATTGGAATTAGAAATTTAACTGTGACAGCTCCAAAAAAAAACAAAACAAAAAAACGGTAAGAAACTAATACAGAATTTATTCATTTCAATGTTTCAGTCAGACAAAAGGCATAAGAGAGTGGTCAGGGGAGGGTATAAGGTATTAGTCTTAAAGGAAAGAGGTTTTATAAAATTAAACCCAGATATTAACTTTATGACATTAAATTGTGGTTATATGAAGAATAAAATGTTAATTTGAAACTAAGAGAGAAATAAAAAGCATGTTTAAATCCTTTTCTCACTTACACCTTTTTTATCTATATATTTTAGGGTTGTTTTTGCATATAAACTTGTATTTTTAAGAATAACTGTATTTTTAAGTATGACTTTATATTTTTAAATATAACTTGTTTTTAGCTTTAACTTTTCTTTAAAGTTAAAATTTTTTTATTGTATTTATTTATTTCATTATATTTTTATTTTTAAACGTATAAGATAAAATAAATTATACATTTAAAAATAAAAATATGATGAAATAAATAAAATAAAAAAAATTTCCAAAGTTTCAGGCCACTCCTGGTAATTTTTTAAAATGATCGAAAAATTAGTTATTCTGTTCTTTAAATAAGAGAAAATTATTATACATGGTTAAAATAAGTGAGAGATGAATTTTATAAGAAATTTTATTATTACAAAGAGAAAAAAAGCATTTTATGATTTAAATTTTGCTCTTGTAAAATTATCCTCCTTTAGTCGTGATTACTGCAGCAGAAATCTTTAGCATTCATTGCAAAAGTTTCTCAAAGTATAAATTTGATAATTGATTCCATTATTTTTTCATTGATCCTAAGAACTCTTTTTTATTTTTTTTCAAACTTCTGTCAAGTTCATCCCACTTGAATTCTGGAGTTTGCTTAAAACTTTTAAACTCTAGTGAATATATATGCAAATTTTGTTCCAAACAACTGACAAGATTGTATAAAAGAGGGATTTCTTCCCAAATACACAATTATATATATATATATATATATATATATATATATATATATATATATATATATATACATGCATGTATTGATATTGTATGGGTGTATATGTAAATTTTGATATAGATGCAAACCAGGCAAAAGGTTAGATAAATTTTTGCAGTTTACTTAGGCATGAAAATGACAAGAAGCTTCAGATACTGGAACAAAAAACAAATAATTTGACACAAACCTTTAGCTCCATCTGGTATCCTTTCTTGTTGCTATGCACTCTGCTCACCTATTTTTTGTCGTTCTATGATATTCTGCTGAAAAATTTCCTTTACACAATTTTACACGCAAAACTTGAGTCAACACATGGTATGTTTTTCCAGCAATTCCCACTGTTGCCATATGTTGGGGGTCATCACTTTTTTTGTGAAAAAGGGTTTATTTAGTTGAATAAAAAGTATTGGGTGGTGATTATAAAAAAAAAAAAGACTCCATACGGAGTCAGGCTAAAGACCTGGGTGTTGTGGTGTCCTCTCTCTAAAGACTCTATGTTGGACTCTTCTGACTACTATAAGATTAGTAGGAGAGAAGTCCTTGGAGGAATAGTCAAATAGATCAAACGCTGAGTCAACTGACACACACACTCACTAGTCGTGTAATACTCTACTGTTGTGCTTACTGTTTAATATATGATATATCTGCAACACTTGTTTTGTTATTTCTTTAACCACTCACTTGGTCCTAACATAAAGCTTCATCAGAAAATGAAATATGGAGGAGAAAAGAAAATTCAGGTATTTTTATTTTGTGTTGTTTGCTTTTCATTATTTACACAAACAACACAATAGTAAAAATACCAGAATTTTCTTTTCTCCTCCATATTTAATTTTCTGATGAAGTTTATATAGAAGCAAAACATGTTAAATTTATAAACGTTTCCTATTTTGAATCTGACTGAATGATAAGATAAGTAACAAATAGGAAATGTTTAGGAATTTAGCATGTTTCGGTTTTATTAAAGCTTCATCAGAAAATGAAATATGCAGGAGAAAGGAAAATGAAAATACCAAAATTTTTTTTTCTTTATATTTCATTATCTGATGAAGCTTTAATAAAGAAAAACATGTTAAATTTATAAACGTTTCCTATTTTGAATCTGACTGAATGATAAGATAAGTAACAAATAGGAAATGTTTAGGAATTTAGCATGTTTCGGTTTTATTAAAGCTTCATCAGAAAATGAAATATGCAGGAGAAAGGAAAATGAAAATACCAAAATTTTTTTTTCTCTATATTTCATTATCTGATGAAGCTTTAATAAAGCAAAACATGTTAAATTTATAAACGTTTCCTATTTTGAATCTGACTGAATGATAAGATAAGTAACAAATAGGAAATGTTTAGGAATTTAGCATGTTTTGGATTTATTAAAGCTTCATCAGAAAATGAAATATGCAGGAGAAAGGAAAATGAAAATACCAAAATTTTTTTTTCTCTATATTTCATTATCTGATGAAGCTTTAATAAAGCAAAACATGTTAAATTTATAAACGTTTCCTATTTTGAATCTGACTGAATGATAAGATAAGTAACAAATAGGAAATGTTTAGGAATTTAGCATGTTTCGGTTTTATTAAAGCTTCATCAGAAAATGAAATATGCAGGAGAAAGGAAAATGAAAATACCAAAATTTTTTTTTTCTCTATATTTCATTATCTGATGATAAAGAAAAACATGTTAAATTTATAAATGTTTCTCATTGGTTTCCCATACGAGTGTAAAGAGTATACTTATGTATATGCATATGTGTGGGTGTCTATGTAAATGCTGATATAGCTGCACAACAGGCAAGTGTTACTTAAATGTTTGCAGTTTTAGCTAGTCATGAAAATGACAAGGAGCTTCAGACACTGAAAAAAAAAAAACAGATTTCTTACATACGTTGATTTTTTAATATTTTTCTTCATACTTTTTCTTAACTTGTGAGGAGCTTGCTTTAATAATATTTTATCATCCATTCTTTATCTTTGTTATTTTGGGGAGAAAGTTTTACAAATTTTCTTGATTTTTCTTTTATTGTATTTTTTCCGTCTCTGCTTCAAAGACCTCTCACTTTTGTTAGAATTTTCGACAGGTGATGTTTTGTGCCAAAAGGAATGAAAACAGTCTTAAATAAAAAATCAGACAAGATTTCCATGTGATAAAATCTTTCTTTTTTTTTTTCTTTCTCTCTGTTTTTGATACATCATGATATGAAAACCCAACTGAAAAAAAAAAATAGTTAGAAATAGAAAGAAGTGAAGGAACGGACACAGTAGTAAGAAAATTGTAAATTTAGAAAAGCTTAGAGAAAAAAAAATGAAAAAAAGAGTGAAAGTAAAAAGTCATAGTCATAATAAAAGAAAGAAATTAAATGAAAACTCATTAATTAAAAGAATTAAAAGAGTGTGCGAGAGTAGTTAAGAGGAATTTTTTTTTAAGTATAACAGTGAGAAAGAAAGACTAAAACAAGAAAATATAGAAATAAGGGATAATAAATAATGCTGATTTTCAAAGCTAGCAGGCAGACAGACATACAGTCACCACTTAACTCTACCTTTAAAAGATTGATTTATTCCCATCTGGACTTAATGCTGATTTTCAAGGGAACAGACAAGCACAAGCACTCACCACTTGAATAATTTGCATTCAAGACAGACAGGTGGGTAGATCCTTCCCACTTGTAGAATTTACTTACTTCTTACAAACCTTGATTTCTTGTATCTGGCCTTAATGCTGATTTAAAGGAAACAGAGAGGTAAAAGTCCTGATTCTCACCACTTGTAAGATCTGTTTTTGGAGTAAACAGACAGGTTGGTTCTCCAAACTTTTGCTTACCTCCATCTTCCTAACCATGATTTCATCATCTGGCCATAATGCTGATTTTCAAGGCAGATATACAATCCCAAGTGCAAAACCTCCCTGTTTGTAACATTTGCTTTCAAGACAGATAAGCAGATAGACATCCCCCACTTACAGGATTTTTATTTTATCTCCTTAAACCAAGCTTAAACATTTTGAAAGTCTTTTAATAAAGGTTGGAAAATGCGACACTGAAATCCAAATCCATATTGTATTAGTGAAAGCTACCTTCCAAAAGCCAAACAAGGTAAAAAGAAACAGGAAAATTTCATTGGAAAGAAAGAAAAAAACTACCAAATTGCTTTGTGATACCAATCCTCTTGTATGGCAGTGAATACTGGAAAATCTTCCCATAGATGAATAGGAAACTGGAGGTAAAAGAAATGTAAAGAGAAAACTAGAGGCAACAGAAATGCAAAAGGATACTGAGAATTCCATAGATGGAGTTAGTAAACAAAGAGGAAGTCTTAAAAAATAGTAACAAAAAGAACACTTATAATAAAAATCAAGGTAACAGGAAACCACTCCACTATGAACCCCAAGAACATTCATGACTCTCAACAATATTATTATAAAAGATAACAGTGTGGAGGGAGTTAAGCATACTTGAATTAACTTCTTGCCTAGTTAGGAGGGAGATGCAAAAGCATTTGTTAAAATATGTCACTAAGAATTGTTGACACTGCTAGGTAGCCATGACATATTTGGGAAAGCTATTATAATAATCCAGAAGATATACAGCAGCAAACGATCTGCATACTAATATAGAAAATGAGTGCAGTAAATACAAAAAAAATAGAAAGTAGTATAAGGCAAGGATATACCTTCTCACCAGACCTATTCAACCTTTCCTGTGAAGCTATACTGAAAAAATTAAAAGTTGTACCATAATTCATTATCAGTGGCCACAAGCTTAACAGTATAAGATATGTAGATGATAGCAGATACAGAAAAGAAGCTATAGCAACTCTTCCAGAATGTAGTAAAGGAAACCAGAAAGAAACCAGTTGTAAGAAGATAGAATGTATAGTTAACAGTAAAAGGAGCAGGCCAAGATACAAATTGGTGTTACCAAAAACAAGCAAGTACAAAAATTTAAATATCTAGGAAGTGTTTTAATAGAGGACAAAAAATGTGATACAAAAATCTGAAGGAACATTGGGATAGCAACAGATAGCTTTCAAAAGTTAAGTACAGTTTAGAGAACTGGAAAATTTTGATATAAACAAAGAAAAGGATATGAGACCTTTAGGCAATATCAGTCCTCCTATATGGCAGTGAATACTAGACAATCTACTCACAGATGAAGAAGACTTGAAGCAACAGAAATCTGGTTCTACAGAAGGAGGCTGAGAATATTATGGACCGAACAATGACAAAGTTTTAGAGAAAATGGAAACAAAAAGGATACTTAAAAGATAGTTGGAATTTCTAGGATACATAATGAGGAAAGAGGGCTTGGAAAATCTGGCTCTCACAAGATATATTGAAGGGAAGAAGGACAGGATAAAGCAACCCTAATGATCTTGTGTAAATGGTTGTAGGCTCAGGCAAAAATTTCCCATAGACCTTTATAATAATTAGGTTGGGTAGCTGTCTACCACCCTAAATGAGACTCTGCCCTTTGGCATAGCCTCATCGTGGTTCCTCTCTGCCTGGAAGTGGAGAGGTCAATAAGCAAAGCCAGGCAGCAGACCACCTGACTCCTTTGACCTATAATATACTCTGCATATAAGCAGAGTTTGCCAGAACATTAATGGGGGAGATGGATCATACCACATTCTTCCTTGCCTTATTCTTACAGAGGGAAGATATTCCTGAATCAAACAGGAATCCTTTGCTGCCTTCAAGGCCATGGCGTACTACCAGGGGCATGATGAGCTTTCTTGCTAGAAATGGATTTAATCCTGTTGCATTCCTCTAATCTTCTACAAATGGCTTGCTCATCCTCCGAAGTATCAGTAGTTGAGTGGGTTCTCTTTTGTGTAACCCATTTGTTACAACTTGAGGGACCAGAGCTCAAGTGTTCCTTGTAATCTTCAAAAGCGACCATGTTTCTGTTTCTTTATAGTGAGTTGAAGTGTTCTGTGGACAGTCTTTTCTTTGCTTAAGTTTGTAGGTCCTGATTCATCCCCTGCTGGAGCAAATTCCCTTAGTGAAATTGTCTTCCCATCCATCAGGGTAATGGACATGCATATACTGAGGGGTTAGAGTCTAGAAGCTCCACTTGATCTACAAGTGGTTCATTCTTATTCAGTCACATGTGTCTTTTTAGTAATATCACTCTCAGTTTCAAGAGTCAACATAGTAGGGATGCTCCATTCAAACTTCTAGGAAATGGGAGGAATCGTTCATGAGGTGTTGCATTAGTGGCAGTGCATAGCATCATTCTAATTGCATGTTGGGTCTCTGGAAGTAGTTGTTCCCAATTCTCTAGAGCTACCCCTTTATCAGCAGTTGCTAGTTGAACAGTTTTCCAAATTATTCCATTATACCTCTCACACTGGTCATTACCTTGAGGGTTATAAGGGGTTGGTCTACTTATGGTTATTCTTTGCTCTTGTATGAACCACCATATGTGTTCAGACATAAATCAAGCCTCTCTGTCCAAATGAATATACACAAGTAGCCAGAAAACAGCAAGAAATGAGCAAAGTGCTTGTATGACCGTTGTAGCAGATACATCGAGGCAGGGTATTGTGAAAGGAAACCGCAAATATTCATGAGTTATTGTCAGCATATGTTTGTTAGTTTTTTTTTGACAAAAGTGATCCTTTAAAATCAAAAGTGATTCTTTCATAGGGTTCTGTGGCTTTTATAACCTTGCTGGTGTTAGGATGGTAAAACCTAGGATTATTTTTAGCACAAGTCTTACATAATTTGGTAATTTCTTTCACATCCTCTACTGAGTAGAGTAGATTTTTGATTTTTGTCATGTGAACAATGAGTGTAACACCTGGTGCCTGGGTGGCACAACTCTATGTGTAGTTTCTTTAACTTTTTCTTTGTAAGCAGCTGAGCTACATACATGAAAGATGGTGTCCACAGTTGCGTTTTCTTTACCAGTGTGGTATGTTATGTCAAACAAGTAACACAAGAGTTCCATTCTTCACCTGGCTATATTCTCATTTATAATTTTTCTTGTTGTTTTCAGGTTGAACATGAATGAAACTGATTTTTGGTGTGTAATTAGTTTAAAATGTCACCCGATCAAATAATACCTCCATTTTCTCAGCAATTCGACAGTAGTATAGGTTTCTTTCTCTGATTCTTATTTAGACTGGGTTCTGAAGAAGAAGGCCATGCGCCTCTATGACTGTCTTAAAGAGTTGGCTATGGTACATTCTGAGGCATCTGACTCTACTAACAGTGTATGATTGGATGTAATAATGACTGTATTCACTATGCCCCTCTTTAAATCATTAAATGCTTTCTCTGCTATGGGAGATAATGGGAAGTTTGATACTGTTGTTAGAGGGTTGATTTTGTCTAAAAAGGACAAAATACAATCTGCATAGTGTGTGAACATTCCTAATGCATGGCACAGAACAGGTAAATCTTTTTGGGACCAGTAATCTTCTCGATCGGGTTTTATGTACCCAAGTAATTAGAAATTTTTATGTCTAAAATAATATTTGTCTTGGTTAAGCATAAGCTTGAACTTTTAAATAGCTGCCATGAATAATTTTAGATTTTTGTTATGTTCCACGCAATTATTCCTGTAAATAGTTACATATTTGATGTAAGCATTGGTGCTTTGCAGGTTCTCTTTTGACATTATCTTATCTATCACTCTTTGAAAAATAGCTACCCCATTAGTCACACCAAACAGTATTCTGTAAAGTTGATAGAGTTTGCAGCTAGCCTCAAAGGCCATATAGGCTTTATTACCTGGCCTTATAGCTACATGATGGTAGGCACTTTTAAGGTCCAGAGTACTAAATAGGCTGTTTGGGGCTGTTTTCTCTATGATATCATCTATTCTTGGCAGAGGGTAGGCATCCAGCAAAGTAAACCAGTTTATTGTTTGGGAATAGTCACTTACCATTCACTTTTTTCTGTTCTCAGATGAGACTACAAGAGATTTTGCTCTCCATGGTGAATGGCTGGGTTTGATTATTCCTTCCTTCAACATATGAGTAACTTTGGTTTAGATAAATAATTTATTCTACTCAGTGTTTTACCTAGATTTAGTAGTTTCCAGTTTACAATCTGGTGTTAAATTGTTGAAGAGACATGAGTACGGCATTCTCATCGATGCTTGGCCACAGACCTTAAAGGGTGGCTTAGAGCCTCTGACAGGTTGTTTTACTAATAATGTTGGTGTAAGAAGTTGTGCCCTAATATTAGTTCACTGCATATATATTTCATTAGTAGCCATCTTACTACTTGGTATAGAGTAGCCTTTACTTGTAGAGTAACTAAACAGTATCCAAGGAATTGTCTTGAAAGAGATGAGCTAGACATCACCACTTTGCTTAGGCACAGGTAAATTTCCACAAATTTAGTTTCAAAATGCTTATGTTCAGAAAGTTTTCTGTGCTTCCCGTGTCAGTCAGTGCTCTTAGTGGATGTTCATTAGCAATGATTTGTATAATTGTAGTTGATAAACAGCCAAGTATATCCAGTGATGTTGAACAATTTGCCATTTTGCTCCCCTTGTTCTTACTTTGACAAACTTTAGCTCAACGTTCGTGTTTTCTGCATGTATAGTATTTGTCCCTTCTAGCAGGGCATAATGACCCTGGAGAAAAAAAATGTGCACTTACTTAAGGCTGATATTTTCAGAGAGTCTAGCATTTTATACGATTAGGAGGCCAAAATAGGTGGAAAGGTCTCTCATATTACTGCAACTGTATTGTAATTTTTAGCATTTTGTTCTGCTAAATCTAGTACTCTTGCCTGGTCATAGGCCTGTTGTAATGTTCAGGTGCTGTTTTTGAATATTCTTTGTCAGTTATCCATGGACTGTAGCCCATTTATGAAGGCATCTTGGATGAATTCAGCTCAATATTGTTCCGCTAATACTGAAGAAAATGTACAGTCCTTAGTTTTATCAAGGCTTGATAAAATCCGTCAATGGAGTCTGAGGGCAGTTGATGCCTTGTAGCCAGTAAATGCCTAGAAACCATTTCTTTTTAATGTAGATCCTCACCAGTATTGTTTAAGTCAAATTGTACAAAGATATGTCTGTGAAATACTTATAAACTTGTGTTGAGACATATTTAGTGAGATAGTATAGCTTATTAGAACTTTGTTTGTACTATGTGCTCAAGAATTTCATGAAAGTTACTCTCCAGTAATTATGATATTCCAGTTTGGCATCAGATGCATTGGGCTCAGTAATAAGTTTCTCTGGACAGAGTGAATTAGTCATTTTCAAAATGGTTAACAATGAGAGTATATCAAATTGTTGTAGAATTGTTTTAGTCAATACATATCAGTTAGCTATAATATACTTGGTATTTACCTAAGGTCTCACAAAGCAGGATATGGCACAAGGCTGGTTTAATATGGGACTTTTTGAGCTTGTAGGCCCTGTATACATGCGTTTGAGTAGCTGTCTACCTCCCCAGACAAGACTCTGCCCTTCAGCATAGCTTTGTCTGGATTCCTCTCTAGCTCTGGGCAGAGATGAACCCAGACGAGGAACCCAGCGGCAGAGAGGTTGACTAGCAGAGCCAGGCAATGGACCACCTGACTCCTTTGAACTTTAATATACTTGGTATTTACCTGAACTCCCCACAATGTGGGATGTGGCACTTTCTGAGCACTTGGGCAAAAGTTCCCTACTGACCATGCATGCATGTGGTTGGATGGCTGTCTGAATCCCCTGACGAGATTCTACCTGTAGGCATAGCCTTGTCTGAGTTCCTCACTGCCCAGAGATAGAGAGTTCAACTAGGAGAGCTTTGATATACTCTGCATACCAGCAGGCTTCTCCTGTGTGCTGGACTGATCCATTAATGAGAGAGATGGATCATAACGCAAATACAATAAGTGAAAATTATTAAAATTAAAAAACTCAAAAGTAAGTAAAATAAATAAAAAAATATGAAATCATTCAAATTGAAAAATAAAAAAAACAAAATAAATATAAATGAAAAATAAAATAAAAATAAAATAATAAGTAAAATAAAACTAACTTGTAAAATAGGTAAAAAATAAATATACTAATGATCATACTTATTATAAAACCCAGGTTGTGTGTGTGTGTGTGTCTGTTCATTTATATATTGGATCGGATTTCCTACATTTTTCAACCGATTTCAACAAAACTTCACAGGACTACGTAAAATTACCTTGCGGTGGTTCTGACAGTGCCAAAAATTGGAAAAAACACAATTGTTTTTTAACGAAATCAACATTTTTGAACCGATTTCAACAAAACTTCACTTTTTTTTGGCAGGTAGTGTTTCTTATTGTCTTGCACACTTTTTTCTTTATTTTTACAGACAGAATGCTTTAAAAATTCCATTTACAAGACAATTGTTTATAATTAAATTCTATTCAATCGGTAGACTCATAATGATTGAAAACAATGTTTTTGTTTGAGTTTGGGTTTGACTAATTCATAAAAAAAAAAAAAAAAAACTAATTAAGACATGCGTGTCTGTCAACCTTAAACAATAATATTTGTCAATTTTATTTTTCAGTCTTTATGATGGTCGATACTTGATCTATCTCTTACTGTTACATCCCCGGGCAATGCCGGGCTCTACTGCTAGTATAAAATAAAAATTAACAAAACAAAAAGTGAAATAAATATAAAATAAATAAAATGATAATAAAATAATAAATAAAATAAAAACTAAAGTAAACTTTCCAGACAAATTTATTCTTTATTCAACTTTAAATTTAAATGCAATGTCAATCACTATCTACTATCGTCAAGATTACTCTTTTCTCTTCCCGCTCGTTATTAATGTTTCTGTTCCTAATTCTTTCACTTGCTGTAACCCCTTGTATCATAGTAGTTTTTTCTGCCTTAAATGGAGTGAAACCATTTAAAAAAAAATATATAAAATAAATAAAAATAAAACAAATAAAAAATAAATAAAATACTAATAGATATAAAGAAAGAGAACAAGAAAACTGATGTAAAAGAAAGGGAAACAATGATAGCATAAATATATATATATGGCACATATGTCATAACATATATAACATAAATATGAAGGATTTAACTTGATAAGGTGAGGCAGAAAGAAAGACATGAAATATTTGAAAAACAACATGAAAAGAAGGGAGTAGGGTAGAATAAGGAGAGGGCTAAAGAAAAATGAGTGACAGAAGAAGAGGGAGTGAGAAATGTCTGAAAGTCTATGAAAAGTAATGAAAGAGAAAATAAAGATGTGTGGAAGCTAATAGAGGAAAAAGTATGAAAAGGATAAAATTCAGAGAGGAGAAATGGAAAAAAAAAAAAGGAGAGAAAAAGAGAAAGAAATGAAAGTGAGAAATGGAGAGGGACACAATTCAGACATGAAACAAAAATAAAATAAGATAATAAAATACTTAGAAATGAAAGGCAGAATAGCAAGAATACGAAATATATTTGTGAGAAAAAGGGAGAGAGACTGAATGCTGGTCAAGATGAAGAAAAAACTTGAGCCAAACGAGATGAGGTTCTACAGAACGATGCTGAAAATATTTTTGACAGAACATGTGAGAAACAATGAAGCTTTAAGGAAATGGAATCAAAAACAATACTTTAACTTGGAAATAGAAAAAATTGGCTGAAATTAATGGTACAAATAATGAGGAAAAAGGGCTTGACAAATTTGACACTCAAAGGACATACTTAAGACAAGAGGAGCAGAGGGAAACATCAAGAGGACAAACATTACTTAGGGCTACAAAAGATAGGAAGTTGTGGAGAGCCATGATCTCCAATGTCTTGAAGTGACTTGGAAAAGAAATAGAGTTAATAAACTGTAACAAATGTGAAAGGATTGAACTAAAATGGTAGAAAAGAGGAGCTTATGAATGACACACACACACACACACACACACACATATATATATATATATATATATATATATATATATATATATATATATATATATATGTATATGTATATAATATCAAATCTGTAGGTGGAAGGGATTATTCCAATGGAGTTTTTTTAATATAACAATATTAGAAACTTTAACTCCATAATGGGAGCTCAATGTATAAATTCATATACAGAGCAATATAAGTAAATAATAAGGAAAAGGCTTAATTAGTCATCATATAATCAGATATAAATTTATTCCCACAAGCAAAAAGTGCAATAAAAGAAACTGTTAGCACAGAACTTATGATTACAATCTTGCCATTTCGACTGTAATATATATATATATGTCCATACTATATATATATATATATATATATATATATATATATATAAAGAGAGAGAGAGAGAGAGAGAGAGAAAATAAGAAAGAACCATTAGGTTAATAATCCAAAGTTCTTTAGTATTTTTGTTTTTATTTTAAAAAACAGTGCTTGATACAACAGTAGAGCCTATATTATAATTATTTTTTTAAAACATATGATTTCACGCTACATAAGAGTTCTCATGTTTCAAAAACAGAAGCTAAAACTTCAATTTCATTTATAGAAATTAAATTAAATTAAAGCACCTAGTTCTGTTTCATCCTCAAGTGAAGATTGTGTTAAAAAGTGAAACAGATTGTTAGCACACAGTGTTGACTTCAATGTCCACTTTTATTTTTACATATGCTCTATTTTTGATATTGAGCACTTTTAATCAGAAATATAGCACACCTTAAAATTATATTTTTTATATTTATACAGTTAACATTTTTCTCTTAAATGGATGTTTTTAATCCAACATTATTTCTTATACTTATAAACATTATTTTTCATCGATACATCCATTTTAGTTGGCATCCCTGTATTTTATTTTTTTTAAACATTGAAGCTAGTAAAAACTTGTATCCCTTTTTGCCATCAGGGCAACCTCTCCTATAGCCAAAGTCTCCTGTGACCAAATTGGTAATGGTATATATATATATATATATATATATATGTCTGTGTGTGTGTATGTATAATAATCTAAAGTGTTCAAGAGACAAATTAGAAACAGGGAGAGAGAATAGGTGGGGAAGAAAAAAAACAGTTTTAATGAAGTAGGAGAGTGAGAGAAAGAAAGAAAGGTTAAAAAAAGGAGGGATGAAAATTGATTGAAAGTGGTAGAGAGAGAAGAAAGAAGCAATTTTTTGTATGCCTCACATTGCAAAAGTAAAATGATAGAAAAAAAAAGAAGAATGTATGGGAAAGAACAGCAAAAGAATGCATTTGAAAGAATAAGTAATTTTTAGTAATAAAAGAAAAAAAAACAAGAGATTTTAGATATGTGCAAAAATCCCCAAGTGCCATTTTTTTTTCAAATCTAGAGAATGAATGCACAGTAGATTTTTCTTTTTTTAAATAAAAAAATTACTGGAGACATTTGCACATATCTACTAGAAATATATTTTCATGCTTATGAAAATAGTTAACTAAGTAAAAATCATAAAGAAAAGTAAATAAGTGAAGTCTTTTTATGCATAAGCAATCTTTGTAACAATTCAAGAATTTAGGACAGGTGAGTTAAAGAGATTCTTGTATATTTTTGTGTTTATCTAAATATCAACTCAGTGAAATAACAACAAAATTCATCAGCTGTAGAATACAAAATTAGACTTGAATATCAAGTTTACTTACTTGATAAGTAAAAGGTCAAAATACCCCTGCAGATAAGTTAGGCTTAGCTAAACGTATTTGCTTTTTGAATGTTTATTTTCTTTCTTGTATTACTTTTCTCTCAACAAATTTGTTGGAATTTAACATATTCAACTTTCAAGGGTATATCTTGAGGGAGAAAAGAAAAAAGGAATGATATATTAAAATACCAACAGGCCATAAAAACTCCTGTGCTTCACCGAAAAAAATAATCTGTAAGGTACACTATGAAAATGGTAACCTTTAGTTTATAGAAAGGTACATTTTTTAATAAATTTGCAACTCTTGTAACTAAAAAAAAGGGATTCCTAAAATAACGATTTCTACTGAAACCCTTTTTGTTTGAAAGTATTAAAATTTTATCCAATATGCTACAAAACCAAAATATTAACTTGAGAAGTTAAGTCTTATTCTTATCAAATCTAGACTCTCGTATGGACACCATGCATGGCATCCAACTCATTCAGAAATGTCAAACCTATCAAGAATATACAACTGCTTTCTAAGTTCAAAGATTAAAAATACCTTCAAGTGAATCTGTAGCCTTTAAAGACTATCTTTCATCAAAGTTCATAGACTGGTGCTACAGAATCACAAATAAAGGACTTTACCAAATAATAGAAAGCACATCACTTGAAGACTTCCAACATCAGAAACAAGAAAAATGGATAGCACATATAATTAGAAGAGAAAATAATAACATAATCAAGATAGTTAGTAAAGCAACAAGATAGTTAGTAAAGCAACAATATTGTATCCAATATATATATGTTTGTTTAATAGCATATCAACTCCTTATGGGTCACTTAATTTTATTTTTCCTCCAAGCTTTGGTGATTTTTTTCAAAAATATATCTCTGGTATTTTTGAATATTTTTACTATGAAAATGTATTGCTGGTAATTTTTTCTAATGTATTTTCATGTTTTCACCTGAATTTGGGGGTTCACTATTTGCTCATAGATGGGACCCTAACAAGTAGTACCACCCTAGGTCAGGGTGGACCTGGAAACAGCAGTAATTAAGAAGTGGTTCCACACTCCTCAATGCCTCTGATCAGGAGTTTTTGAGGAACATGGAACCACCTCTTAATTGCAGTTGTTCTGAAGTTCAGATCTCAAAACCTCCTGATCTTGCTGCCAAATGTAGTTTACCGTCATACTTATAATGAGTAAGGAAGAATACTCTCATTAGTACCAGAAAGAACAGTAAAAGTTTGTAGATTGATGAAACCTATTTCCCTGAAATCTATAAATTTTCAACTGGTGATAATACTTGGACACTGAATGCCAAATGTTTTCTAATAAGGAAACAGCTAACCTCACCATTACCATTAGCTTTAAACTTTTGTTGAGAATATGATGGATAGAACATGTGAGCAATGAGCAACCTCTAAATAAAATTGGGAACTAGCAAGACAGTCATACTTAAAATCAGAAAGAGCTGAAATTTCTGGGATGCAATATGAGGAAAGGGAGATTGGAAAATTTAATACTCACAAGACATAGTGAAGGAAGAATGGACAAAGGGAAACCACAAGCAATTTAACTAATGAGTTTATGCAAATGGATGACAGAGCAAGGCATAAGAGTAAAGAGTAAAACATTACTTAGATTTACAAAGGACAGGAAGTTGTGGAGATTTATGATTGACCACATCTCTAAAGGATACAGCAAATAAATGATGATGAGGATTAAACTCTTTGGTGAGTATTGTTCATCCTATCTTCTCTATACTATACAAACAGATGTATTTATTTCCAACTGACCAACTTTCTATGATTCAGGAACTAAATTGATATGCAATAAGAAACTAAGATACCGTTCTTTTTCTGTTATTTGCTGTCAGCCTTTAGGATGTGGGCAATCATGGATCTCCAAAACTTCCTGTCTTTTGTTGCTTTAAGTAACTTTTAACTCTTTGCCCTACCTCTTTATCCTTGTTCTGCCAGTCCTGGGATATGATGATAAACTACATCCAGCAGCAAGACCTCTGATCAGGAGATTGGAGGTTTTGAGGAACATGGAACAACCTCCTAAGTAATTGTTTCAATGTCCATCCTGACCTGGGGTGGTAAAACCTGTTAGGGTCCCAGCAAGTAATGAAACCCCAAACAAAAATAAAACACTATGAAAGCATAAAAATACATTTTTATAGTAAAATTACCAGCAATACATTTTATATTGTAAAATGGCCAATATCTATTTATAGTAAAATGACCAGCAATACAATTGTATAGATTTACCAACAATACATTTACCTGTAGTTGAAAGCATACAATTAAGTTTAAAATATGTTTTGTTGAAGCCATAAATTTCCATTTAAAATATTTAGATTTCAGTATTAAGTAACCCCTAGAGGTTTATATAGTGCTAAAGAAAATCAACCAACGAACAACCAATATAAAAGAACTCTTTCTTGACATTAATCCATATAATATCCTACAATTTCTTAAAGAAATCAAACTGTATTCTAAAATATGACTTCAACAAAATTAGAACATAAAACACACATATCACCGCTTCTAGTAATCATGTGCACACAAACATGTATAGGCACAAAAGCTGAGTATCATCTACCATGTATTCAATTGTGAAAGCAGAATAACATATGCTGTATTTTATTACTTTAAAGATCCCCAAAATTAAATTTTAACATTAAATGATCCATAAGCAATTGATATGCCCTTAAACAAACAAATCCTTGTTCTGCTAGTCATTCACAGAAACTCATTAAGTAGGTTACTGATTCCCCAACCCCAGCTCCTCTTGCATTCAATATGTCCTGTGAGTGATAAATTCTCCAGGTCCATTGTCCTCATTCTGTATCCAACATTCATTTCCATACAGGTGATTATATATCACATAGCATGTCAGCACACTTTTCTTTGTTTATAATGAAATTTTCCTATCTCTTAACACTTTATTTCTGAAAGATATCTTTTGCTATTCCTATGCATCTCTAGATGTCTGTGTCATATCTTTCGTCATCTTCCTACACTAGCTGGATAGCTGAATTTCTGTACATGCTTGATT
The DNA here is from genome assembly GCA_963932145.1 of Acanthosepion lycidas. Taxonomy (NCBI): domain Eukaryota; kingdom Metazoa; phylum Mollusca; class Cephalopoda; order Sepiida; family Sepiidae; genus Acanthosepion; species Acanthosepion lycidas. Next base: position 46,144,010 of record OZ010583.1, read on the forward strand.
TTAATGTCCCCAGTACATAACTTGCATCTTGGGTTTGTTTTTTTGTTTTTTTTTTGCTGTCTTCTTACAGTTAATAGTCTTTTCTGCTCACTTTGCTGCATTGTTTAGAGGTTTTTGAAGATTTTCTTTCAGAATCTGCTTAATAGTTAGTCCTTTCTTCTCACTTTTCTTTGCTACATACATTTAAGTAATATATATATATATATATATATATATATAAGTGAACATGGAAGTCAACAGTTAGAGGCGACAATCTGTTTCATGCTAGATGTAATCGTCAGGCCATATATATATATATATATATATATATATATATATATATATATATATATATATATAGTTAGTTTATGAAAAACTAGGTAATCCGTATGGGTAAAACTAAGGAGGATAAAATCCAGAGAGCTCAATATAAATCCAGAGCAAATAATTTAAATAAAAACAGACCACTTTAAGGTTCCATGTAATAAATTATTTCACCACAGCCCTTTTAAAGGATTGCGGATCATCAGAATTTACTTCCAAACAAAAAATGAAAAGAAAATTTACACATTTTTGACGGGCCGTATTAAACATATGTAAATTAATAAAGTGAGTGGGGAGTGAGAAGACATGAGTGAGTTAGCAGATATTGACACATTTAAATGGTTAACTTTAACGGAAGTTATATATTGATATCAAAGGGGTAGAGAAGAAAAAACCCATAGAGAGAAAAAGAGAGAAGGAAGTTATGAGAGAAGGTGTCACTAATTTTCTTTGTAACAAACAAAAAAAAAAAGGCTAGAAACAGATGCTGTTGTTTTGTTTTACTTTGAAAGTGTTATTTTGGGGGTTCATAAAGATTATAAAGTTTGATATAAATTTGAATGTCTCTAAACTGTCTACATGTTTGTGAGTGATTTAAATTTTTTTAAGTTAGCCGTTTAAATGTGTCAGTATCTGCTAACTCACTCATGTCTCCTCTCTCCCCCTCACTTCCTCACTTCGTTAATTTACATATGTCTAATACGGCCTGTCAAAAATGTGTAAATTTTCTTTTCATCTTTTGTTTGGAAGTAAAGTCTGATGATCCGCAGTCCTTTTAAAAGGGCTGTAGTGAAATAATTTATTACATAGAACCTTAAAGTGGTCTGTTTTTATTTAAAATATATATATATATATATATATATATATATATATATATATATATATATAGTGAGGGTCACCATTTACAAGGTCTGGGGGCCACTTGAGATAGAGGGTTGCATTAGAAGGCCATTTATGTGTATAGGTGAGGGAGATAATGATTACCCCTAGCCTTCAATAGGTTAAGATGGTATTGATCAAGGAAACATCTTGTTGGGAGTTGATTCCACAAGGCAGTTTTTCATGAGAAGAAGCTACTCAAGTCGAACTTACTTCTCACCAATGAAATACAGAGGGAATTTGGGTGGTTTGCTACTATGTAAGTGCCATGGTGTGTTCTTGACATGAAGGTTTGCCTTGGCGGGACAGGGGAATGAACTCTGTCTGAGCACTTTCTATAGAAATAACAGTAGAGCAGCAAGAGACTTGCCATATCCCACCTGTGTGAGAGGGGTTGAAGGGTAGAGAATAATTTATCACCTACAAAAGATATTACCATGGTTGTTGCCAGGGGAGCGGTTCTTCAAGCCTTCGTCCTTAACTTTACCTATGAACTTAGTCAAAAAATAAACTTTCATTCTTAGATGTTCTCATAGAATACATCAATAACACTTTCATCATATCACATCATTATATAAAAAATCCACCAGCAAAAACTCGTACCACCTTAACTTCAAAAGCGAATGTCCATTTAAGTACAAAATAGCAGTAATAAAAAAACTTCCTAAAAAGAGCACACCAGAATTCATCCTCTCAACTACTCTTCCTTAAAGAACTTTATAATGTTAAATAAACACTAATCAACAACGGCTTCTCTAACCACCTTATAGACCACCAAATTAGACTATTTCTCCCCAAAGTATGCAATAACGATAGTGAACACACAGTCAAAAATTACATATACATTTATTACAAAAACCAAATGCACATTAACTACAAACAAGACAAATCTTCGCTAAGACATATTATAAAGAAATACACTACCCTAATTGACCTGAATAAAAAAAACAAATTAATTATCTACAATAAAAAAAATTTAAGACAGTCAACCTTATCCTCAAAAATAACAACACACCAGCTAAGTCAAAATTACAAAGAACGAACATTATCTATGAGTTCAAATTCCTCTTAAGGAACTGCGTTCCTGATCAAACCGGACTCATAAATAATTACATCGGTTATACAACCACATGCTTATGCAGACATCTTACGTTACACCTATCTGATCACAGCTCCATTAGAACCCATTTAAACACACACACGAACTTACCAGACCTCATTAGAAACATACTAGTAGAAAACACAAATATATTAACTGCATCCACCTGCAAAAAAAAGACTAAAAATAATGGAAGCTTTAATAATAAAAAAGAAAAGGCCAACTCTTAACAATATTAACTATGAAGAAAGCCACAATGTGCTAACCGTATTCGGCAATTAAAAGCATCCCTATCACACACTAATACATACACAGAATGCACACACTCAATTAAATTGAAAAATCGAATCATCCTTGATAATGGCTAAAGGTATAGCCGAAAGCACTCAGAAATATAAAACATTTGGTCAGTTCTTACACACCCTTTGTCCAGAAAAGAAAGCTCTTGTTCAAACACAAGAAAAATTAAATAAAAAGCTTAACCATAGTGCCTTGTCTGTTGTTTTTAATGAAACATACACACATACATACACATATATATATATATATATATATATATATATATATATATATATATATATATATATATATATATAGATATATATATATATATAGAGAGAGAGAGAGAGAGCAACAGCTTGAAGCAGAAGCTTATGAAGATTTATTTGACTAATACAGCTTTATTTCTGAAAATGATTATTTTATTATAGTGGAATAGTCAAAAATGTGAGGGGAGATGGGATGTGCTTATTTTATTGCCACAGACACACACACACACACAGTGACATATATATATATATATATATATATATATATATATATATACGTATTTAAAAATGTGTGTCTGTCTGTCTGTAGTTACACCAACATAAACTGATACCCAAAAAGATGGAATGTGGACCACAAAAATTTTTTACACTTAATTTTACTAACATTGTTCTAGTACATCAAAAATTATATATCATTTTTAACCATACATACATACACACACACACACACACACACATGTATATATATATATATATATATATATATATATATATATATATATATATATAAAGTTTTAAAAAAATTAAATAAGCATGGCAGCCAAAAAGTAAAAATGAGAAAAAACTCAATAGGAATACTTATCTGAATCAGTGAAAATAACCAGACCAGAAAATCCAAAACACAAAAATATAATTCAGAAATGTGTGGGAACAAAATCCAAGACTGGAGAGACAGAGAACTTTACTATGACTATTAATTTTATACACAAAAAATATCCTCATACTAGTTTAAGGATTATATATATATATATATATATATATATATATATATATATATATATAATTCTTTCATGTTGGATTAAAAATATGCTCCACTAATTCCTAACAAATTATTTTGTTAATGATGTGGATATTAAAATAAATTTATCACATATGGACTTTTCAAGCAGATATAAGCCATTGAGAAGATCTGAATGTGAAAATGTGCATTCCTTAAAAAAACAAATGATAATTGAACCTCACTGAATTGTGAAGCTCTCTGTGGCTGGTTGTTCTAATGCACCCAGTGTCAAATGGTAGTCTCCTCTACAAAGGTGGATGGATGTCTGAACCCAACCAGAGGGTACATCTTTTTTAAGAATCTTCATTGTACAGGATGATAAATATAATTCATATTATTTAAAAAAAATAAAATACCAACAGTACATCCTCTCAAAGACATGTATCCACTATATATAATGTTTAAAATAATGTGAAAAAATATTTATATGTGAGTATATGTATATCTAATTTTTAAAAATTATTTCACCTCAAGCAGGGTGATAACAACACTAGGACACAAGGGGTCACAGTGAATGAAAGTGAATTAGGTAAGGAAAAGGAGAATAATAGGGCAGAATTCAACAAGACATTAGATAGTGATTGACATTGCATTTAAATTTTTGAAGATTGTAGATGGCAGGAAAGCAAGAAATCAGAATAGAGTTCCACAGGGAAGAATTGTGAGAAAAGAAACTATTAGGATAGATCTGACGGTTTCATCTAGTTAATTCTTAGTAAAACAGTGACACCTAGTTGCCAATCTAGCTGCACACATAAATTCATGCAGCTGAGGCACTAAGAACAGCTCATCAGAACAATTTTCATGAAAAGGGAAGTCGTGTCATATTGATGGGAAAGTGATTGAAGTTGAGATGCCAGGTCAAGATTGATAATATTACAGACCTTTCTTGGACTTTTGTCAAGAATCTCGAGGTATAT
>OZ010583.1:46153539-46158539 GCA_963932145.1 Acanthosepion lycidas
GATATTTCATCATTCTAAAGAATAACTTTGTCATCAGTGATGATAAAAAAGAAGGATATTTCATCATTCTAAAGAATAACTTTGTCATCAGTGATGATAAAAAAGAAGGATATTTCATCATTCTAAAGAATAACTTTGTCGTCAGTGATGATGAAAAAGAAGGATATTTTATCATCCTACCATCATCATTTCAAAAATGACCCCTCCACCACAAGAGAGTTAGTAGAGTAGTGTAGATTAGGGTACTCATAGCAGTGTTAGTGTAGATGAGTAGACAAGAGTACAGAAACACATGTCTGCCAGCACTCTCGGAAGATTGAAAACAGATGATTTCGAATGCATCCTCACAAATGAAATTCTCAGAACAAAACCAAGTAAGAAAGAGACACTGAGAACATTGTTACACACACCATACCAATATTCTGTAATTCACATCACAAAAAGAAAATACAAATGTTTGTTATTTATGTCAACATATATCTCAAGTTTTTTGTTGTTTTTATCATTGTTCGTTTTATGCATTTTAATTTCTGTCCTTAATATCAACCTTGTTATAGTCAAGAAATAATAATAATGGGGAAACTAGTATATCAACACCCCAACATTACCTATCCTCTTACATACCCTTTTATTCCAGATCTAAGAATATCTTCCTCTATTCATATCTATCTATCTATCTATCTATCTATCTATCTATCTATCTATCTATCTATCTATCATTATTAGACTTATGTTCTTCAAAGCAATACTCATACAGCAAAACAACAATCTATAAATAAAAACAAGTATGATTTAAGAGTCTGCATCCTCAAATGTATATAAAAAATAAATAAAATAAACACAAACACATGTCACACCTTGCCCATGTCACTACACCCTTTGCCCATGTCACTACACTCACCAGTTCTACAAAATTCACCATTCGTCTTTACCTACTCTGACTTGAAAATGTCAAAATCTTGAACCAGCTTTCTTGCAAAATAAACTTTGAAGATTTTCTGATTTAATTTCCTCATTATCTGCTAAGGTTTATTTTTAATTTGAAAATGTCAATCAATAAAATTAATTGACCCAAAATGTCTGTTGTCTTTTATAATATTTGCCTTAAAGAACATTTCTTACCTAAATTTGCACACTGTATATATATATATATATATATATATATATATATATATATATATATATACTGTATGAGGAAAATTATTTTCATTATCAATAAGTCATATTATACATATGAATATACAAGTAAATCAATTTGGAAATTTTGGGTTTTGCAGATGGATCAATGTCATCAGAAAAACATTTTATTTCCTAAGAACAAAATCTGTATTAGCTAAAATATATTTAATTAAATTCTTTTTCTTATGATGCAGTTTACCCAAAAAACTTGTAAAAGTAGAAATTTTATTGAATTTTACCAAAACATCTGTCTTTAATTTCTTTTTAGAAAAAAAAATAAAAAATTAAATAGACAGACCTTTCAAGATATTTTATTTTTTTATAACTTTTTTCTACTCAGCATATAAACTACTGTACAGCTGGTTGTAATTTATGAAAAAATTGTCCAAAAGCTTGTAATGTTTTTAGTCCTAATATTTTTCAACCATTGATAGTTATCTAGCTTGTAATTAAGAAAAGTTCTGACCAATTTCATCCTGGCATCATTGGGAAATATTTCTAAATTATAATGCTTCTCAAAAATGGCATCCAGCTTTATGGCAATTTAAAATTTTCATTAAACAATTGAATAGATAAAACTCGTCAGTCAAATTCAATAAGACATTTTTGAATATATATATATATATATATATATATATATATATATATATATATATATATATATATATATATGTGTGTGTATTGATAGAAATTATTAGGAGGATTTGAGATAATCATAATTAATTCATTGAGTTTAGAAGAAACCTTAACAGAATGCAGAAAGCACTGGACAGCTGTTTCATCCTATATTTGGGACTCACCAGCAGTGCGCATCCACTACTGAGAATTGAAACCAGGACAGTTACGACATCATACCAACTGTACCAACGGGCCTTGGTGATGAAGAAGTAACAAATTAGACTTGACATAGCACCACTCAATCACATATTCCATTGTGAAACTCATCTGAGTTTCCCTTACCCATAGGACTGTGCCTCCACAAGCTATGACCACTATCCCCAAGCTGCTCCATCAGTGTGGCTAGACATACTATTGCTTCAAGCTGGAAACAATACCTGACTGATTTGGCATGTCAGAGATCCTACCCCTATAAGATATTGGCAAATGGCAGAGACAGAGAAATGAAGAGCAGTGTATTAATAGCAGCGGTGGCTACTGTTTTGATATTACCTTTTCTGTATAGGACTCAATTGAATAACGAGAGCATAGCATAATGATATATATATATATATATATATATATATATATATATATATATATATATATTAATGTTGAACATAAATTTTTTCCTTGCATGTCATACAACTCTGAGTTTCATCCACAACACATTCTTTAGATATTAATTGATAACTGGCTGTTATGTAATTAAAATTTTGATAAATATACCACCCTATAATAATTGTGAAATAGTCCATATTATTTATGAGTGGTTTTAAAAAATAATAAATGTAAAATAAAAAAATGAAAATTATGTGTAAACAAATAAAAATAAATGTAAAAAACCTTATGCATTAATAAAAATAATAAATTATATATATATATATATATATATATATATATATATATGCTGGACTCTCATCATTTATCAACGTATGAGAGTCAAGCAACTCAGTTCTTAGGCCCTGACAGCCAGACACCTGCACATGTAATTTGATTATAGTGGTGATGGCTTTGTGCAGAACCAACCACATTTTTTGAAGAGCTAAATGTAGTGACCTAGTTCACTATGTGCCACAAGGTCCCCAAATGACCCTTCACAGGTTTTGAATTAAGTTGTACTTCTCCTCGACCAGGTGCCATCCAAGGCTATAGAACCCAGTTTGTCCTTGTATTTAACCATAGCTGGGGGGAAAAGAAGAGGATTCATACCTTTCCCAAGGGTATTAGCACGTGAATGAATATAATGGATTCAACTGGAATTCAAACTCGTCTCTCTGATTCCTCAATCCAAGCCACTATCCATTACTCCACCATGCTTCCTCATACATATATATATATAATGTATGTTTTTTCATTCATCCTCTCTGTTTCATGACTGTTTCAATATTGCACCAAAGAATATTTAGAAATGTGTGTGGCCAAAAGACAACCCTGTTTTATGTCACTTTTGAGGGTTAAAGTGCCTGAGAGGTCTCTGCTGATTCTGAATTGGCCTAATTGCAATTCATGCGGCACAAAAGGTCAAGGAATTACTACAAAAAATTATTATCCTCTATCATTTAGTTTCGACCATCTTTTTCAACATATTTCCAAGGTGATCTAGCACACTGACTCACAAAGAGTGCACAAATATCTTAACTACATTCAATTCCACAAACTTTTGGGCAGCACATGCACACATTATGTGAAATTAACCCTAATTATATGTTGGTCTGTTTGTATCTCTCTGTATGCATGTCTGTACACGCAGATGCGTGTGTGGGTGTAATGCCAGGAGCAACTTTATCTCTGAACTTTGACACCTTCCCAATCCTCTCTTTCAACTGATCATATTTTTTTAATGAGTTTCTTCATTTCACTTTGAATAATTCATTTTTCTCATTTTGATGCAGAACTTATCAGCCTTTATTTTCAATCAATTTTCTGCTAAAAAAATAAAGACCATATATATGTATATATATATATACTTTTATGTATGTACCTTTTATATATATATATATATATATATATATATATATATATATATATATATATATATATATATATATAACCTCGCTTTATCAATAAGAATGTACCAAATGTATTTGTATCTTCTCTCTCTCTCCACACACGCATATATATATATATATATATATATATATATATATATATATATATATAAAGTCTCTGCCCATCTGTTTTTCTCTTTCTCTCTCCCTATATATATATATATCTATAAACTCTCTGTGTGCATATATATAAGTATCACATATTATGTAATAATACTTAAAAATAGCAATATTACATAACAAAGCTATTAGGTTGGTGCAAAAATAATGACGTAATAATGTCGTTTTTTGACGTTAAAAAATACGACATTATTACGTCATTATTTTTGCACCAACCTAATATATAGATATAGAGAAATCTATGAATATGTATGTGTGTGTTTATTTACATGTGGGTGATAAAAATTTGCCAGTCGAATCTTCTTCACAAAATCTGTTCAAATGACTAATCATCAGAATTTCTTATATATATATATATATATATATATATATATATATATATATGTGAAAAATTTCTCAGAGTTAACTTGTAGAAAAAGCAATATTTATAAATGTAAAAGACAATAGGAAAACTGTAATGGTAGCCGACACGTTTCGTCCAATGTGGACTTTTTCAAGGCAAAAACAAAATGAATTTATTAAACAAAGCATTATCTAAATTCTTCCTGTTGCAAAAGACATTTTGTTTTGTTATTATTAGTTACTTTGTTTAATAAATTCATTTCGTTTTTGCCTTGAAAAAGTCCACATTGGACGAAACGTGTCGGCTACCATTACAGTTTTCCTATTGTCTTTTACATTTATAAATATATATATATATATATATATATATATATATATATATATATATGTAAGATGCGATGGATAAATTGTCATCTAAATTACACAAAAATGGAAATAAAACTGACATCTTATCAAAAATTTACAAAAGTTACACAAAAATATCTTGAAATACTAAATGGTAAACTTATTCAATAAAAATAACAATTGGCTTCAACCACAACCTCCAGATGACTTCAGAATCTTCTGCAACTCTTCTGGATGGTCTCTTTGTTTACATTGGTGAATGCTTCCATAATCCTTACCTTCAGTTCATCTTTGGTATTACAAGGA
>OZ010583.1:46163539-46228539 GCA_963932145.1 Acanthosepion lycidas
CAAGAGCTTTGTGACTTAGATATTCAAAGAAATTCTTCAGATATTTTTTTTTTAATAATTTCACCCCAAGCAAGATGGGGAGTGAAAGAGAATCAAAAGAATTTTGTAAAAAATAAGGAAAGGACAATAAATGAATAAGCAGAAGATGTCAATTAATGTTGCACTTAAAATATTGAAGATTGTAGGTGACAGGGAACTAAGAAATCATGAGAGAGTTCCACAGGTGAGAAGTGCAAGAAAAGAAACTGTTACAATAGAAGTGCATCTAGCTAGTTCATCAGTAAAATGGTGAGACCTACTTGCCAATTCAGTAGCATGCTTAAATTCTTGTAGTCAAGGTGTTAAAGAACAAAAACTCATCTAAACATTTACTATGAAAATATTTGTAGCAAAAATTGAGGAAAGCCATGTCAAATTTATGACAACACTCTACTATTTCATTGGTCAGATGTAAGATGTATTTATTTCTCTGTACCATGTCTCTTCAAGAAATGGACAATCATGCCTATCCACAACTTCCCTTTGTAGCTCTTAGCAATTTTTTATCTTTTTACTATCCCTACTCTTCCCTGTTCTGCTAGCCATTTAGCTTTGGGGGTAGGTTAATTACAGCTTTTCACTGTCCTTCTTACCTTTCGTATATCCTGTGAGTGTCAAATTTGAAAGGCCTTCTTTTTTTATCATGTGTCCCAGAAATTTCAACTGCAGATGAAGTTTCACAAGCCTTTCACTACTTCTATATAAAATGTCCTACATTCTTTAGTTTCACCAGCCTTGACCTTCACAGTTAAAATCTACCATTCCATGTACACTGGAACAAATCCTCTCTCTTCCCTTTGTACTCCAAACAACTTCTTGCCAAGTACTACTACTTTATGAAAAAGATTCCCAAGAGGATGCTTCCCCCAATCATTAAAATCTTAACCTCTCTAAAGGGCTAAGATTAAGCATTATCTATCCTACATATCCTTATAAACTGCACTCTTTACCTCCTCCTCTTCTGTGCATCAATCTCAATCAGTAGCCCTCTACCTTGAGTGATTCTTTGACCAATTGGATTGATATTTGATTACAAGTTAGTGAGTCATGCAAATCAAAATTTTCATTGGAGAAAGAAAATGGCAGGCATACATTGATAATTTTGAATCCTTAGCATAAAAATCTTCTGTCTGGGAATATTTGAAATGTTAAGCACTTATATTAAAAGAAATTATTTTTTATAGAAATTGCATTTACTAAATTCTTTTGGTTTTCTGTATGTTTCATTGTAATCCTGAAAAATTTTTTTAGATCAAAATGAGAGATGAGGAACTGTCAGTTTACATTCAAAGCATAAAATTTTTGAAAGACACTAAGAAAAATGGGAAACCTTTAAAAGAAATATCCACCATACAAAATATTTTGAGCAAATGCTAATAGCAATATTATCCATTTCCTAATAAGGAAATATTCATCATTCATTGGCTGAACAGCTAGTACTATTTTCCATTGAAATTTATAAGATCTTTCTAAGAAAGCAATTTTTCATGAAAATAGATGTTATAATGAGCAACTCTGCCAATGTCATCCCACTCCTGAAACTAGCTATTATAATGTGTACATGGTTGAAAAGGAAAGAAAAAACAAGAATAAATGTTTCAACAGCATATATTGACCAATTTTCAGGATATATACATAAATATGTGAAATGGTGACAAAACTGTTGATATGTGGTTCTTTGCTTGACATTGGTAAGGAGAGGCAATTAGGTGTAAGGGTGCTGGTGGTAAGGCAGATGGGGGTGATGAACTTGTTGGAGATCATGGTGGTCATGGCTAGAGAGAACTGGAGTGGATTAGTGAAGCCACGTGGTAGCATGAGTGGGGCGTTGTTGTTGCTATTGATCCATCTATCTTCAGGGTTGAAACTGAGTTCTTTGTGGTTCTGTAGCACCAGTCCACAAGTTTCAAAGAAAGATGATCCTTGCTAAGACATACAGGTTTTATTCCCTTAAAGCCATTTTTAACCATTGATCTTAGAAAGCCATTATATATAGTTGACAGTCATTTGGGTTTAAAAACTGACATTAAAAACAGTATAAAATCTGCTATTATGAATAATTTTTATTTGTCAGGTAAAATACACTTTTTTCAGTGCAACAAACTTATTGATATACCTACATTGATTTCTGTTTGGTTAATATGCATATGAAAAGAAAAAAAAAAAATATATATATATATGGCATGTTTGTCTGAAAATAATTACATCTAAATTCACCTTCATCCCTGCTGTGTGCCTATGGCTTGGGGTAACATCTCCAACTGATACCAAATCAGTTGGGTTTTGATTCTGGCTTGTGGAAATCAGATGTCTAGCCACACTGATGAGCTGTTAAACAGTCTGTGGATGACAATATATATACATGCTCCTGAAAAAATTATTTTGGTTGAGCTCTTTGTGGAAGAAAAGTGAATTTGTAAACAGTGACTGTTACTGCCACTAATGCAAGTTTCTTCATCAAGACGAATCAAGTTCTCTGGTCACTGGTGTGTTTGTCTAAAAATAAATACATCTAAATTGACCTTCATCCCTGCCATGCACCAATGGTTTAGGGGTAAAATCTCCAACTGATACCATATCAGTTGAGTTTCGATCCCGACTTGAGGCAATTAGATATCTAGTCACACCGATTAGCTGTGAAACAGTGAAATAGTCTGTCTGTGGATGACAATATATACATATATATATATATATATATATATATATATATATATATATAAGACAAAAGTGTATATATATATATATATATATATATCTGAGGGACTTTATCAAGGCAAATGTTTGCTTTGATAATGTCTTTCAGGGGATGAAGTACATTGCCTAAGGTAAGTTTTTCTTTTGTTTTTATTTATATTCTCCTTTTACAGATATACTTTATCTGAAATGTTTACACACATTTATATATAAATATATATACGTCATATAGCATGATAAATAAATCTTTTACCCTTATCAGGCAGTGAATTTACCTTTTTAGCAAGTTTAATTTAGACTCGCACAAGGACAACAATAGTGGATCCCCCAGTGAAGATCAATGCTCACCACTTGTAATCATTAGGTTAATGTAGATGACTTATACTATTGCTTTACGTCAATGTTGTCTTCTTCATATTAAGACACAAGGCTACAAGTTTGGAGCACTCGGTGAAGATCCAATTCATTACATTAATAGTTCTCTTCAAAACAAGTATGCTAACCATTGCTCCATGGTGATGCATCAATTAAATAAGATACAATAAAAAAAAAAATTAAAAAAAACACTTCTAAGTCCAGACAAGTTGTTGTTTTGGTTTTTGGCAATTTATCAAATTTAATTTATTTTGCTTTAATTTATTTACTTGCTACTTTGTTCTTTCTGACAAACAGGTCTTTTAATTTTTTTTTTTCCATTTCTAATTAAAAGTGTAAGGTTTGCCTTGCTAAAAGATTGTGTTTTTGTGGTTTCTTTCAGTTTTAGTGTTTTATAATAATAATACTAATACTAATAATAATAATAATAAAAAAAACAAAAAAAAACAAGAAAAATCGATAATTTCAGGTTCTGAAGGAGTCATTAAAATAACAACTTAATAAGTTTTCTCACTTTGAAAATTGTGTGTACTGGTTGGGGATGTGATTGTTATTATTAAATGTCTCCTCATCAGTGAACTTTGCCAAAGCAAATGAAAAGAAAACAAACAAAACTAAATAAGCAAAACCTAGAAAAATAGGTAAATGAATTAATAAGTATATAGATAAATTAATAAATAAATATATAAATAAGGTTTATTACTGGATAATAATGATTGTACTTTTGCAGAAGTTATCTCATGGAGGATGTAATTAAAATTACCTTCCGCACCAGATATTAAAGTCTAATTTAAAACTCTAAAAATATTATTTTGTTAACTGTAAGTGTTACTTATTTTCTGTTAATTTCTGATTAAAAATTTCTGTTTAATTGCAATATCGTAAATATCAAAATATTCTTTTGTGATTTAATTTTTGTTTAGCTTATCAGACATGAAGTTACTGTAAATTTTAATTTTTTACTTTTCATGTATTATATATATATTATATTATATATATTATATATAATATACAGTGTGTCAAAAACTGTGTGTACACTTAGAATGATTCTTTATACAATGATCATATTTTATACTAAAGTACCCCCACTACAAGGCTTGACAGCCACACATAATAGTGAGTTACTGTTAAAATGGTCATGATGAATTAAGTGTATAATACGAGTCAGATGGTAGGTGGTAGAAAGTGAAGATTATACCGAGGATAGTGTTACAGCAATGCTCCTAGTTTAACTAAAAGCAATGGCGGTCAAAATTTACACATGTAATTGACAGATCGTCATTGTTAGTAGAGATGGATAGAAATGGAATAAATTTCAGAAAGGCAATATTTTCATGTCTTTTTATATAACAGATTAATAAATGTGAGAAAATACATTAGTATGCATGGAAAATAAAGAAGACATTAAAATTTAGGAAATGTGAGAGAGTGAGGGAGAATGGATATGTGAGTAAGAGGGTGTGAATGAGTGAGAGAGAGTCTGAATGAGTGTGAGAGAGAGAGTGTGTGTGAATGAGTGAGAGATGATGTGTGTGAATGAGTATGAGAGAGTGTGTTAATGATTGTGAGAGAGAGTGTGTGAATGAGTGTGAGAAAGGAAGTGAATGATTTTAAGAGAGAGAGAGAGTATGAATGTGAGAGAGAGAATATGAATGTGTGTGAGAAAGAGACTGAGTGAGAGAGAGAAAGTGCGAATGAGTGTGAGAGAGAAATCATGAATGAGTGAGAGAGACAGTGTGAATGAGTATGAAACAGTGTGTGTGAATTAGTGTGAAAGAGAGTGTGAGAAAGAGAGAGTGTAAATGTGAGAGAAAAAGTGTCAATGAGTGTGAGAGAGGATATTACTGTGTGAAAAAGAGAATATGAATGAGAGAGAGAGAGCAAGTGTGAATGAATGTGACAGAGAGTGTGAATGAGTGTGCGAGAGAATTTGTGATACTTTCATGTTTTTTTTTATATAACTGAATAAGAAAACATATACTAGTATGCATGTAAAAGAAAGAAAACATTCAAATTTAACAATTATGAATTTACCTGTGTGATACACACATGTGTGCATCTGTGTATGTGTTTGTGTAAGTTCAGTCAGTGTTTGTGTAAGTTCAGGAAAGATATCCCTATTCCTAAGACAAGGTCCCATGCCGGTGTTGCTTCTACTCCATACTAGAAGGAAAAGAGAGAAAACAGGAGTGTCCTATTTTTTATAAATATTTAGCAACACCTTCTGACAGAATCGTGGCAAAGCCACAATAGATAACAATTGACCCATGGGTTGAAGAAAAAATACTGCCATAGGTCATTTAATTAAATTCTTTTGTTTTTAAATAAAGTTACTTAGTAAGTGGGAAATAATTTTTTATTACTTTTCCTATGCATACCCAGTAAATGGCAGCCGAAATATCTATTTCATTTTAAAGCATGCAGACAGGAAAAGCTTTATTCCAATATTAATCCATACCTTCAATGAAAATGATCCTGACTGAAATTATCCAAAAGCGTTCTTGAACAGGAGAATTAGGCATGTGAATTCATTGCTACCTTTTTGCTCAATCCTTGAACAGTACTTGAATTTGCTGTATAGAGATGATAGTTTAGACATTTCTGAATGAGTTAGATGCCTTGCATGACATCCATATAACAGTCTAGGTCTGACAAAGAATATGACTTGAGTTCTTGGATTAATATAGCATCTTTTGGCATTGAACAAAACTCCTTTTATTGCAGAGATATCCACTTTAAAATTTGTGAAGTATGTTTTAATTAATTATTACTTTTTAGACGGAAAGAATATTGCTGCCACATATGGTTCAGTGCTCCTGTTACTTGACTTAAGCTCCTTTATAAAATCCAAAATGAATCAGCAATATTATCAGTCCTGATCTGGCAGCTTGGCTTTAGTCACTTTCCTACTGCCTTAAGGCTACCTTGTTGTGCCTTTTCTATAAATACTTTCATGGTAATTGTTTGAATAAGCTCTTCACTGTGGTACCTAGACTTTTTTAATTTAGGCTTGGTACTAGGCTTACATTTGAGATCTCATCAATTTACATTTGAGCTGGCTAGATATAGCTGTAAATTCTATACTAACAGTTTCTTTTCTTGCTTGTGGAACTGTCAGCTCCATGATTTCCAGCCGACTTTAATCTGCAAAAATTTAAATGCAATGTTAATCACTATCTACTATCCTCCTGATTACTCTTCTCTTCCTGCTCATTAGTAATTTTTTTTCTCTAATTCTTCCTAGTAAACCCTTGTGTCTTAGTGGCTTTACTGCCTTGCTTGGGGTGAAAATGATTAAAACAAAAAAAAAAAGAAAAAGAAAGAAGCTTGCCTCTAATGAATTTAGGAACCATAGTTCTTGATTTGATCATGTTTTTGGCCAAAGTGAATTGTCTTCTGTCGCATATTTTCAAGTATATTGAAACCTTTTAATTTTGTTGGTTTGTTTAGTAGTCCAATATCCTTGCACCACAGTTATAGTCCAAGGTTAGAACCAAGGAAGAACAACACAAACACAAGAGTAGAATAACAAAGATATATTACAACAGAAATATAGTACAAGAAGTTGAAGGTGTAAGTAATGACTGTCCATCTAGTTTAGAGTGAACTAATATTGTCTCGACTCGTTACACCATTCATTCATTATACCTCTTGAGAGACGCAGTATTTATAGTGTCAGGAAGAGTCTATTATCATTATAGAAAATTTTCCATAACACTTATCAATAACTATGAGTTATCTAATGCCAAAATTTAAATATTTTCTACATAATACATAGTGTTACTTACTAATTAACCCATAACTGGGGGTAGAAGAGATGGACCCAAACCTTTACCAAGGGTATTTGTATGTAAGTAAATATAATGAACCCAACTGGAATTAAAACTCAGCTCTCCAATTAACAATTCTGAGCCATTATCCATTACACCAACTGCACATGCAAGCTTACAGCATCTGATATTCCCAAGCACTCACCTATCTAGGTACTGATCAGGCTCAACATTGCTTAACTTCACTGATTGTATGGGAACCAGTTTTCAATGTGATGTGACTGTAGTAAGACTTGCAGTTGTTATTTTGGCATTGAGGATTGACTAGGATATGGCAAGTAAATATGTTTTAAGGGTAACATGCACATTATATTCCACCTGAAGTCATCATTGTATTAGTTTGAGGAATCTTCCAGGTAGATAGTCTTGAGCATGATAAACTACATGTGGCAGCAAGGCCTCTGATTGGGAGATTGGAGGCTTTCAAGTGCATGGAACCACCTCTTAATTACCATTTTTCCCAGGTACCAGCTGACCTGGAGTGGTAGCACCTGAAGTGTGCCATCTATGGACAAATAGTGATTCCCTAAACAAAAAAAAATCACAATGAAAGTGTAAAAAAAACATTTTTATAGTAAAAATACCAGCAGTACATTTTATTTAAAGAAGATAACCAACAATACATTTTATCTGTAGCTGAAGGCATAAAATTTTGTTCAAAATATTTAGATTTTGCATTAAGTAACCAATAGATGTTATATGCCACCAAAAATCAACCAACCACACAATCAAGATGAAAGAAGTTTCATGACATTAATCCAAATAATATCTTACAATTTCTTAAATCAAACTGTATTCTGAAATATAACTCCAACTTAAAACACACATATCGCTGCTTTTAGTAATTATATCTACAGACACATGTACATGCACAAAAGCTGAGTATCATCTACCATGTATTCAATTGTGAAAGCAGAACAACATATATAATATTATTTCAGCCTTAAATAACCCATATTTGTTTGTCACTAAATAAAATCAAACAACCAAACAACTATGAAAGAACTCTTTCATGACATTAATCCATATATCTTACAATTTCTTAAATCAAACTGTATTCCAAAATATAACTTCAACAAAACTACAACATAAAATACATATATCAGCATCTCTAGTAATTATGCCCACACAGACATGTATATGCACAAAAGATAAGTATCATCTACCATTTATTCAATTGTGAAAGCAGAATAACATATCATATTTTTATTATTTCAAAGCTTCCAAGAAAATTAAATGTCAACATTAAATGACTCATAAGGAGTCAATATGCCATAAGACAAACAAATCAAGAGGTAGAGAAGAAGAAGGAGGCAATACCTTAAAGTCAGTACTTCTTTAAGTTACCTGGCCTCTTCCTTCAGCAGAGTAAACTGGGTTTGCTTGTCTTGACACAGCAACCAGTCTAGGAAATGGAAAACTATGAATTGAAACATGGAAGGGCTGTTTGGAGACTTGCTGTTTAAGTATATATATATATATATATATATATATATATAGATAGATACACCTAGTGAGCCAGACAAACCTACCTAGATTTCACCTAAATGGATCGTCAGGGAAAGTATGGCCATACTTTCCCTGACGATATGTTTAGGTGAAACCTAGGTAGGTTTGTCTGGCTCACTAGGTGTATCTAGGTCTGCTCTACGATTGTATTGAGCTCTTTTGTTAGTTAATTGTCTACTCGTATCGGGGTTTTTTCTTTGGGCTTCAGACCTGCATCTGTGCGATTTGTTTGACAGTAGTTCATGTTTGTAGCTCTTTCTTTTTTTAAAACCTTTTTTCACTCGAGATTGATTTGATTATTTGCAAATCAAAAATTTGAGGGTTTTTCGAAACGAGTCTAGTTATCTATATTTATATTTATATATATATATATATATATATATATATATATATATATATATATATATATAAACATAAATTGTCATCATCCATGTTATGTTATGAGCAATCATGACTCTCCCCAAGCATCCCCATGCAACTCCCATTACCCTCTCCTCCTAATGGGTCTTTTAGTCCTCGAGTTCATGAGCAAGCTATAGATGCATATCTTGCGCTAAAGCATCCATGGCTCTCAGTTTGGCTCACCAGTTGAGTTTTCTGAGGGTAACACTTTCTTTGTAATAATAATAATTGCTCTGGATGCCAAGCCCGGAATTGATTGTTTTGTTTTCGTTTGTTTTGTTGTTCATGTTTTTGTTTTTTTTGTTTTTTTAACAGAAGTAGATAGGATTTCCTATCACATGGTCAATGCTTCTCCCCACTTCTCTTGAACAGATGTAGAGGCTCATCCCTTCTCTGACTTTAGTAGTGGTGCTGTCATAGATCTCTTGTGATGTGTGCATTTTATGGCAACACCACTTCATACTGAGGGTACCAGGCTGGCAGTTTTCTTGTTGCTGTCCCCAACTTGTAGTCAGGCACACAAATTTATGCATAGCATCTTGAGTGGCTCTGCTCTGATCAACAGTTGCATACTATCAGGGTTCTTGCAGTGCCATGTCATGCATGGATGGGTGTCCTTGCATGTACCTCTGGTGGGCAACCTTGAGGTTACAGTATGTTGTAGTCTGTGCCCGTTCCTTTCTGCCCATGTTAAATTTGATGACCAACTGCTACTACTACTACACAAGGCCTTTTCTTTACCAATATAACTCATCATGACCAGAAACAACCAAAGCTATAAACTTAAACCAGCTCAACAAAAATCACCTAAACCTGTTAATGTTTCCTTCTCCAACATTCGTGATATCTCTACCAACTTTTGCAATGTGAGATCATTTCTCTTTGTAAAGTCTCCTGATATACTAGTTCTCTGCAAGACTAACCTTAACTTACCAATCCCCTCCTCTGATTTCTCATTTCCTGGTGATCTTCCTCTCCTTAGAAAGGACTCTAAAGTTCACAAGCATGGGCTGGGAGTTTATGTCTGTGATCATTTACTGCTGGCCAGGGAACTCTCTTTTGAATCTCTAGACCATTTGTACATGTATCTCCGCCAGTCTATCCTCAATTCAGTAAGCTATCTCTTCTATTACTTCTACTGTTCCCCTTTCATCTCAAGATTATTGTGTGCTCAATAGTATTTCTGATAATATAGACAAGGCCATCTCTCTACACCTGTTTGCAAACATATTCATGTTCAGTGACTTTAATGCGCATCATACCTGGTGGCTTAAACACTCTGTCATTGAGCTCGCTTGCATCCAAAACATTAACTTGTCAATCACTCAATCCCTCACCCATTTGGTGAATTTCCTACGAGATACTCCAATAACCCTGATGGTAATGCTTCCCTTTTATGTTTTACCCTACCACTGACTCTTGTCATGCTACACAGCTCTGTCCTCTTGGCAACTCTGATCATGTAGAAGTGTCTGTCACAAACCTCCTACCAAAAGAATATATTTCTGTTATCAATGTGCAGACTGGGGCTTGTTCCGTGATTTCCTTCAAGACATCTCTTGGACTGTAGTTTTTAATCATCGCATTCAAAAATGTGCATCTAAGGTCAAAGCGTAAAAGCCAGCATCTATGCTTTCATTCCAGCAAAGACTTATCAAGTTAAATCGGGCTCATTTCAATTTGCAAGTTTGATTCTAGAGATTATTGGCGACTCTGCAAGAGTGTGCTGAACAACAACAAATCCTCAATCTCTCCTCTATTCAATCAATTCAATGTTCTAACAGCCACAGCAGATAAGGCTGAATGCTGTAACAGGGTTTGATGTTGAGGTTGGTGAGAGAAATTGTTATTAGAAAGATACAATGATAACAACCATAAAAACTTGAGACACATGTTGACATAAATAACAAACATTTGTATTTTCTTTTTGTGATGTGAATTACAGAATATTGGTATGGTGTGTGTAAAAATGTTCTCAGTGTCTCTTTTGTTTAAAATCAATGCTTACTTGGTTTGGTTCCAAGAATTTCGTTTATGAGGATGACATTTGAAATCAACTGTTTTGGATCTTCACAGTGCACTAACTAAACGTGTGTTTCTGCTACTTGTCTTTTAATTTACTGATTACTGCTACAGGTACCCTAGTCTACTCTAATCTCCTGACTCTTATAGTGTAAGGGTTGTTTTTATAATGATGAGTTTTTTGGGGTTTTTTAAGCATTTCACCCCAAGCAAGGCAGGATGACACTAGTACACAGTGGGTTAAAGAGTGTGAGCAAGAGTAAAGAGGTGTCTGGAAATGTTGATTGACATTATATTTGAATAGTTGGAGATTATAGCTATCAGGGAAACAAGTAATAGGAAAGGAATTCCACAGAAGTGAGTTGTGAGACATGAAGTTATTGGAGCAGAAAAGACAGCTACATTTAACCGTTTTGACAGTCAAAGGGTGGGACTGTGATGCCAGATTAGTAGCCTGCTTAAATTCAAGCATTCTGGGAACTAGCAAAAGTAGCTAATTGGAGCAGTTACCATGAAAGTATATGTAGAAAAGACAGAGGGAGATGATGCATATCTGTGAAAGAGTGACTGAAGATGAGATGCCAGATCAGGAGCAACCACATTGCTTATCCATCTCTGGATCTTGTCAAGGACCTTAAAACAAGAGGGGGGGGGCACCAGACCATATATGGTAGCAGTATTCCATGCAAGGGCAAATGGTTGATTTTTAGATTTGAAGGATGGACTCAGGCAAGAAAAACTTTTTGGTGTAACACAGGGCACCAACTTTCCTTGCGGTGGATGAAGCTATTGATTCAATGTAATTGTTCCATTTCAGGTCAGCAGACAGTGTGAGAGCAAGCAGTTGTAAAGAGATGCTCTTGTGGAGTTGAGCATCAGACATTTTAATGGGTGGCAAGGATGGTTCCCTGTGGTGAGTAATGATGAAATATCCTTCTTTTCTGTTATCACTGATGACAAGGTTATTTTTAGAATTATGAAATATCCTTATTTTTTGGGACTATAACAATGCTTTGCTTGAAAATTCTTATCTGAATCAACAGTCATCTAATCCTGAGAGCCCATATCTGATTTCCCCCTAGAACTGACACTGTCAATGGTCTTGGACATCATCTCTAAATTACACTCTCAAGAAGCAAGTGGAGATGACAAGACCAGCCATAGTCCTAAAGAATTGTGCTCCTGAGTTGCCCCAGCTCTCTTCAAACTATACAGCTATTTCCTCACTGATTCTTGCTTTCCAGACTGTTAGAAGTGCTCCTCTATTGTTCCTGCTTTTAAGAACTCTGGAGAACCTTCTGACCCCTCTAACTACCACCCTATCAGTCTTGTACCACTATATGGCAAAGTCTTCAAGACATTAACCAATGCCGAAGTGGTTAAGCATCTTAACTGTCATGATCTACTGATAAACAATATGGTTTCCACTTGCTCAGTCTACCGCTGATGTGCCTATGGCCATAACTGAATATGTATACCAAGTTCTTGATAATAACAGCAAAACTTGAGCTATTTCTCTGGATATCTTGAAGGTTCAGGTCTACAGTATTGCAGGATGATTACTTGATTTAATCCAATCATTCATATCAAATCATGAAATGAAGGTCGTCTTGAATGGGCTCTCTTCCACTTCCTTTCATGAGAATGCTGGTGTTACCCAAGACTCTATCCCAGATCCTACACTGTTTCTGATCTTCATCAATAATCTTCTTGATGTCATCAGTTCTCAAGTAGCCATCTATGCAGATGACACTACCATTTACTCCTGTCTCTATAGTAAATCCGGCAATACTGACAAAGTTAACCTGGCAGTTGATCTCAAAAAGGACTTCAAATTAGTGGTTAACTGGGGCAAGAAATGGCTTGTAAATTTTAATGCCTCCAAAATGAAACTGCTCTCATTTAACCATCATAGAGAAACTTCCCTGCCGCCTATCATAGTTGATGCTCAAATTCAAGAGAGTGTCTCACTGCATCTTCTTGTTCTTTACATTCACCACTGACCTGAGGTGGAATGACTACATTGAATCAATTGCTGCATCTACCACAAGGAAAGTTGTTTCTCTTTGTTGTACCAGGAGGTTTTTGTCCATCCTTCACATCTACAAATCTACCGTTTGTCCATACATGGAATACTGTTGCCATATATAGTCTGGTGTCCCTGCTGTTCATCTTGAGGTTCTCAACAAAATCCAAGGATAGATATGCATTGGGATCGGTCTTGACTTGGGCTTTCAACTCCAGTCATTTTCTCACTGATGTAAAGTAGCTTCCCTCTGTCTTTTCTACAAACATTTTCATGGCATCTGCTCTGACATGCTATTTTCACTCAGTCACCCACTTTACTGTCGAAACAGTTAAATATAACCACTTCTTCTACTCCAACAGCTTCTTCTCTCACACTTCCCAACAGTGGAACTCCCTTTCTCTTGCTTTGCTGATAACTATAATCTTCAAAAATTGAAATGTAATATAAATCGACATCTCCTGTTGCCTTGATCCCCATTCTATTTTTATCCTCCTTTTTATTTTCAACCCCCTACATCCCATACCCAGTTTTTTCCCTTATACTCTCTGTAGCTCCTTGTGTACTAGTGGCACTCCTGTCTTGCTAAAAAAAATACACAAAAATGAAAATAATACTGACATCTCATTTTAAAAAATATATTTACTAAATTTACATAAAAATATCTTGAAAACCTAATGATTAAATTTATTCATTAAAATCACCAATAGCTTCAACTCCGACCTCCAGACGCTTTCAGAACATCTTGCATCTCTTCTGGATGGTCTCTTTGTTCAAGTTGGTGAATACTGCCATAATCCTTGCCTTCAGTTCATTTTTGGTGTTACAAGGAGTTTTGTTGGTCTCCCACTCAACTGTTCCCCACACATAATAATCAAGGAGGTTGTAGTGTAGAGTTAGGTAGCCAGATGTAAGGGGTGATGTGGTTGCAGAAATTATCTGACAGCCATGACTGAGTTCTCCTCCTTGTGTGGCATGGTGCAGAGTCCTGTTGCCAGATATAGGGTCTTCCAGCAGCCACCATCTTGAAAGCACTACATCCTTAAGACAATTGATGCTGTCTTCTGTTTTGTACCTAAAGCCCTCACCAACAAGTTCAAGAGTTCTTTTCTTATCAGAATGAATAGAGTGAGTTTTCCATGCTGTTGTACTTTTGTAATCACCATTAGACTCATCCAACTCTTTCCGAATCCTCTGTACTGTCCTCAGATTGACACCCAAACACTAAAATGTTTGTATTGGATCTTCTGGTACAAATGCCAAGCAGTACAACATGATGCTTCCAAATTTCTGTCAGAGTGAATTGTGTTAGAGTGCTCTTTTTCTCACAGGCAGTTCCCAACTGACCCTAATATACTGTGTAGTCAGTAAAAAGCAAACAACACACATGCGCAAAATTAAAAAATATAAAATGTTGAGAATTTAACCATCACACTCTGTATATATATATATATATATATATATATATATATATATATATATATATATATATATAGTTAAAGATAAACTAGTGAATTTTACATTTCCTTCTTGCAAACCCGATGATAGCTGAAGTAAATAACCAAATGTTAAAATCATTTTAATCTCCTGACACACCCACCTCTACTTTGATATAATTATTTTTTGAAAATTTTTATTACTATTATTTTTGTAAAATTATAGCTGAAATTTAATGAAACATCAACATTCAGCAACTTTTTAATTACCTGGGATAAGCCTAGTGTTAATTATTTCATTAATTATCCAAATGTTAATTATTTTAAAATTCTTTGCATGACTAAACCATAAGATTATCCACAGGCACATTGCAGGGAATTAAATAACAATCCAGCAAAGAAAAGTCAGTTTTTCTTGACTTAGAATATGAAATATGAAAAAATCATAAATAACAATACTCTGGTTAAGTGACAGTTATGTGGGTTTTGTTTTAGCAATCATAAATATATATATATATATATATATATATATATATATATATATATATATATATATATATATTGAACAATAAAAAATATAAAAAAATTAAAATCTTCAGACACACTGGGTTGTAGATTAATATTCTTTCATTTTTATTACTATTATTTTATTTAGATTCCTCGACTTTTGTTTCGGCCAACATGGTCATCCTCAGGAGAAAAAAAAAATTTTCTGCTTGTTGGTAGCAGTGAACTACAGAAATGAATGTCTTGATGGAGAAAATGAACTTTTGTCTGTAGTTTTATTTCATATATATATATATATGTGTATATATATATATATATATATATATATATATATATATATATATATATATATATATATATATCTTCTTATAATTCAGAAACAATATTGGGGTAAAATATATAAACTGGATAAAGTTTTCTTGTGACGTGTTCTGTCCCTTTGGACGTCATCGGACAAAATTGCTTGTGTTGGTGCAACTACACATGTGTATGAACCAGGGATGCTGAGAATTTAAATTTTTTTTTTTTTTTAAATCTAGCTGATATCATTTAGATTCTTTTTCTTTTTTTGTCTGTCACAATGTCACAAGAAAACTTTTTCCACTCTTTCATATAGTTTTCCCAAATATCGTTTTTGAATTATAAGAATATATATCATTATCTCATATATATATATATATATATATATATATATATATATATATATATGTCGAAACATGTCACAAGAAAACTTTTCCATTCTGTCATATATTTTTCCCCGATATTGTTCTTGTATTATAAGAATATATATCATTATGTCATTCATACATATATATATATATATATATATATATATATATATATATATATATATATATATATATATATATATTTACATATTTACTCTCTCTCTCTCTTTCTATTTATATATACATATATATATATATATATATATATATATATATATTTGCTCTACTATTGTATTGTATTGAGCCTTCTTTTAAATTAATGTTACAAATGTTGGAATTTATATTCACTTCATTCTCAATTCATATATATATATATATATATATATATGGGGTATATTTTGGCCAGCAAGTATACATCCAAACATTGATTGAATAGAACCCACAAGGTCAGTCTGTTTAATTTTTTATTATATTTTTCCAATTTCCAGATAAGATGTGTATTATGCTCAAAGTTATGGATAAACTGTCAGAAATTCATATTTTTTATTTTTGTTCAAGTACTTTTGACTTTTCAGGCATTATCAAAAGTGAGTATATATTAAATATTACCAGTATTATGATAGTGATTCTAGGATTCATTTAATACTAGAATTCATTTAATTTATTAAATTTTTAATATTTTAATTTTCACAATTTTTATTATAATACATTTATTATAATTTTCATTTTTTAATAAATAATAATTATAACATCTTTGCAGGTAAAGAGTGGTGTGTGAATGACGCGGGGAAAAACAGTTTGAGTATTTAAAGGATTGATAAGTTTATTACTGATATATTTGCTTAATCAATACAATTTATGTATGCTTTTTGTTTTTCATTACTATATGTATATATATTACTTTTGTGTCCCTCTCTATTTAAATTAGATTGCCATTACATACAGAATCTACTGGTTTTTTTTGTTTGTTTTTTTAAGCATTTCACCCCAAGCAAGGCGGGAAGCCACTAGGACGCAAGGGGTTACAGAAAATATAGAGCGAGATCAGATAGGAGTGATAGAAGAGAGTATGAGGAGAAGGGTAGTGGATAGATCAAGGCAACTGGAGATGTCGATTAACATTACACTTGAATAGCTGGGGATTATAGCTCTTAGGGAAACTGGAATAGGGAAGGGAGTTCCACAGGCAAGAGGTGCGAGACATGAAGCTATTAGAGTAGAAGAGACGGCTACATTTAGGAGTTTCGACAGTGAAGGGGTGAGAGCAGGAAGCCAGCCTTGTAGGGCGCTTGAACTCATGAAGTCTGGGAACCAGCGAATACAGCTCCTTGGAGCAATTACCATGAAAGTATTTGTAGAACAGACAGAGAGAGGCGATGGCACGTCTGTGAGAAAGTGACTGTAGACAAGATGCCAGAGCAGGGCCAATTATATTGCATATCTGCCTCTGGAGCCTATCAAGCGACTGTGTGCAAACAATCTGTAAATATACCCTGCAATTGAGATAGTAAATGTGAGGATCATTTGTCTTTTGCCACTTCAAGTGAGTAAATGGTTTTCTCTTGTAATGCATTTATATTTGAGAAAATACATCTTTAAGTACCAGGTATGGTTCTTGCAAAGAGGTCAGTAATTGGGTTTATAAATTGCATATGCTGATTGGTTAAAAAATGCGTTGTGTTTATCAGATTCTGGCTTGATTTCATCTAAGATCCAGGCTACCGAGAAAAGTGAATTTATATTTTGACTGCTGGATGCAAAATTAATTTCTGCATGATTTTTGGTGTGTTATATAGGTTGACACTTAGCTTTAAGTTCTTTAGATATTGTAGTGAGTACAAAATAATAACTCTCTTTATCCACTCCCTTCAAATTCAGGTGAGCTGAGGAAAAAGACAAAAAGAAATTCGTGAGCCTATGCAAAATTTTCTTTGAACCAATGAAAACCTTGACTTCACAGATATTGGCAGGCAATCTGAGAAAAAGACAAAAACAAATTTGCAAGCTCATGTGAAATTATTTTCACATCAATGAAAACCTTGTCTTCACAGAAATTCGCCATTTTGCCTAGAGAAATGAAAGATAAGAAAACAGTGAACTTATGCAAAATTCTTTTTTATATAAAATGAGGAAAAAATTAAATTAACAAGAGTGTCTGAATTCAAGTGAAAAATTTTGTTTTAGTTTGTGTGCTCAGTGTTCAGATTTTTGCCAGTATTAAATTGCCAATTATATTCTCAGCCTTAAACAAGCACTTCGAAAAACTTTATTTCAATAATCCAAGAAAGCTAAGTTTTCAAACTATCTCTCTTCATCTACTTTTGAATGTATACAACTGTATAGCCCTTCTGTGAACAACAAACTTTCATACCTTTGATTTAAATATTTTTAATATTATTTTTTAATATTATTTTGTGTCAGATCATTTAATCTGTTGTATGAACATTTCCTCTTCATGACAATTCTTTGAAACTATGGACTTCAAATATTTCTGATTTATTTTCTGGAAATGACCTACTGACACTACTTCAAGCATGTAAATTCATAAATAAATTCCTTATTTTGTTTTGTTAAAATTAAAAGTGTGTTTCCTCAATCTTCCATTAATCTTCTTGGCATGGGTAAACCTACTATTCATTTTAACCCAAAATCCCATGCAACTATAATTTTACTTATATTGAAAGTCTTTTTAGTCATAGAAGAGGTCCTACATATAATTTACATCAGTTTCTTTTATATTTGCTGGAAGTATAAGAGTTGTTTAACATGTGGCATGTTCTTGGAAATTAGGATCTTCCAATTCTATGGGTGTAGCGCTTGGTTACCAATATAGATCTGACTTAAGAATTATAACTTATAAATTATATAAGTTCTGAGATTTCTAGTTGATTGGAAGAACAAGTCTAGGGGAGTAGAGTCAGTGGAAATTAATAAGAAAAATTAAAAGAATATTGAGTATCATATCAAAATCTATGGTAAGTTGACAATGTTGGTGAGAGTTATAAGTTAGTACACAAGAACTAGATGAGGACATGGCTGAGTGATTAGAATGTTCACTACCTAACCATGAGATTGAGGTTCCAATTTCACCATGATCAATTTGTCAGGAAGG
This sequence comes from Acanthosepion lycidas, assembly GCA_963932145.1. Taxonomy (NCBI): domain Eukaryota; kingdom Metazoa; phylum Mollusca; class Cephalopoda; order Sepiida; family Sepiidae; genus Acanthosepion; species Acanthosepion lycidas. The sequence continues at coordinate 46,182,160 of OZ010583.1, forward strand.
TGACATCTAAATTATCTTAGCCTGGGGAGGCAATCCCAGCATGTGGTAACATTAGAAAGTGCTTGAAAACAATAGAAAAAGTTGAACAAAATACTGTGAGTGAAATTGAGTAGATGGAATTGTTCATCGATGATTGTGCTATCACAAAGTCACAAATCATTGTGACCAAGGGTTTCAGCATACTGACTTTGTTCAAGCTGTTGATCATGCCAGATGACGTGTTCTCTCCCATAAACTGTAACTAAGGTCCGCACAGCATAGTTGCATTGTAAACCACAATTGGGCTCTGTGGATGCTGAAGAAACACAAATGTCTGGGGTCTGCAACAGGGATTTGCTACATACTCTAAGATAGAAGCATACTCACATATGAGCAGCCAGCCATTATCTGAACCAACTGCTATCAATTTTGGCATCAAAGAGAGCTAGATAACTCAAAACTGATTGATTTAAAAATACATTTTATACAAAGGGCTGGGATTGACTAGAAAAATAGTATGTTAGGATTATCTTAAAATAATATTAATTTGGGTCTCATATTGTTTTATATTGGTTATTTATATTTTGTGCATTACTTATGAAATGATAAAAACGTTAATATTATAATTTCCTCCAAAAGGTTGGCCCAAAGTTAGAAAATTAATTTTAGCAAGCAGTATTTTATCAGATGATCATGAAAAATGGGAAAGAAAGTTTAATATTATAATTACTTTCTTTAAGTTGTCCCAAATTTGGAAAATTAATTTTGGCAATCAAAATTCTATCACATGTGATCACAGAAAAAAATGCAAAATTTAATATTATAATTACTTTCTATAGGCTGCCCCAAATTTGAAAAATTAATTTTAGCAACCAAATTCTATCAGGTGATCATGGCAAAAAGAATGCACAACTGTTCAATAACCATTGCATGAGTGTCTAGACTGAGGGGAGAGAGCATAGCTTAATTGGAATTCCTGTCTAAATAGAATTTTGAACAATGGTAACAATTGTTGTTTTATTGCAAAAATACTGACAAAATCATAGGGAACAGACACAAATGATGTCAGATTTGAAATTGATTTGAGATGGCTTTAAAAATATATTAAAAAGACATTTCTCATTATTGATTGTTATGTTTTTGTTTCAAAGAATTGTTTTGAATTCATTATTTCTTGAAAACATGAAAACAAATGTGGTAATTGAAGAATTAATTGAATTTTGTTTTTTGTCTGCTTCTAATCTTAGAGAAGATTCGGAATGGTAATAATATTTTCTTTTTTAATTAAAACAAGAAATAAAGATGTGTTATATACAATCATATTTTCATGGTCTCTTAGTTAGGCTTCTATTTACTAAATTTAGTCTGGTACAAGGTTAACAGGGTAGACTTTCCTCAGTGAAGATTGTACTCATTATATTTAATTGAAATAAAATTTTGTAGCATTTTTCAATAGGCCACATTTGAACATGTGATTTTGTTTCACATGTGACTTAAATTTATCACAAATTTTGAATGGTAATATATCTGTGCTTCTTTCTATCCACTTCATGTGTGGATTTTGAATTTTAAATATTTTTATATCAAAAGGGAACATGTAAGAAGATAAGATGCATTTTTTTTGTTCATGATCTTTGATGGCAAACAAAATGGCACATATACGATTGAATAAATCTGCATAAAAATATCCAAATATTTTCTTTGAAATTCCTTTAAAAATGACTGGTACAGTAGTAGAAATGAGCTTTGAGACAAGTTGCTAACCATTTCTCCATGACAATATACATGAATCTGAACTTATTATGGTTCAAGCATTTGTGTGTACACAGAATCTTTTGTATATATATATATATATATATATATATACACATACATACTATTTTCAGGTTGTTATGTTCAGATTGTTGTCCTCATATTTGTTTTCATATTCACAACATTTTGGCTGCTGTACATTCCTGCTTTCTTCAGGTGATTTGAATTTGGTAAATAGTGTAAAGGAGGAAGCACAGTGGAGTAATGGATAGCAGCTGGGACTGAGGAATCGAAGGACCCAGTTCGAATTCCGGTCGAATGCATTACATTCACTTACATGTTAATACCCTTCTCCCCCCTGCTATGGGTAAATAACAGGACATCCCAGGTTCTATAACCTTGGATGGTAACTGGTCTATTGCAGAGAGAAATGGCAACCAACTGCGGGAAAAATTCTACCTCATCAGTCATGTATTGAAAGATACATGACTGATGAGGCACACATGGCACATAACTGACTAAAATAGTGTAAACAGTTACAATATCTCATCTCAGAAATATATATATATATATATATATATATATATATATATATATATACTAGCCAAAGTACCCAGCGTTGTGCAGGTGTACATGGCTGTAATTGTATAACCACACACCCCTGTCTAGAAATGTCTGCTTACATGCATCGTCCATTGGTATACTAAGCTACTCTCCCCACCTCATCATTTTTATGGTATGTCCTTAGCAAGTTTTGATTGTGCTTAATAAAGGAATTCCAATGACAAAACCTTGTGTGGTCATTGCTCAGGGTTGAATTGTTTCAATGTTTTACATATTCACTAAATTTCCTATGGTGGTAATAACTTTCAAATAGTATGCCATTGTTCACAAATCTAATAATCAAACAAAAACAGGGATTAAGTGTCAGAGCTTGATTCAACTACAAGGGCAAATTCATAAACACCCCCTTCTTTGCATGGTTACTGTAAAGCTGGGATTAATAATAATTTCTTTGGGTATTTTTCCCTTTTAATGCTTCAATAATCCTTCTCAAACAATCTTTACTTCAAAGGTTGTTTGAATTCCAGTTTAGGATGGAATCATATGAAGAAACTATTGGCTAAATAGCAAAAGCTGATTTGGGACCTAGTTTGTCACAAATTTCGTCAACTTAACTAAAATAATCTAATCCAAACATTCATGCAAGACATTTTGTGTGTCATAAGGATTTTAGATGACAAATTTTGTATGCATCAGTTGAAAAACCAGGGAGTTATGACTGAAAAACTTGCTTTTTGAACAGTTTTACATGTTTTTTTGTTATACGTGGGGAAGTGAATAGGACTAAAACCTCACTATCTTATTTCTTGCATGATGGCAAATTTTTTGCAATATATTTGAAGAAAATCAGATAAAATTGAGGAAGTTATTCAAGTTTTTATATTAAGTAGAAGGAAAAAACAAATTTTTTCAGTTTTTTGCAATTTTTTGTGTGAAGCCTATGTCACAGGAAAGCTATCAAGCACTCTACATAAACTTTGTAACATGAGATATGTTTTGCATTAAGTGAAAAGAACAACAGCTCATCCAGTGTTTGTGTGTAACTTGCCATGGTTTTTGCAAAAAGTCATACCCACTTTCAGTTTTAGCGATTTATTGGCCAAACCTGGGGGGGTCTGGAAAACTGAAAAATTGCTCTTAATCTATATTAAGTAAATTTGCAAGATATGTGCCCAATTCCATTGAAATCAGTCAAGAAATGTGGACATACATATATATAGCATACATACACTTGCACACATGCACACAGACAGCTTATGTTTTATAGATATAGATATATATAAAAGTGGACATACAAGTTAATATTTTACATATATATATATATATATATATATATATATATGATAAAACATAGTTTTAAGGTATGCTATATTTATGGGTTAAAGAGCTCAATATCAGTAAATATAAAAGTGGGCATTGAAATCTACACCCAGACCTGATGATTGCATTTAGCACGCAACAGACTGTCTCCTGTCCTGTGTTGACTTCAATGTTCACTTTTATATTCATATATACTCTATCACTGGTCTTGGACATCATTTTTAAATTGGACTACCACAAGGCAAGTGGAGGTGACTGGATACCAGTTATCATCCTAAAGGAATGTGCTCCTGAGCTGCCTCCAGATTTCTCCAAACTATACAACTATTGCCTCGCTGCCTCTATCTCTGATATTGAACACTTTAATTCCTAAACATAGCATATCTTCAAACTATATTTTATCATATATACACTTATTTCAGCTGTACCAGACCAACATGTCTGATTACAACAGATGTCTCATAATGAGTACAAGTGTGTCCTCAATGAAGTGAAGTTAGTGTTTGCTGATAGAATGAAACAACATAAAGCATCTCGCAAGTTCCATTCTAGAGACTATTGGTGGCTCTGCAAGAGTGTGCTGAACAACAGCAAATCTACAATCCCTCCCCTATTCAATCAATTCAAAGTCCTGACAGCAGATAAAGATGAATGCTTTGCTCGAAAATTCTCATCCAACAGAACACTCAATTCATCTGGTGTACCCACACCTGATTTTTCCCATAGAACTGAGGTTCTACTGAGTAATATGCATATAACCCTGTCACTGGTCTTGGACATCATTTTTAAATTGGACTACCACAAGGCAAGTGGAGGTGACTGGATACCAGTTATCATCCTAAAGGAATGTGCTCCTGAGCTGCCTCCAGATTTCTCCAAACTATACAACTATTGCCTCGCTGCCTTGTTGGAATTCTTCATCTGCAGTTCCTGTCTTTAAGAAAGCTGAAGAACCTTGATCCCTCCAACTACCACCCTCTCAGTCTCCTACTACAAAGTATTCAAGGCTTTAATCAATGCTGAAGTGGTTAAACATTTTACCTTCCACAACCTACTCTATGATAAACAATATAGTTTCCATTCTGACATTCTTAAGGTCATAACTAAATATGTATATCAAGCTCTTGATAATAACGGAAAAAGTTTGTGCTGTGGCTCAAAGGAGTTTGACAGGGTTTGGCATGCTGGTCTTCTACATAAGCTTCAGGGCTATGGTATTACAAGACAATTATTTAAGTTAATCCAATCATTCCTATCTAATCGGGAAATGAAGGGTGTTCTGAATGGGCTGACTTTCAGCTCCTTTCACATGGACTTGAGTGTCCCCCAAGGCTCTGTCCTAGGTCCTACACTGTTTCTCATGGTCATCAATGATCTTTCTGATGTCATCAGTTCCCATGTAGGCATCTATACTGATGACATTACTATTTACTCCTGTCTCAATAGTAATTCCCTATGCTAACAAAGTTAACTTGGCTGCTGCTCTTGAAAAGGACTTCCAATCAGTGGTTAACTGGGGCCAGAAATAGCTTGTAAATTTTAATGCATCCAAAACTTCCCTGCCTGGTTGATGCATGACTCCGGAGAGCATCTCACTGTGCCTTATTGGTTTCACATTTTCAACAGACTTGAAGTAATGACTACATAGAATTGACAGCTGCATCTACTGCAAGGAAAGTTGATTCATTGTGTTGTGCCAGAAGGTATTTCTAGTCAGAGTCCATCTTACATATCTAAAAATCTACTATTCATCAGTGCATTGAATACTGTTGCTACATTTGGTCTGGCACCCCTTCTGTTCATCTCAAGGTTCTTGTCAAAATTCAAAGAAGGATCTGCAATGTAATCAATCCTGACATGGCATCTCGACTTTCTCACAGACTTGATGTGGCTTCCCACTGTCTTTTCTACAAATATTTTCATGGCAACTGCTCTGACAAGCTTTTTGCCCTGGTGCCCTGATTACATGAATTTAAACATGCTACTAGATTGACAACTAGGTACCACACTTTTAGTGTTGAATTAGTTAAATGTAACTGCCACTTCTACTGCAATAGTTTCTTTTCTCCCACTTTCCACCTGTGGAACAGCCTGGAACTTGCTTTCCTGATAAATGCAAACTTAAAAAACCTAAATGCAACATCAGTCACCATCTTTTACCATTGTGTATTCCGTTCATCTTTTATCCTTTCCTCAATCCTGCTATACCCAATCTTTTCTCTTACCTTCACTCTCTGTAACCCTTTGCATACTAGTCGCATTCCCACCTTGTCTGGGATGAAATGACTAAAAAAATGACCAAGCAGCTGTCTTTTATTTTTTAGGGGGAAAGGCTTTTTGGTCAAGCTTAGTATTTTCCAGTAGCGTTGCTCGATGCATATGTACATTATATATATTTTCAGGATCTGTTTCTGTTTATGTTTGGATAAGTTATGTGTGTGTGTGTGTGCATGTATGTATATCTGTGTGTATACTTATGTAGATTTATATATGTGTAAGGTGATATGGAAAATTTTTACTTTGATATGTTTAGCCATTACTAGAAAATTAATTTTAAAATGTCAGGTTTTTATAAGTACCTAAGTATTTTAACATACATTATTCACTCAAAGTCATTTTTAATCATTGATCTTAGAATGTATTTGTATATAGCTGTCATTTTTAATATTTTTAAATATGTCTGACATTGTGTAAGACATCCATATGAAAGTCTCACTCTGATGAGAATATTTAAGAACATAACTCGAGTTTTTTTGTTAATGTTATGACTTTGTAGCAATTTGTGGTATTGGGGAAAACTATCCCTAGAACATCGTATTATGTGTTATGCCTTATCTACTATACTATTTTTTATAACTGATTCATAAACCAATGTATTTAAAGTGTTTATTATTTATTAATTCTACATGCTGAATTTTTATGATGGGTTGAGTGCACATGCCATCACTACATTCATTCCAATTCTAAATCATAGTTCATAGATTGTTTTGAGCCCTAATTCTTGTAACACTCGGTAGAGGATCTTGATTTTTTTGTTCTAGATCAGTCTTATTCCAACTATGAATACCGATGTCATCAGCATAATTCCTTTCATCATCATCAGTAAATTAACCTTGGAAAGGAAAGGAGGAATGCCTTTTCTATTAGTTGATTTGTTAGGGATGTGACATGGAAGACTTAAATGATCCTGTGCCGATCTCTTCACATCTGTGCTTCCTAAGTTACAGGGTATAGTGAAGGAAAAAGAAGCTGTTTGAAGCAACAAACGTCGTTCTATTTTCAAATGATTAATAGAACATGTGATAAAATGGAAGTCTCTAGGAAAATAGGAACTAGAAGGAAACTGATAATTGAAATCAGAAAGAAATAGTTGTTATACATAAGGAGAAAAGGAGGCCTAGAGAATTTAATACTCACAGGACATGGCAAGAGAATCAGGAAAAATAAAAAGTAACCTAATTAGCAAGTTTGAATGGAAGATGTTAGAGGTAAAATAAAAGACATGATGTTGTGGAGAGACATGATCACTTACATCATAAAAGGTCTTGGTACATATAAATCAGGCAATATCTATATATATAAAGTTGTAGCCTCTGTCTGTCTGTTTGTTATCAAATTCCTCCAAGACAGGGTACTTAGATAAGTTAATTTGATTTTGATCAAAGAGGGTCCCTGATCCCCATTGGAATTTTTTTTTCTTTTTGATCTAAATTAAATTTAAATTTGAGCAAGGGAATGACTCCTATCAAAAATATAAAAGGAGAAAGCCAGAAGATGGAGGTCATGTCAGCAAGATTAAAATGAGACAATATTGACATCAAGTTGAGCAAGAATTGACCAGCGGCTAGTGGCTTACAATACATATTTGTTGCCAGAATTTAATTGATATATTAATGTTGAAATCTGCTCATCAATTTATTCAACCAAGTATTGCATCAAATACATAAGAAATGGGTCAGATAAAGCTGTTTTTGCACTGAATTTTATCCTTTTGATTTAAATGAAATTTAAATTTGAACAAGGGAATGAAACCTACCTAAAATATAGAAGGAGAAAGCCAGAAGATGGAGGTCATATAAGCAAGATCAGTGAGTAATACTGAAATGCATCATTTTTCTCCACAAATTATAACAATGATTTAAAATCAATTTCTTACAAAAAATTGTGTGACAGCAAGTCGCAGGTAATTTGGATAGTACTTAATAAACTTGTTACAGAAAAGAGAATAAATATAGAAATCATTGCTTTGAAAGAAATCCTGGAAGAGTAAGGGATTGGAGCCATTGAATGGATTCAGACAGGAAAGCAGGTCACAAACATTATGATTAAACATTCTCACATTCACAAAAACTTGTTAAAAAATAGAAAATGTGATAGATTGCTAACCAATTCTATTGTCTATTGTAAAGAGTTGTCACCCTCAAATTCTTAAGTACAACCTTATAAGACAGGTGACTATTAAGATCATTGGGATTGTTATAAAAAGGAAGTCAGACATGTTTGAAGAGGAGGTTTATGTTATGTGAATTTGGTTACAACAAATATTAAAAACAAAGAACATGAGCTACACAAGTATTTCTATTGAATAGTACAATTAATGTAGGTACAGACTCAGAAAACATATACAATATGTGTGTGTCTGTGTGTATATATATATATATATATATATATATATATATATATATATATATATATATATATATACATACATACATACATACATATATATATATATATATATATATGTCGAATTACCTGTACCTTGCTGCATGTCACACATATTTTATGTAAGAAAATGATGATTGATTTTAAATTACTCAGAATAAAATATGCATCAATATATTTATTTTCTCTCTTTTAATAATGACACCAAAATGCTTGTCCATGAATATGAATGTATCCAATTGAAAATAAGTAAAAGAAACTTGTCTAAATTATTCAATGAAACATGTCTCAATGAAAACATGCTGCCAAAATATATGCAATATATATATATATGCAATATATATATATATATATATATATGCAATATATATATATATATATATATATATATATATATATGAAAATTCTGATATAAATAATAGCATATCTGTAAAGACAATCAAAAGGCAAAAGGAAAACTTTTCTTTATCAATGCATTTTGTCTCCTGAGGAACTTTATCAAGATAAATGTAGTAAATTTAGTTTATAATATCTTAGAACATTCTCAAATTTAAAGCTTAATGGTATTTTCCTCCACTTTACTTCTTCTTTGTATAAATAGAAATTAAAAATAAAATTTCCACATATACTTTGATAAAATTCCCCAGGGGAAGAAACACATTGGTCAAAGTAGATTTTTCCTTTTGTCTTATATATATATATATATATATATATACATATATATATATATATGTATGTATTTTATTATTATTATTATTATTATTATTATATATATATATATATATATATATATATATATATATATATATATATATATATATGTGTGTATGCATTGTGTTTGTACATGTATATATAAATATGTAGATGGATGAATATGTATATGTATGTATATGTATACATAAATATATAAAAATACGTTTATGAATGAATGCATATTTTTGAGTCAAATTATATGTGTGCCTACATAAGTTCATTTATCTATATAAGTGCATTGTAAACAATTGGGTATTTTTTATAAATACCTAATTTTTAATATGCTGATAATCTTAAATACAAAAATAGATCAACAAAATGTGTTTCATTTCCTGCTAATACCAAGATCAGAAGTGACTTTTTAGATCATTATTAAATATTCCTGCTTGTATCATGCCCTCATGAACACTGGACTTAGTATAATGAACGCATCAACTGGGATCCTTCATACATCATAAGTTTTCTAAATTTTGAGAGTGGGGCCAAAATAAATGGCTCGCTTTAAAAACCCTCTCCCCATCAAGGTGAAATAATGATGATTGCCATGACAACAGCAGTAAGACATACTTGGCTTTATGAGTTTAATTAGTAATTAATTATTAATACTACTAATTGTTCAACCCTTAAAATTAGCTAATAATATAAAAATACTCTTCTATATAAAATACAAATGCTAGCACAATTAAATTCAAATTTTTTAAAAAATTTTCCTCACAAAATGATTATTTTGTTTATGTTACCCCTCATCTTCCTTTTTCTTTGTCTTCTTGACATATCCCTTCAGGATGTAGGCGATCATAGTTCTACACAATTTCCTGTCCCTTGTAGCTATAAATAAATGTTGTATTTTTGTTATCTCTCCTAAACCTTGCTCCTCCATCCATTTACACAAGTATGTTTGTTAGGTTATGCATTGTTTTCCTCTGTCCTGTTTCTTTATTTTTTTGATATATATGTGTGTGTGTGTGTGTGTGTTTGTAGATCTTTGTAAATTTTGGCATTTTTCTATCCTCACTAATCCTTGTTCTGCCACCCATTTATACAAGCTTGCCAGGTAGTTTACATGTTGCTTTGCTCTGTCCCTCTTGCATTCAATGTCTTGTAAGTATCAAATTTTTCAAGCCCTCTTTCCTCATTTTATGCCTTAAAAATTTCAACAATCTCTTGTAGTATCAGTTACCTTTTTGTTTCCATTTTCTCTAAAACTTTGTCATTTTTCCCAAGTTCAGTCCATGCTATTCTCAGCATCCTTCTGTAGAACCATATTTCTATTGCCTCAAGTCTTTTCTTCATTAGTGAGAAGATTGTCCAACATTCACTCCCATATAGAAGGACCAATATTATATAACAGTTTGGTACTTTTTTCTTCATGTCTAATAAAATTATCAGATAGATATAGCAACTGTGATATTTTTTTTATGAATCTTTACACTATTAGCGTCTTAGGATCAAAATTCTCTTCAGTATTCAACTGCTCTTCTAAAGTCATGATTTTAAATAACCTTGTCAGATTGAGGCTTTCATATGGATGCCATGCATAGTGACCTATTCAGAAATATCTAAACTGTCAGTTGCATACAATTGCTTTCTCTAATCAATGATCAAAAATGTCTTTGAGCTTGTAGGTGTTAGCAAGAAGTCATGGACTGGTGGTAGAGAATCATAATCAAAGAACTGTACCAAATAATTAAAACCACATCACTTGAGGACTTTCAAAAACAGCAGCAACAATTAAAATGAATATCAGCTGTAATTTGGAGAGAAAATGGACTTGAGAAAATTAATAGAAAAATGATTAGCATTGTTGCCAAATAAACCCTGTGCTAGGGAAGGGTTGAGGGTTAAAGGAAATAATTTTATTGTACCGGCATTTGTATTTGGTACACAACTGAAGGCATGTCTCTGAAGTTAATATTTTCAATAGGGTTTCTAGGAGATCATTAAACTATCAACTTTTTGAATTATTAATATGACATTAACAATTCAACTTGGGAAAATATATACTGAGAAGAAATCAACAAGAATCTGGTACTAGTAACTCTTTTGACTTCAGTATTTTGTCAGAATTATAAAACCTGTAGTGAATAGGATATTTTTTATACATGTCATTAATCACCAAATGATATGGGGAATAGGATTTTTTTTTTAAACACATTGGTGGTCATCAAAGGATGTGGAGTCACTCACATCATACCAGTAGGAATAGCCTTGTGTTCACAGAAATAAAAACATACATTAAAAACGTTAAACTATAAACTAAAATCATACATTTTATTTATTTTTGTGTGCTGCTGTGTGTGTATTTTAGTTATGACTGTTTTATGGTTGCATGTGATAAAAGGAAGAAAATCACTTCATATTATAACAAGCAATATTCCAAAGAGAGGACGTCTTGACCTTCCAACAGTCAGTAGCGAAAGAGAATGAATTTAGAGTTTTTGGTGCAATGTCTGTTTTCAAGGTAGGAAAAGTTTCTGTTGCATTCTGGGAGAACTTTCATTATTTTGGTTTATTTAATTTATTTTTAAAAAAGTTTTAATGTTATTTGTTTTATTTTACTTTATTTATGATATTCATTATTATTAGTATTATTTTGTATTTTTATTTTTATTTAATAATAATAAAAATGTCCCTACAAACCATACCAAATAAGCAGCAATATCAAGAAGAGAACTAAACAAAATAATTTAATTATGCCAGCATTTTTATTTGGTACACAACGGTAGGTTTTCTAGTTGATCATTAAATTATCAACTCTTTGAATTAATATTACATTAACAAGTGAAAAACTGAAAAAAATATACTGAGAGTAAGTCAACAAGACTTTTAGAACACTTTCTGTCTTTAATAAGTTCAATATTTGTATATTATAAAAACAAATTAAAGTGAAATTAATTAGTCTTTTAAGTGGTTTTCAAAGCTTTTATAATTAAAACTAAAATTCGTATCTATATTATCTTCCACATTCTTTCATAGCAAACTGCTGTCTGGAATAGTCATGCCGGTGGGAATTTATCAGCTTATAAAATAGGCATACTGGTTCTGATAAGAATTCCTCTGGGAATATTTATATAAACTTTATAAACATAGGAACATAATAATCATTCTGTAGAAAAATCATTTGAAGAATATTAAGCTCGGCACCAGGCGGTGGAAATTTGAAGGAAATAATTTAATCATGCTTGCACTTGTATTTAGTACACAAGAGTAGTTAATAATGTGCACTGGGGTAGTGTTATTGCCATTACTAAAAGAAGTGATGATGATGATTATAATGATGATGATTATGTGAGAAAGAAGTTTATAGGATAAAAGTGAGATTAGAACTTGTCTTGATTGTAAATATTTAATTACCGATTGGACAATATTCAAAACAGGTCTGACCAATCAAATGATCTTCCCATGAGAATTTCTATCTTATTTGTATTGTTTTGTGTGTGGGTGTGAGCATCAGTGGGTGGGGGCGAGAGTGTGCACTTCAGTTTTTATCAAGAGCCTCATTAGATGGTGAAGGCTAGGAGAGGTATGTGGTCAGGAAGGTAGGTAGTGACTAGCAAATAGTGGTTGGGAGTATGTACTGTTCATTTCTTTAAAACTATGCCCTCTCTACCTACCTGCCCTTGCACGCCCCCCCCCCCCCGCTGGACTTTATAGACTTTTATTTATTGCCAACATTTATGGTTTCTTTATGAAAAGATAGAAAGAAAAACAAATAAAGATGAGGAAATAGAAGCAAACTAAATTAATGGATCCATTGTATATATGAGCCTGAAGCAGTGATTAAATAAGGGTGGTCTATTTACAAGGTAAGCATTTGTTTTGATGGTTTTCACCTGACTGAAGACCACTCCCCTCTCTCCACTTTTACTGTTATTATTATCATAAATTGGAGGGGTTGCTGAAAAGTTCTTGTTCTAAAAAAAAAAAAAAGGGAAAGCACTTACCCCATAATTTTAATGTTTTGTTATTTGAACTGATTTTGGAAAGTGGTTTGGGCTGAGAACTTTTCAGCATTCTTTGTATTAAAATAATATGAATAATTATTATAATTTAAGTTATTCAGTGTATTTTTTTTTTCATCTTGATTATTATAGATGTTATAACAGACAAAATGCTTTGGCCAACTACTGGGAAATGCATGAATTCATCTACTCCCCCAACATATGGGTTAAATAGTATGACTTGCATGCATATAAATATCCACATTCCATGAATATTCACATGGTTTCATACCAGGGAAACATAGTGACCACACCATTTACTAGAAGTTTTTAGAATGCTTTCCAAATCAATTTTGGGTATTATCCTGCTGAATAAAACCATTTTGTCTATCCTATTAGCAAACGTATAATATCAGAATTATTGTACAGCTGTTTTGTGAATAGTTTCTGAACCATGTAGTAGTCTCTGCTGGGTCCATTTGATGGCATAATGAAGGGTACCATTATGGCAGTATCTCTGGACATTTCAGTCCAGGTTATTTATGCATGCAACTCCTGTGGGTGTGTCTGTCTCACTGCCTACTAGACTTCTAGCAACCAATACACACATGAAATCAATTGAAATGAAAATGAAAAAAACTAGCAAACCCAATGTCAAAAAAAAAGAGTAAACTCCAGGTATACTATCTCCTATACCAATGTGAGGTGTCTACATTCCAACTTTCCAGAAGTGGAACTCCATCTTCTTCGGTCCAAATCCAACATCTTGTTTCTGTCTGAAACATGTATCAATGCCTCCTTCCCCCCACAAGCTCACAATCACGGGCTACTCATCCCTTATAGCAAAACATGACTAACTTAATCGCCATGGTTATGGATTCAGAGCCTACATTAAGGACAGGAAAAAAACAAGGACCCTAATCCCCAAGAAATGTGCATCCACATGGCACTGATCTGTAGTACCAGATTTGTCTTTGCTCTCTATCACCCTCAGGACTAAGGAACAGTAATCTTCATTTGAATATCTGAGAGGATTAATAATATCTTCACTGAATTTCCCTTGGCTTTCATTTATATCTGCGGTGACTTCAATATCCACCATAAAGAGTGGTTAGTCCACTTGAACAGAACTGATGAAGAAGGTAGATACTACATTGCCTATATACTAAAACAGATCATCAAAGAACCCATCCATATTTCTGACAATGGTACATCAGGTGAACCACCTCTACATCTTTCTAGCATCCTGTCCCAATAAATGCTTATCAAAAGTTTTACCCTTCTAACCAGGCACATCAGACCATCCCCTAGTCAGTGTCCAGATTGATGCCAAACATAAGGCATCCCTTGATTTACTGTTCCATCAAACGATTTTTCACTATACAGACTGGAACAGCTTTCAATCATATATGACAAAAGCTCCCCTCTCAACCTTCTTCAAGTGCACTACCGCCAAAACTGCTTCCCTTGTCTTGGAATGGATCCTTCCTGGAATGCAAAGTTTTATACCCAGCCAAAAAATTTCAGCAAAAACTAAATAGTTATCCCTGGTTCACACCTGAATGTGCTGCAGCCATAGCTCCCCAGAACCACTACTTCAATATCTATCACAAGGAGTGGTGTAGCTTGACACTTACCACACTCAGAATCATACACAATCACTGCAAAAAGTTCTAGAAAACACAAAGTGCAGCTATGCACAAGCTGTCCAAGCCAAGGCTAAAAAGAAATGTAGTGTATTCAAATGATTCTGGAAGATTGTCAACCAAATCATCAACAGAGGTAAAGCAGTTGTGTCCACTATTATAAATGGCCCTGGGGTCATACCTTCCTCGACATACAAGACAAAGCTCTTCACCTTGATCTTTGCCTCAAACTCAGTATTAGATGACAAAGGCCATCTCCTCCCCAACTTCCCATGTCTCATTGAGCACAATCTCATTAATATTTTCTTAATACAAAAATACTTATCAAATGTTTTGACCCTAAGAAAGCAACTGACCCAGAAAAAAATTATGAATATCAACTTGGAATTATCCCCAACCCTAGTGAGGTTAATTTAACCACTGTTTGAAGGAGAAACCCTTCCAAAGTCTGTGGAAGGTGTTAAGCATATGCCTCATCTACAAGAACATGGGTGAGTAATCTTCCCCCTCACAGTATAGACCCATCAGTCTCCTCGGTATCATCAGTATGCTTTTTAAACCTATACTCAACAGGTTGTTAAACACCTTGATAAGAACAACTTATTCAACAATGAATAGTACAAGTTTCGATCAGCCTGATCCACTGCTGATGTCCTAAGTACTATTACTCACAGAATTAGTGAGGCTCTTAATGACAAACACGCCTCGATAACCATAGCATTAAATATGTCAAGGGCCTTTGATAAGGTGTGTCACAAAGGTTTTTTACACAAATTCTTCAGCTGTGGAATCACCGGAAGGGTATTTTTGATTATAAAATCCTTCCTAACAGGTAGGTTCCTAAAGGTAGTTAATGCAGGCATCCCCCAGAGATCACTTCTTGGATCAACCCTCTTTTTGCTTTACATAAATGATCTGCCTAAGAATATATTCAGATCATTTGTAAACATCTATGCCAATGATATGACAGTATATAGGTGTGCCTCTAAAACTCTTCATGATCAGAGCTTCATAACAGATCTCTCATCCAATCAACCACTAACTCCCCAGTTGTGGAAAAACTAGCTGGTTACATTCAAGGACTTGAAAATCACAGTAGTTACATTTCATCATTGCCAAATGGACCTAGAATTACTGTCAGATACAATGTATCGATGTCCCTTCAGGAAGACACCTCCCTTCAGGGAGAGACTGTAATGAAGTGTATGTTCAAATTCCATTTGAGAACAGGTGTGAGAATTTTTAGACTATTGGCCTTAAATTCTCACACCTGTCCTCAGGTGGAACTTGTGCATACACTCCATTGCAAAAGATGCATGTAAAATGGTTGGCTTCCGGTACTATTCCTGACACCTCATGCTATCCACTACCTTTACAAGAGCCAGATCAGGCCAAAAATGGAGTACTTTTGTCATTTTTGAGCAGGAACTGCCCAGTCCTCACTTTCCAGTTTCAACAGAGTTCAAAAGACTCTCTGAGTTCTTGTGGGTGATAAATTATTTTCCATCCATCAACTTCTCTCTCATAGTCATGATGTGGCAAACCTTTCACTGCTCTATCACTACTTCTATGGAAAGTGCTCGGACAAACTAAATTCCCAGCTCCCTCTCATGGGCAGGATGTGGCAATCCCCTCCCTGCTCTATCACTACTACCATGGAAAATGCTCAGACAAACTACATTCCTTGATCCCATCATGTCTAACCTTCACTGCTAGGACCTTGCTACTTATATCTTCTTCTCCTCTCCATATAAAGTGTCTCTTAACATAACCCTCTACCTTGAGGACTCGAACTTGTACAGGGTGACCCTTAATGTAAAAAACATGAAGAAATGTATTCTGGGATACTGTCAACTAATTAAAAGAATTCTTGTTGTCAAACTGAAAGGAAAGCTGTTCAACATCATAGTTGTATATGCAGCGTCAGTACTAAGTTTGGAAGAAGAAATTGAAAAAATTCTACAGTATGCTAGACAATACCAAATCTCAATGCAAATTGTAAGAAATTACAATTACCATGGGAGACATGAATGCCAAAATAGGCATGGAGAGAAATAGTAAATTACTTAGCAAATCTGAACTTGTAATAAGCTTGGAGAAAAATGGATTCAGTGGCTCATGGCAGACAATCAGATAGTAGCCAATACCTGGTTTCAAGAGCACCCAAGACATATATGGACATGAAGAAGCCCAACTTAGAGTGGATATACAGAAATTGAAGAGGGCTACAATATGACTGATTCCTGAATGTCTTGAATGTGAAGGAGAAAATTTGAACAGTTAAAAGCAGATACAATGGTCAAAATGTGAATAGAAACTTATGTGACTCATTAAGAGAAGCTTTAGGAACATCAGCAATCAATATCATCCCAAAGAAAACTAGAGAAAGTAAAAATGAATTGATGACAGATGAAATTCTCAACATGATGGAAAGAGATAACAATGTCATGGTATGGCACGGAATATAGGACACTGCACAAAGAAATTAGATAAAAATGCATGTGAGCTAAAGAGGAATGACTCTATGAAAAATATGCAGAAATAGAAATAAGTATCACAGATAAAGCAAATATACATAAAAATTAAGAGAACTCACAGATCAAAAGACATGCCCATCAACATAATGCATAAAATCCAAAGACAGGTTATGGATATTAGAAAAAGATAAAATGCTTCAAAGATAGAATGGATACATCAGAGAAAAAGAGTACAACTGGCAATATATTGAAAGATGAAAAATATTAAAATCCGAAGTGAAATCAACACTGGCCAAATTGAACAGAAACAAAGCAGGAGGACCAGGCAGAATTGTAATCGACATACTCCCAGCCTTAGATGATTTTGATATAGACAAGGTTATAGACATAATAAATGAAATCTACAACGGTATTGATATACTGGAAGACCTAAGTAGATGTATTTTAATAGCACTGCCTAAGAAGCCAGGTGTAAGTAAATGCTAACTCCAGACAATCAGCTCAATGAGCCATATAACAAAACTTATCATCCAAATTCGCACAAAACAATTTGACCAGAAACAGAATAAAAACAGCAACATACTGGAGCAAACCACCTGCATATGGATAGATAATGAATTCATTAAATATACAAAAATAAGAAGAAGTATAAGACAAGGATAGGTCTTCTCACCAGACCTATTCAGCCTGTACAGAAAGGTGATTCTGAGAGAATTAGAAGACCTATCAGGATTCATTATTCTTAACACTATAAGATATATAGATGACATAGTGTTGATAGCAAACATGGAAAGAAAACTATAAGAACTTCTGCAGAAAGTAGTAAAAGAAAGCAAGAAGAAAGGACTAAACATCAGTTGCAAAAAGACAGATTGCATGGTTGTTAGTAAACAGAACAGACCAACATGCAAATGACATATTGGAGATATCAAAATCAATAATTACAACAATTTAAATATCTTGAAAGTGTTTTAAAAGAAGATGGAATGTGTGGCACTGAAATCTGAAGCTGCATTGGGATAATGAAATACGCCTTCCAAAAGCTGAGCAAAGTATTAAGAAATAGAAAAATGGAAACAAAATGAACTCTTCTCCTTAGAATCAGAACAAGAGTGATGAAATTTAAAAATAACATAATGAGGAAAGATGGCTTGGAAAATTTTGTACTCACAGGACAGACTGATGGTAAGACAGACTAAGGAAAACAATCCATAACCTAGGTAAGCATAGTGAGCTTAAGTAAATGGATAGTGGAACAAGGTTTAGGAGAGATGACAAAAGAAAAAAATTATTAAGAGCTATAAAGGACAGGAAATTGTGGAGAGCCATGATCACCAACAACCTGAAGGATCATGGAACATAAAAGATCCTAAAAACAATAGCCATGACCTTTCCTTTAGACTTTGGGATCTTCAGTTTCTTCAGCTGTTGTTTGAATTCTTGTCAAGTTTTTAGAAGTAAGCATTTTCCTGGACATGCTAGAATCCATTGTCACCATCAAAATATTCTGATGTGCCAATTCTGGGAAAGACTGCGAAAATTGACAGGGTTGAAGGTAAGGAATTTTTAAAAAATTGTTTTCAATTTCCATCCTTGACATCCTGCGACAAAAATGTTTGTTCTAATTATATTTGAACTTTGTCACTTATTAATTGTAATTGATTTTATCATTTAATGAGATGGATTAAAATTAAGTGATTGATCACAAATTCAGATGTCTGGGTGTCATTAATCAATTGTTCTTTTGGATAAAGGAAAATATGTTCTCCATGTGCACATTTATTTATGATGAAAGAAACATGCGTGTAGGTAATCAAAGTTTTATTAATAGACAATTATGGAGGCCATTTGAGTTAGTAATTCAATGTTTATTTATAATATTATAAGAACAGTATTCAACAACAAAATCCAAAGTGCACTAGTATAGTGGAAGATGCCTTACAAAAGCTAAGAAATGTCTTTAAAAAGTTTTGATAGAAACAAAGAATAAAGTACTGAACTGTTATGTAATATTGGTCTATGAAGATGAAGAAGAGACTACAATCTCATCACAGATGAAGAAGAGACTTGAAGTAACAGAAATATGGTTCTACAGACGGATATTGAGAATATCATGGACCAAACAAGTGAGCAAATATAAAAATATTAAAGAAAATGGAAACACAAAGGACACTTCACCTTAGAATCAGGAAGCGTGAGTTAAAATGTTCAAAGTGAATACAACTGACTCTGAGAGAATTTTAACTTAACTTGATGATTCCACTTTCTATACAGATAAACATTATGCCACCTGCACATTCATGCACATACACACAAAAACACACACACACACATATATATATAAATATAAAAGTGAACATTGAAGTCAACACTTAGAGGTGACAGGCTGTTTCATGCAATCGTCAGGGCTGAAGTGTTGACTTCAATGTTCACTTTTATATTTACACATGCTCTATCTCTGCTATTGAGCACTTTATCACATAAATATAGCACACCTTACGAGTCTATTTATATATATATATATATATATATATAACGTCATCCACAGACAGACTGTTTCACTGTTTCACAGCTCATCAGTGTGGCGAGACATCCGGTTGCCTCTAGCTCGGATCAAAACCCGACTGAATTGGTATCAGCCAGAGATTCTACCACTAAGCTGTCGGTGTACGGCAGGGAAGCAGGTGGATTTTTAGCGTATTTATTTTTAGAAACACGCCCAGTGACTGACAGTGACTCAATTCGTTATGCGAAGAGTCTCGCTATATATAAGCTATAATAGTCACTGTTTACAAACCCAAACCTACTCCCTAGAGAGCTCAACTGAAATTAATATTTATTTCAGGTGCCAATATAACGTCATCCACAGACAGACTGTTTCGCTGTTTCACAGCTCATCAGTGTGGCTAGACATCCGGTTGCCTCTAGCTCGGATCGAAACCCGACTGAACTGGTATCAGCCGGAGATTCTACCACTAAGCCGTCGGCGTATGAATAAAGTCAAAGGAAAACTGATCTTAGCATGTTTCATCCTCTGGCAGACTTTATCAAGGCAAATGCAATGATTTTATTTTGTAACAAGTATTTATATACAAGAGTAAAAATGTTATTGGTTTTATAAAATTTTAAATATAAGAATGCTCATAAATATTTATCAGGTTAACTGGAAAGCCTAGGCAAAGTTATGGTGGATACCAAGTGACACTAATAAACAAAAGTGATCTTCTTGAATTTTTTAATGCAAATTAATATTTAAATTATTTTAGTTTGAAATTAATTTATGTGCTATATATTTTAAATATTATGAGGTTATGATTTTAACCATTTTCTTTTAATTTTTGAAGATATTTATAGTCATGTATGTTGGCTTAGAAAAGTAGTAATTCTTTGAGGAAAGGAAATATTTTAAAAATCCATGGAATAGATTTATATTTTGATAAGTTTTGATAATGGCACTCTTGATAATTTTCCATCTAAATAAGTTTCTCTTTTATTAAGTATGGTATTATTTAGATCAAAATTGTGATTGAATTTATTTCTATGTATAACTAATGCATTTAATAAATGGTTGTGTATAAGGTCCCATTTGTGTTCATAGATATGTTTTTTTTAAATTTCTGCAAGTTTCCACAATGTATTGTGAGTAGCAGTTGTGGTGATTTATTTTATATCTACCTGCTTCAGAATTGTTACTGTTATGGGTATTTTTAGTTCTGATTATATCCATAATAGTTTTGGATGTGGTTGTAAATATATTGATGCTGTTTCGATTGGATAAATTGTATGGATATTAGATGTTATGGAGTTGGTAGGTACTTGATGTGTTTCTGTCTAGTTTATTGTCATTGTTGATAATAATGGCATTATCTTTTTTGAGGTTCTATATAAATACTTATTACAACATAAAATCTTTGCATATATGGTGGACTCTCCTATCGTGAACGATAAATGAGGGACAGTTTTACCTTTAGTTATACACTTATGCATGCAAGCAGGGGTTATTGTGGAGAAAATCAGGCAAAGGAAGGATATATTTTATTTGTGCTTTCTTAAGTGTGATACTAGCCCAGCCTTGCTGTGGGTGACAAAGCCACACTGACAGATGAAATTTGTTAAAGTGGGATTTTGATGGCATCTCTGCTTCAGAGCTGGATGAAGCTGATCATGGTGCTTCAGTCTGCTGTCTTCAAAACCTTTTAACTTAAGGAAACATGTCTTATGCCACTCCTTTCGATTTGATGCTTGGGCTTCCCAGCTTTACAGATCAAAGTTAAGATGTTTCAAGTTGTCTTTCAATTTATCTCTGTAGCATAAGAGTGGACGTCCAACAGAATGCTTGGAGTTTGGTAATTGTCAATACAGCACCTTTTTTTGAAGCCTATGCTCATCCATTCTCACAACTTTTGATATTGTAAAAGGACTGTGTGTTTTTGCATGTTACCATATTAGAAACACGTGCATAACTTCTGGCAGAATATTAAAAGGTCCAACTACAAAAAAATTGTCGAACTTGAAATAAGTCCAACTGAAGATAAAGATGACCAACAAGGCCAATATATATATATATAAACAAATATATGTATTAAATAAAGAATTTTACAATGGACACAAACAATAACATTTGTATGTGTGTGTGAATATTTGTGTTTGTTTTTTGGTCAATGTTTGTACGTACATATAATGTTCATGGCGTCTCCCACAAATGGAAAGATGCGGATCTTCTAATAGAGCTTACATTCTAGCCGCTGAAATGAAGAAATGTAAAGGTGAATGAGGTGAGAATTTGCCCTGTATTTATGGTAGGGAGAATGACCCCTAGTGACAATTTGGGAATTAAGGAGGAGCTAACTCCGACAATATTTCTTCTTTTTTTTTTTTTTTTGGCAGCAACTGTATTTATTTTTGGAGTGTTCTGCTTGCTTAGCTTATTTCTCTTCTCTTCTGGTTTCTCACCTCTATTAAAAATCTAAATAAAAAAAGTAAACCCAGAAATCCTTAAAATGAAAGAAAGAAGTTTTTTGCGAATGAAAAAAAAAAATTAATTTAAACAGATATTCCAGATTTTTGAAAAGTACATGTGTAAAATAATAGATTTGAATGAAGTCAGGAAAAGAAAACTAGGGAGAAAGAGAGACAAAAAAGGAAGAATCAAAAGAGAGGCTATTTTTAAAAAAAAGGCATGTGCAGAAAGAGATGGTGAAAAAGAGTAGATGAACAAAGAGAGAATAAAGAAAAAGAAAAAGAAAAATTTTGAAAACTGTATGAAAGAAGGAATAAAAAAATATATGCATTTGGATATTCTTTGAATCTGGGTAGCCAATTAAATTCTGTGATGGGCAAGTTCCCAAGTATGATTACCGGTGTTCATATTCCATCATATACATTTTAGCTGATTTTATTTATTAACTGGAATAAGAAAAAGGAAGGGGTGGTTATCGCTCTCTTTTCCTCCCCACTCTCTCTCACTTTCCTCCACTCTCACTTTCCCTCCTCTGTTCTCTCTCTTTTTATTCACTCCCTCCACTCTCACTTTCCCTCCTCTGTTCTCTCTCTTTTTATTCACTCCCTCCACTCTCACTTTCCCTCCTCTGTTCTCTCTCTTTTTATTCACTCCCTCCACTCTCACTTTCCCTCCTCTGTTCTCTCTCTTTTTATTCACTCCCTCCACTCTCACTTTCCCTCCTCTGTTCTCTCTCTTTTTATTCACTCCCTCCATTCTCACTTTCCCTCCTCTGTTCTCTCTCTTTTTATTCACTCCCTCCACTCTCACTTTCCCTCCTCTGTTCTCTCTCTTTTTATTCACTCCCTCCACTCTCACTTTCCCTCCTCTGTTCTCTCTCTTTTTATTCACTCCCTCCACTCTCACTTTCCCTCCTCTGTTCTCTCTCTTTTTATTCACTCCCTCCACTCTCACTTTCCCTCCTCTGTTCTCTCTCTTTTTATTCACTCCCTTACTTTCTTTTCCCCTGTTTATATTCTGTTCTTCCACCTTTTCATTATCCTTGTCCTTCGTTGTTTATTTTTTTCTTTCCCTTAAATTTTTCTCAATCTTCCTTTTTTTCTTTTTCCCCATCTTTTATTAACTTTTTGCTTGATTCCTTTTCTCCCTTACTCACTTGATGGTTGCAAAGATTAGCATAGCCTGACACAAGGCTATAGGTATGGAGCACCCAACAAAGATCAAACTCATTTCAGTAGGAAAGCTCTGTGAACAGTTGCTTTTCAGTTCTTTAAACATTAACATTTACTCATCTCAGATAAGTAAGGCACAAGGCTTCAAATGTGAAAAATCCAGTCAGGATGAAATTCACTATTGTAGTTTTAGTCTGTGAAACATGCTTTCTCACTATTAACTTTTTTTTACTCTTTCTTTTTCTATTGCTTCTTCTTTCTTCCTTTCTTTCATTTTTTTTTCTTTACTCCTTCTGTCATTTGTTTCTTTCATTCTTTCACTTTCTTTTTCATTCTTCCAAACCTTCAGTTCTGTGCTTTGATTTTCTTTCTTTCTTTCTTTCTTTCTTTTTTCATTCTTTCTTTCTTTCTTTTTTCATTCTTTCTTTCTTCAAAGCTCTCCTTGCATACCACTGACCAATTTCAATATTTCACTCATCATCTTCTTATTTTTTCTTTATCTTCATCCTACACATTCTTCATCTCTATCCTTCTCTTTCTTCTTCCTTTATATCTTGCTCTATCCTTATTTTCACTATTTACATTGTTCGAGCTGTTGTCCTCATCTTTGTTGCTATATTCATAATGTTTTGGCTGCTTTCATCAAGTGGTTGTAATTTTGATTAGAACCTTTCATTTCGTCCACTGGGAGTGTACTATTCTAGTTCCACATGCCATGCTTCTTCCGGATGTCTCAGTATCAGTTATAAAGCATTAGCTAAATCCAATGACTTGACCCAGGAGTTGTGAGTTCAATACCTGGTTACAGCTGAAGTGAACAAAAACTTGGAGAGTTAAGTTAAGGGGAGATAACTGATACTGAAACATCTGGAAGAGGGATGGCATGTGGAACTAGAACAATCTACCCTGGTGGATGAAATAAATAAAAAAATATCTTTCTTCTTTGTCCTTCTCTTTCTTCTTCGTCTCTGCCCTTCTCTTTCTTCATTTTTACCCTTATTTATCTTCTTCATCCCTGTCCTTCCCATTCTTCTTCATCTCTATCCTTCTCTTTCTTCTTCATCCTTATTCTTGTCTTTCTTCATCGTTACTGTGTCTTTTTTCTTCATCTTTACCCTTCTCTTCATCTCCATCTTTACTTTTCTCTATCTTTATTTCTATCTTTCTTCTTCTTCATCCTTCTCCTTCTCTTTC
The DNA here is from genome assembly GCA_963932145.1 of Acanthosepion lycidas. Classification (NCBI taxonomy): domain Eukaryota; kingdom Metazoa; phylum Mollusca; class Cephalopoda; order Sepiida; family Sepiidae; genus Acanthosepion; species Acanthosepion lycidas. The sequence goes on from OZ010583.1 coordinate 46,206,583, forward strand.
TTATTAATCTCTGTCCTTCTCTTTCTTCTTCATGTTTATCCTTCTCTTTCTTATACATGTATATTCTTACCTTTCTTCATCTTTATCTTCTTTCTTCTTCATCTTTATCCTTCTCTATCTTCTTTATTTCTATCCTTCCTTCCTTCCTATCCTTCTTTTTCTTCTTCATATCTGTCTTTCTCATTCTTCTTCATCCTTATCCTTCACTTTCTTCATCTTTATCCTTCTTTAACTTTATCCTTCTCTTTCTTCTTCATTGTTATCCATATCCTTCATGTGATATCAATTCTACAACTGTTTCAATATCCCAAGCATTACATGGCCATCTTTCCATTTGAAGATTATAGAATCTCTTTGAATTTCTAGACAACAAATATCTCTTTGAAAGTAAAAGTGCTTGTTCATGCATGTGCAGTAATGTCTTCTCTGATTGTTGGTGATTTTCTCAGTGTAACTTAGAAAAACTTAGGCCAAAATTATGGGGCATCCAATGATGATCGAACTCACTACTCAGTTGTAATCATTCTAGCAAAACAAGCTTGTTAATCACAATGCCAAGGTGTCCAAGTCCTTCCTGACTGGTTGTGAAGTTCCATTGAGGTTGCACAACATGTCATAATATGTGAAATTGCTGGATATATTCTGGACAGATCTTGTATTTCTATGACATTCTTTTTGTCTTTATTTTCTTTTTCTTTCTTTTTTTATTTGTTTTTTCCTCCATGTTTCTCTCCAGTTTGACTTTCCTTTCACCTTTTTTGTTATTCTTCCTCCTTTCTCTCTTTGTTTAATTCTCTTTCTTTCTTTCTTTCTTTTTTCCACCTTCATCTTCAAGGACAGTTTTCAATTATCTCCCTTGTCTTCTGTCTCATTCATTCTTTTTCTATTATTATTGTCTCTTATTTTTCTAAGAGCATTTTCTGTTTTGTCTTTCTTTTTTCTTCTCTCTCTTTTCTTTCATTCTCTTTCAGTAATCCTATATTTCCTTTCCTGCATTTTTATTTATCTCTCTTCTTCTTAGAGTATTGAAAACTGATGTTGATTCATAAAAAAAATTTCTTTTCATTTTAAACAAATTTTTTACTTTTTTTTTATTTCTATAGTTTATGAATATTCGAGGCTGATCTACTTGATAAGTGTAGATATGCATAAACAAATGCATAATTTGAATGTATCATGTTCAGCATTTTTCTTCTTTTTTCTTGTTTCTTTTTTTGGTTTGTTGTTTTAATATGTTTTGTTAATTTTTAACTTGTTTTCATATTGCTTTCATTTGGAATCAGTTCAAAGCTGGAAATTATTTTTAAGTAAAAATAAATAAATTTAAAACTCAATCAAACTATTTCCCAAATGTGAAACATAAAAAGAGTATCTATATCTATCACCATATATCTACATATCAGTTTATTTGCTAGCTTATATGAAAATGAGATACATATACATTCACACACATACAGACACACACACACACACATATATATATACATAAGCAATGAGAAATCCTGATGTATCTTTATAAGTTATATAATATATCATAGGGCGTAAGTATATTTGTGTGTGTGTATATATATATATATATATATATATATATATGTGTGTGTGTGTGTGTGTGTGTGTGTATGTGTGTGTGTATATATATATATATATATATATATATATATATATATATATAGGAAGCATGATGGAGTAGTGGATAGTGGCTCAAATTGAGGAATCAGAGGGCTGAGTTTGAATTCCAGTCGAATCATTTACATTCACTTACATGCTAATACCCTTCAGAAAGGTATTAATCCTCTTCTTCTCCCTGCAGCTATGCATAAATAGCAGGACAGACTGGGTTCTATAGCCTTGGATGGCAACTGGTCTAGGAGAAGGACAACTTTGAATTCAAAACCTGCAGAAAGTTGTTTCGGGACCATGTGGCACGTAGTGTACCAGATCTCTGTATTAGGCCCTTCAAAAAGTGTGGTTGGTTCTGCACAAAGCCTTCACCACTATAATCAAATCATATGTGCTGGTGTCTGGGATGTCAGTTTCTAGGAACTGAGCTGCTTGACCTTCATATGTCAAATATGATAGGAGAATCCACCATATATATATATATTTATATATAAGCATATACTTATAATGAGAAATGCACGAGGAAAAATTAACACACCATAAACAACCCCCACCCTTAAAAAGGGCTAAAGAAGTGGCCATAAGCACTTGGGACAATGAAAATTATGAAAAAATTTTGTACTTCCTTACTCCTACAAAATGGAAAAACATAAGGATGGAGGAAAAACTAAATATATATATATATATATATATGTGTGTGTGTGTGTGTGCACATGTGTGTGTGTGTAAATGTGCACATATAGTAATAGAATTGTATGTAATAGAAAAGATAAAAACCGGATGAAGAAATTGCAATCTATATATAGAGGAGAAACTAAAAATCATAATATTTAAATATGTGAATGGATTTCTAAACAAAAGAAATGAAATTATTATGAACTGTTGGCATGCCTCTTCATTCCTTTTGAAAAATGTAAAAAGGAACTATAATGCTCAGGATTGTCCAAGGGAAACAGCCATTTTGAAAATCTCAATGTGTGAAACAGACTGTTAATGGGTAAGTAATCAAAAAAGACTATTTTCATGTGCGCACACACACACACAAACACATATATATATATTAAAACTTTAACCTCCCAAACATGCCCGTTAAAGTAACGCGAATTAACAGCATCTAAAAAATTTGAAAGAAAAACTGTCCTCGTGAAAGTAGTGTAGCTTCTTCCTTTAAAGTCGGTCTCCACCCCTCCACTCCTTAGCCATCTATATCTTGAGACTAGACACAATAAATTCGAACAACATCTAGCCGACACATTGGAGTTAAAAATTAAAAATAAGAATTTGAAATGCTACATATGACACATTCATATCCTCTTTCCCACCTCACTTCCTCACTTCGTTAATTTTACGTATACTTGATGAGGTCCGTCAAAAATGTGTGAATTTCTTTTCATTTTTCATTTCAATTTTTGGAAGTAAAGTCTGATGATCCAGAGCCCTGTTAAAGGGGTTATGGTGAAATAATTTATTACATGGAACCTTAACGTAGTCTGTTTTTATTCAAACAAAAATATATATATATATATATATATATATATATATATATGTAGGTAGGTAGTAATCTGTTGGTATAATCCAAGTGAGTCCTATTAATATAATATAGAATTTTAAATATTAAATATTAAATGTTAAAACTGACTTACAAAGAGCTATCAATAATTATTTTCATTAAACAGAGCAAATTATTTTTTTTACTACAATAGGAATTAAGATACCAGTCTCCTTCTACAAACCAACACCATAAACAGTTTGAAAAATCCTGTGAATTTTAAATTTAAAATTCATAGGTGAAAATGGTCATTAACTAATGGTATCTTAATTCCTATTATATAAAAAAAAAATGTCTTGAAAAATGTTAAAAATTAAAATTTCAGACACACTGTGTTGTATATTAATATTTTTGTTTTATTTTTTAAAATTAATTTCCTTGACTAGTTTCGGCAAGCATGGCCATCAGCAGGGAAAAATTCCTGCTTGTTAGTAGGGGTGCATGACTGTCTCTGAAATGCGCATATATATATATATATATATATATATATATATATATATATATATATATATGGACACATGTCTGAGTGGTCATAACATTAGCTTTCTGACCATGAGACCCGGGTTTGAATCTCACTATGGTCAATTTTTCAGGGAGAAGATTTCCTGAGGTTATCAGTCTGGAGGAGCTGATCCCAGTGTGTGGCACCTTTGGAAAGTGCCTGAAAACCATACTACAGGTTGACCCAGGCCTTATGAGTGAAACTGGGTTGGCAGTACCCTTGGGTGCCGGTGATAGTTATGCTAACACAAAGTCACAAGTCATCGTACCTGAGGGTTTGAATGTGCTGGCCTTGTTCAGATTGTTAATCACACTAGATAAAAAATTATCTCCCAGAAATTATAACTAAGGGCTGCTCAGCATAGTTGTGGTATAAACCACAGGTGTTGAAGAAACACAAATATACCTGAACAGGTATCTGCAATAAGTATTAGCTAGCTTCCCCAGTAAATGGGTATCCTTGAATATGAGTGGCCATCTATTATATATATATATATATATATATATATATATATATATATATATATATATAATTATTTATTTAAAAATATGATTCCAACTTTTAAATAAATAATTTTAAATAAATAATTATATTTATTCTCTACTTTCGTATCGAGCACTATTTTTTAAAAATAATAACAAAAATACTAAGGAACTTTGGATTATTTACCAAACCAGTTTCTTTCCTATTTTCTATAATATTTTCACATATATATATATATATATATATATATATATATATATATACACAGAAGTGTTGTTTTTTTATATTTTTTTTATTTACAGGGTCATTGCACACATATAAAATTTAAAATCATTGATTGAACTATATTAAAAGAAAGTATGGAACTTTCAAATGTTTAATACTGGGATGTTACAATGTTCCTGTTTGTGCAGAAGAAAACTCCAAAGAAAATCCATGAGTGTGCAAAAAGGTCCTATCATACTGAACTAGGGAGAAGGTATGTGTTATCTTCCAAAATGAAGATTTCAAGACCAGAATTGTAGTAAAGTCAGGGAGACTTTAAATTGAATGCCTCATGAAATTGTTAATCATGTCCATGATGTAATTTTAGCCAATCAATGAATCTTGGCCAAAAGAATTGCTTAGACACTAGAAATATCCAGGGAATGCATTGTCTTTATAATTCATGAGCAGTTTGGTACTCAAAAAAATGTCAGCTAACAGGGTGCCAAATTGTTTGAATGCTGACCAAAAAATATTTTATGGATATCTTCATGTTGCTTTGTGGCATTCTCAACAATCTAATGTCTATTTTTTGGAATTATTTGTCACAAGTTTTTAAACCTGGCTATACCACTCTGATGAGGGGATCTAATCGCACCTCATGCAGGGTCAGCACTCAAATTCCTCACAGCTGAAGAAATTCATGATCCCAAAGGAAAGATTATCACTATAGACATTTTTGGATAGAAGATGGAAAATGCAATACCAGAATCTAAGCATGAATTGGAATAGCAAAAGATGGCTTACAAAATCAAAGCAAAGTACTAAGAAACAGGAAAATTTTGTTAGAAACAAAAATTGCTGAAATATCAATCCACCTATATGGTAGGGAATGCTGGACAATTTCCTCACAGATGAAGAAATGTGGTTCTACAGAAGGATACTAAGAATACCATGGATGGAATGCATAAACAACAAAGAACCATGAAGGAAAATGGAAACAAAAAGGACACTTAGAATCGGAAAGAGCTGAAATTTCTTGGGCTGTTAATGAGGAAGGAGGGTCCAGTGAATATAACACATGTCATATTGAAGGCCTACCTATTTAATAAACTTGTTTGAATGGATGGTGCAATGTTTGTGGGTGGAAAGGATGGCAAAGAGACAAGTGTTAGTTAGAGCTACAGAGATGGGAAACTGTGTAGAGCCAGGATGACCTATGTCCTGAAGAAACATGGCACATAGAAAAACAACAAGCTATGTTGAAGACTGACTCACTTCAGAAGGACCACAATACAGAATATTACTGAAACTTGCTTCGTCAATTAAAGCAGATATTGAAAGTAAAATGGCAAAGTAGATATCCTACTTTTGTATAACAAAATTATGAATATTTTTGAAGAATTTTGGATTTGAATGCATAGATTATCCATCCTTCTAGATTTCCTGTTTGCAAGCCTAAGAGGAGGAAATTTTCAAATGATTTCGAGGTGATAGAAGAGCAGTATTTTAATGACAAAAACCTCAGAATATTTGTATTTTTTGAAATGTTTAAAGATCATGAGAGAAATTATGTGCTGATGTGGAATATTATTTTAAAGCCATTCATCTTCTATATTTTGTGTGTTGCTTAAATTTGTTAATTAATTTCAATTTTCTTTTATAAAGTTGTGAATAAACACAATTTTTATGTCATTATGCTCCATGAATTTAAACCCAAGCATTGAATAGGCAAAGTCTCAGATGTGTCATGGGTTCAAAAAATTGAAGTTCTGATGATCTAGATCTTCAAGCCAAGCCTGATTGTCATCACAAGTCATTATTCAACACTGATGGAAGTGTGGAGGGTTAATGAAGTTTCAGATGATGAATGATGTATTGAGGTGGTGAGGGGTGAATATGTGGCATATCATATACATTACATGAATTAAGGTCATTTCATTTTTGCTCACAAAATTTTTCAAAAAGTACCCCCCCGCACACACATACGCACACACACACACACACACACACATATATATATATATAACATTATGATCCTTTTTTTTAAAATTATAAGCTGTATAAGGTCTTTCTTTAATACACAAGTACTTTCGATTGTACATTCAGTCATCTTCAGGCATGGAAATTATTTTGTTGATAAAATTCAAGTAGCATCCAAGATGAAAAAATATAATGAAGATGACTGAATGTACAGTCAAAAGTACTTGCATATTAAAGAAAGACCTTATACAGCTTATAATTTTAAATATTAAGTCATAATATTCCTCAAGTGATTGGTAGGTTAATGCACCTTTAATATTTTGTTAGCGAAGAGATTTTGCCATTTTGTATCATTAACTTTACTAATTTACTTTTTGTATGAATGATTCATTGTAATATAAATATGTGGTAGGAAAAATAGGATATATATACATGGTGTCCATAAAGTCTCTTTACAATTTAAAAAAAGCAAAATGAACAGACAAAATATGTGGAAATTTTTACAAAATGATGAGTAGATATTAAAGTTTTTTAATTGATTTAATACACCTCTATATAACCACCATTAGTTGCATGAAGCACATCAATCCATTACTCGATTTACATGATCAGTGTTTTCCTCAGATGTTTTTGGTTGTCCACTCCTCCCTTTATCCAACACTGTCCCTGTCTTCATAAATTTCTTGTGCCATGCATGAATTGACAGACATAACAGTGGATCTCATCTGTACTAAGTTCTCTAATTTTGCTGAGTCTGTGTATCTGATTTCGTTTCAATAAACAATGACACGCATTGTGCCTTTTCTTGAGGAGTAGCCATTTTTTAACAGTACCTCTTTCAACATGATATCTGAAATACACAAATCCGATGTGATTAACAACTTTGATAACTACTGAGTATATAGAACAAATCTGATTAAGACATCTCATCAGTTGCCTTTGTAATATATTTTTTAAATTATAAAGAGATATTATAGAGATCCTGTATATCCTTGTTTCAAAATGACTTCATCAGACTAAAAGAATGTTCCGAGATGGTGTCCATTTCATTCAAAAGAACACCATCACACATATATATATATATATATATATATATATATATATATATATATATATATATATATATATTTAAGCAACAGTCCTTGGTTTAAACTTATTTTATTAAATAAAACAGACATGGAATATCTTCTGAGCCCTTTGGTGAGTTTCTTGATAGCAAGAGAAACATCAAAAGGCTTAACTTACATTCCATGTTGGTTTTATTTAATAAAATATATGTATGTGTGTATTACAAATATACATTGAATCAACAGCTAAACCTTATATATGTGTGCATAAAAAATCATTTGAAATTTAAAATTTGCATATAAATATTTCTTATATGTATTTGTCATCAATCTGGAAATGTTATTTACAAATAATGCTCACACAGATATTCACATATACGTATCTAAATTCAGTAAAAGAGAATATTTATGTAGACATACACACACATATATGTATATATAGCGAGAGAGAGAGATGCGACAGAGAGAGTGAAAGAGAGAGAGAGAGATACATATATAAAAAGTATGAGAGAGAGAGGCGACAGAGAAAGTGAAAGAGAGAGAGAGATACATATATAAAAAGTATATTAAATCAGCAAAGTGTAAATTGGATGAAAGATTTCAATATTTCAAACAGAAAAAAAAGTTGTGTTTTGCTGTGTACATGGGAAATTATTTTTCAAGAAATTTTGTTCCATGCATTTTGTAATCAGTTTTCTGAAAAATGCAAAAGGCATGAATTTAATGAATATCTGAGTTCAATTCATTCATTTTCATGTTAACATGTACATAATTGCCATATTCTCTCATCTCTCACACTTTCTCTCTCTGTGTGTATATATATATATATATATATATATATATATATATATGAGTGTTTCTGTGTGCAAGAAGCAAGTGTGTATTTTTATATGAGATGTGTACATATATATATATATATATATATATATATATATATATATATATATATATATAAAGAAATATATTCTTAAGGTGTGCTATATTTATGGAATAAAGTGCTCAATATCAGAGATAGAGCGTGTGTAAATATAAAAGTGAACATAGAAGTCAACACTTAGAGGCGACAGTCTGTTTCATGCTATATGCAATCGTCAGGCCACATATGCTGTTATTTTTCTCGGCTATTTATATATATACGGGTTAGTGGTGCATTGTGGGTATTCTATTATGGCGGTTATTTTACTTTATTTATTTGGGTCAAATTATATTGCTTGTTTTTATTTTTTATTTTTTTGTTTCTTATTTTATTTATTTATTTATTTATTTATTAACGTAGTAAAAATTTGTTTATATCACTTATTTAACAGTTTTGTTTTGGTTGGAGAATTTAATATATATATATATATATTTAGAATGTTTTATGCATCCATGCACTTTTGGCTATACTTTTAGCCATTATCAAGGATGAATTTTATCTTACTTTTAACTTAATATATGAATTGTTTCATGTATTTATCTAGAGTTATAGGAATGTTAAATTTTCCAGACATGGTAACAAATTGTAGCCCTGTTCATGGTTGATATTATTGAGTTTTGGCTTTTTCTCTTTTTATTAATAACACTTCCACTAGTTTTCGCCTTTTTGCATTCTTACCACAATAACAAAATAAAATCTGAAATGATTATTGAATTCTATTTAAAACACTCAGAATTTGTGACCATATTCTCTCATCTCTCTCTCTCTCTCTCTCTCTCTCTCTCTCTCTCTCTATATATATATATATATATATATATATATATATATATATATATATATGTGTGTGTGTGTGTGTGTTTTTGTGTGCAAGGAAGTGTGTATTTTTATATGAGATATGTACATATATATATATATATATATATATATATATATATATATATATATATAATATATATAGTCATCCACAGACAGATTGTTTCACTGTATCACAGCTCCTCAGTGTAGCTAGATGTCCAATTGATCCACGCCAGGTCGAAACCAACTGATTTGACATCAGTGAAATATCTTACACCTAAGCCATCATCACAGGGGAGAAAAGCAGGAAGTTTTAATGTTTTTCTTTGTTTATGAAATACGCCAGTGGCTCAGAGAACTCAATTCATACTTGAAGAGTAATGCTTAATAGCAGTCAGAGACGCTGTTTTTTATGAGTGTTGGAAATTACTGAGAACCATTTTCCACAATTTTTGTGAATAACTTCTTGGTAAGGTAGAGAACTTTTCAGTACCCCATATACACTACAGTTCAAAGGTTTGAAGTCACCCCCAGTATCATCATGGGATGAACTTGACAGAAGAATGAAACCTTTCCATCCAAAAAATGAAAAAGAGCTCTTAGAGTCACTTAAAATAGAACAAAATCAATTCTCAAACTTATAACTTTTGCAATGAATGTCAAAAAATTGTGCTGCAGTAATCAGGGCTAAAGGAGAGCAAAATCTAATCATAAAATGCTTTATTTTCTTTTTGTCATAATAAAATTTCTAATAAAAACAATTTCTCACTGTTTTTAACCATGTATAATAATTTTCTATTATTTAAAAGCACTCAGAATTTGTGACCATATTCTCCCACCTCTGACTCTCTTTCTCTATTATTTAAAGTGCAAAACGACTACTTTTGGAGCCAATTTAAAAAATTATCTGAGGTCCTTTCCAACATTTGAATTGTAATGTATATATGTGAGTGTTTATGCATGTCTGCAAGCAAGTGTGTATTTTTATATGAGATATGTACATATATATATATATATACATATATATATATATATATATATATATATTTATATATATAAATATCTCTATCTATATCTATATATCTATCATATATATATATATATATATATATATATATATATATATATATATATATATATATATATATATCAGGAGTGCTGAAAATTTCTAAGTCAGAACCATTTTCCAATATTTTTGTGAATTTTTTTTTCAGTACCCTATATATGGTGGACTGACCCATCATATTCAACATATGAGGGTCAAGCAGCTCAGTTTATAGGAAACGACAGCCCAGATACCAGCATATATGATTTGATTATAGTGGTGAAGGCTTTGTGCAGAACTAACCACAATATATATATCTATATATTTATATATGTATATACACTACTAGTCAAAAGTGTTTATTTACCCTCAAAAATAAATACCACAATGCTTTTATTTATTATACTAAATGCAACTTTTCCTCAGTAACTTTGACTTTAGTATAAACCATGTATCTTTTGAAAATTTAATTTGAAGGCTTTTTTCTTCTTTAGTATTGAGAATGAATAAAACATTTTTCATAAGTTACATTATACCACCACTTGAACTCACATTAGACTATATTATGTTAAATTACTGCTTGATAGATATTACCTGTTTTACCTATGCTGACAATTTACATTGCCCAGTAGTGAAATCTGTTATTCTTATTTTGTTTAAATTAAAGCCCAAATTTTGCAACTTTCTTCCAAATCAAAATTCAACAAAATATCCAAACTATGTGAACTTACACTTGAACAAAGACAAGAGATCATTACTTTAAAAAGATAAGGATATTTAAGCAGAGAAATTTAAAAAAATATTTCCAGAACTACAGTGGATTATACTGTTAGGAAATGGGACAAAATAAGATGTAAAGTAGGATTGGTAAACCAAAAGCAACAACAAGAGCAGACGACAATTTCATCAGAGTCACCAGATTGCATGACAGAAGGCTGACTGCTCCAAATATCACTGCTCAACTGAACCAATGTCGTAAAAAAACTGTGTCAACATCCCCTGTGAAGAGAAGACTCTGTGAAGCTGGCCTATATGGCAGAATTGCTGTCAAGAAATCACAACTGAGGAATCAAAACAATGTCAAAAGGGCCAAGACTGGACAAGAGAGCTGTGGAATAAAGTCCTTAAATCTTTGGGTCAAATAGTTGATGAAAGAGCTGCAACCCCCCTCTATCACACCAACCATAAAGCATGGAGAGAGCACTGTGTGGGGGTGTCTTTTGCCAGGTTACAAAGTTGGGCATTTTCACCAGGTGAAAGCCAAATTACCCATTGTGACTGGCTATGACAGCATACTGCAGCATCACGCTATCCCACCTGGAACACAGATTGTGGGTCAAGGATTTGTAATCATGCAAGATAATGACCCAAAGCATACTAGAAAACTCTGCCAGAGGTACATTAAAAGCAAAGTGGTAGAGCATGTCCTTCAATTGATGTCATAGCTGGTGCAATCAGCAGACTTAAATCCCATAGAAATAGTTTGGGATGAACTTGACCAAAATGTCAGAGGTAAACAACCTTGCAGGAAAGCTGGGCAGAACCATCTTCAGTTTGCTTCTAGTCTTTGATTAAAAGAATGCCGAGAATCTTTAAAGAAGTTTTTTTTTTTTTTAATTTGTATTTAATGTGGCTCTGTAAGACTTGTATTTAGCATAAATAAAACCATTGTAGTGCTTAACTTGTTTCATTGAAAATAACACTTTTAGGATGAGAAATAAAAATTTTTGAGGGAGGCCAAATATATTTGACTGGTAGTGTGTGTATATATATATATACTATAATTATTTTCTTTTTAAAAATATGATTCCATTGTGACACAGAAAATTTCTATTTTTCAAAACTGAAACTAAATTTATAAATTTAATTATAAAAATTAAACTTAAAATCCATATATATCTAATTCATTAAATAGGGGAAACAAAGAAGATTTAATTATTTTTTTTTTTTAGTTTTTCCACTATCCTTACATTTTTTTTTGTTTTGTAAGAGTAAGTGAATAGAGAAATTTTCAATAATTTTCATAGCCATTAATGACACCTACAACAAAAGCCCCTTGAAAATGGATTTTTTATTTTAGGTTGTAGACAAAAATAAAATACTTTATAAAAAAAAATAAATGAAGTGTCTACTCAAATATGGTTATCTCCTAAAGATAATGTTTAAAGTGATAAAAAGCACATATTAATAAAAACAATCCATGATATATAAATGGTAAATGCTGCAGCCACTTGAATCCAAGGATGCGAGACTACTTGGGCAGCAAGCTAATCCCCATTTCAGACCCCTGCTGAGGCACATTTTTGTTTGTTCAACACCCACAGAGCCCACCTGTGGTTTATACTGCAACAATGCTGAGCAAGCCTCAATTACAGTTTCTGGGAGAGCACGTGTTATCTAGAGAGATCAACAGTCTGAACAAGGCTAGCAGGCTCAAACACTCAGTCAAAATGACTTAGGACTTCATGCTAGTACAACCACAACATATATATATATTTATTCTGAGCATCTGACAATTGCTTTATTGGCATGAACCTTTTAGTTAAATGCTTGTTACATTCTTACTAAGATATAGAATATGTAATACTTTATATGACAATAGACATTGAGCACTGTATTCAAATAACAAATGTTGACCTGCATTTGGATGAATTATATTTAACTGAGTGATTACTATATACATACATATATATATATATATATATATATATATATATATATATATATATATATATATATATATATATTATTTATTTTAGGATATTAAAACATGTTAAAAATCACTACACAATTAAAATTATGTTTTGATGCCATAAATGTGTCTGTTCAGGTGAAACTACTTAAACTACTAGCGAGTATTTTAACAACACCTGAAGAGACACATTTATCGTGTCAAAACATAATTGTAATTTTGTAGCAATTTTTAACATAAATATTTAGCTCTACTATGTATTGAACCCTCTTTTAAATTACATGTTATGTACAGCAGAATCATACTCATTTGTTCATTGATATATATATATATATATATATATATATATATCAGACAACGCTGATCTGTAAAAGATGAGGGTAACTCTAAAACCATTCTAATGTTTCATCAATAAATTGAGTAGTTTTCTTTATATTTCAGTGTTGTTTGTACAAATTATCTTTAGATTATTGTCAGTGGAAGTGATATAAAGCAATAATAATTAAACAAATAGAATCAAATTAAACAAAGTTACAGCAGGAAGACAGAATTACAAGTAAAGTGGAGATAGCGACAAGTGGTTGAAAGATAGGTGTTAAAAGAATAAATAGAAGTGGGAAAATTCCAAGTTTGGCACCAACCCTGCTTCATCTTTCATCTTCTTTTGTATTGTTCTTGTTTTTAATTTTTACTTATTTTTTTAGGTAAGAACTTTCTGTTTTGTGCAATGTTTTATGATCTTTTTCTGTCTCTCTCTGATTTCATTTTGATTTAGACATGTAATCTTTGTCTTTCTTTAAATCTATCACATACGCGCTATCTCATGAGACAAACCACTTAACTCTACTGAATATTCCTGTACAACAAAGTCCTTCTGCAAAAAAGAATTCTGCAGAATGACATACAATTTCCATCTGATTACCTGGTGTGTAATCTCAGTCAAGTTCCTATTATATACAATGGGGATATAAAACTGTTTAACTTATATAAAAACAATAAGAAGTCATCAATCGCCTTCAGATGTGCAATCTATCAGAAAAGAGAGATGCCATTAGTAGATGTATAAATTAAGATAGTGAAATTTCAGTCTGGTGTAGTTTTGGGGTTGTTTTTTTTGCTAAGCAGGGTGCAAAAAAAAAAAACAGCATCTTATTCTTGTGGCATCTTATTCTATGTGGCATGTCCTGAAGGGACATGGGTGACCATAGCTGACTACGACTTCCTATTCTGTGTAGCGCTTAATAATATTAGGTGGGTGCAAAAATAATGTCGTTTTCTCACATAGTAACATATGTGAGAAAACGACATTATTTTTGCACCAACCTAATATTTATCTTTTCACCATTAGTCAATTGTTATGACAATAAACTACATCCAGTAGCAAGGCATCTGATCGAGAGATTGGAGGTTTTTCTATTATTGCTACAGCATACATTGCATCTAACAGCTGATAGACTAAGTGTAAAAACTAACCGAAACATATGTTTAGGGGTTGGCCATTATGTTAGGTATGTGCACAACTAAATTTTGAGCCAAAAAGTCTTAAGGGTGTCTTGTATGCTGGAATCTTATAAAACGCAGATTGTGTGTGTGTGTGTGTGTGTGTGTGTGTGTGTGTATACATTTATATATTGGATCGGATTTCCTATCTTTTTCAACCAATTTCAACAAAACTCCACCGGACTATGTAAAATTACCCAGCAGTGGTTCTGACAGCACAAAAAATTGGAAAAACACAATTGTTTTTGCACAAAATCAATTTGAAAGCACGAGTAAGGGTATCGCACCTGGCTGGAAGTTACTGCCGGCTACTGAAACATCTGAAAACAGAATGAATGCTGTTAACTTCCGGTGACTCAGCATTTTTTTTTCAGAGAATGATACACAAAAAGTAAAACAAATGAAACCTAAACATACACACGTCCTCCTAACTAAAAATAATAACCGGAAACTACTTTAAATACACATGGTGTCCGAATGAAACCCATGTGTACAGTCAAAATGCAGTTAATTTTTAGTTATCAACCAAAAGATATTGCCAACAGACTACGATGCTAACCGGAGCTGACATAAACACAGCCGATTTCTTCCACCAAGCAACTTGGCAAAAATATTGTCGAGTTCGGATCGCTTCTCGGCCTTTTGGCTGAGATTCGATCATGGCTACGACTAGTTATGACTGGCTTCGGCCTGGACTAGTTAAGACAAGACATGACCAGCATTGACTAAGCTCTGACCAGCTTGGACATGCTATGACCAGTTTTGGACCAGTGGCCCTAGAGTGGAAACACTCGGGTCTCCCATGTTAAACAACCTTGTGTCACATCCTGACCCTGTGGGAGTCAAGTAAATACCACTTGGCAAAAATATTTTAAGTCAAGTGATAGCAATTGCTGTATGAGTCATACAATTTTTGAATCAAGTACGGGCAAGCCGGGCTATGCTGCTAGTATATAATAATTACACACACACAGATGTATAAACATATATTTGTGTGTGTGGGTGTGTCCGTCCTGGCATGGCTATAAACTATATCCAGCTCAAGAGATTGGAGGTTTTAAGAGCAAGGAATCACATCTTAATTGTAGTTGTTCTTAGGTCCACCTTGATCCAGGATGGTAGCACCTGTTAGGGTCTCAGCTATGAGCATATAGCAAACACCTAAACAAAAACAAAACACTATGAAAATATAAAAATACATTTTTATAGTAAAATTACCAGCAATCCATTTTTATATAAAAAATTATCAACAATACCTATTTTTAGTAATATTACCAACAATACATCAGTCAACATGAAAGAATTCCTTCTTGACATTAATCCATATAATATCCTACAATTTCTTAAATGAAACTGTATTCCAAAATGTAACTTCAACAGAACTACAACATAAAACACACATATCACTGTCTCTGGTCATCATGTTGACACACATATATATGTACAAAAGCTGAGTATCATCTACCATGTATTCAATTGTGAAAGCAGAATAATATCTATCATATTTTTATTACTTCAAAATTCCCAAGAAAATTAAATTTTGGCATTAAATGACTCATAAGGAGTCAATATGTCATTAAACTAAGAAATCAAATCAATCAATCTTTTCACCATCCTTCCTGCTCCTTCTTCTATCTGTTTACACAAACTTGATAGGTAGGTTATGTTATAAAATAAAATAAGACATATCTCGGCTTATTTACAGGCAAATACTCAAGAGTGAGAGCCGGATGTGAACGGGACAAAGCCCTGTCACAAAATGACCATTATCTTCGTTTACAAATGTTCCTGACACACGTGTTTCGGTCGAAAATTAAAATAATATTTAAAGTGTTCTATTTTTCGTCCAATAAAAATGCTTCCCTCCTAATTATACTCGCTTCATTTTTCGAGCATGTTAAGCCATAAAAAAATGCTATAAAAGGGGTCACACGGAAGTTCAACAAGCAGTCAACAGGTGGCCAGGGACGAGACCCATCACGGTCAGCAGCTGTCAGCAGGAGAGCATCAACCACCATCAACATGTGTGAACTACTATGAGAGATCGACCTAAATCCGAAGCCAGCTTATGAACTATACCACAAGGTAGCTGTCCCAAACCCTCACGTTTCTGTTGAAATAAACCACATAAATCTATTTCTGCTGTTGTTGTATTTCCTTCTTGCAACCATACGCTTGTCTATAACAGTTACTTGCTGCTTTTGTCTACTCCTCTAACTTTCAATGTCTTGCGACTATTATATTCTCCAAGGTGTCTTTCCTTATTATGGAAAATAATTTATCACTCACAAGGCCGCATTGACACTTTTGATATCTGTCAATACAGGCAAGTGAGGATTGGACAGTTCCAGCCCAGATATGGCAGCAATACTCCATTTTGGTTTGATCTGTCTCTTGTAAAGATAGAATATATTGTCCACCTGAACTGTTATAGAATGAAATGGTAAAAATGTTATGCAGACAAGAAAAAAAGAACAAAACATTAATTTAATGCTTGGAACATTATTCTGAAAGATAGTATTAATGTTTGTGTTGGTATTTTTTTTTTAAGATTTCACTCCAAACAAGGTAATAAAGCCACTAAGATGCAAAGGGCTACTGAGTATGAGAGAATATGAGAAAAAGAAAATACTACTAAGGGTAGAGAACAATAAAAGAACAGGAATTAAAAAGTCAGAATATACCTATTGACATTGCATTTAAACTTTTGAAGATCAAAATTGACTGGGAAACAAGAATCCAGAAGAAAATTCTATAAGTGAGAAGTGTTAGTGGGAAAACTGTTACATCTAGCCATTTCAACTGTAAAATGATGAAACCTAATTGCCAATCTAGTAGTATGATTACATTCATAAAGTCTATGTTACCAAGGAGAAAAGCTCACAAGAACAATTATGTTACAATTGTGGGAAAGGGACTGAAGCTGAGATGCCAGCTCAAGACATAATATTGCAGATGTAATAAAACAGATCTATTAATTATATATTAATAAATATACATATTATCTGTCACCAGTAGCACAGAGTTTCATGCACAATACTATCTTCAGGTCCTGAGTATAGACTGACTGTTACATAATTTAAATTTTAATGAAAATATCTGGTTAACATAGTTTTGGTGCAATCAAATATTATAGAGGAATTACAGTTTATTATTTTAAAAATATATTTGGCATCTAAAAAATTATTTTTGAGTTCTGAATATTATTTTTTTATATTAGGCATAAAGGGAGATTTATGGATCTTTTTTTGAAAAAAAAACATAATTTTCATTAAAAATTAATCTCGATCAATGTATTTTAGAAGATATTTATTTTCAGGCCTACAAGTAACCATCAATTCATTTCTCTTGTTTAATAAGCTAGGTTTATTTAGGTGTTTTAAAATAACAAGTTTTTCAACAAATCATAAATTGCAACTATTGCCTTTACCATTGTAAAATTTGGCTTTAGCTATAATATCCCACGTAATTATGGGTGCATTACCACCATTCTTTAACTGCCCGAAATGTTTTGAGAGAGCAGTGCTGTTTATGTATTTTATATTGCCTAAAGTCATTCGATAATGGTAGAAATGAAATTTCCAAGGATTTTCAATGGAACGAGAATAAAATTTAACATTGTTACCAAAATGTATGCTAGCTTGGTATACAATATTATCAGTCATATATGACCGCTTAAGGGACAAATCTTATTTTTTTGGCAGTCACATTTATTTTTTTTTAAATTAATTTGTTGGATATGTATCTGTTTAATATATAATATTGTTATTATTTTATGGTTGCTTATTTCTAAAGCTTTTATATATTTAATTTTTTTATTATCAAATATTTCCTTATTATTGGAGTTAGTAGATAATCTAACTGATTTATGTAAATTATCAAGAATGTTATAAGGGTGGTTTGATTCTTTACTGACATATCTATGGTTATACAGATCTTTGGCATATTTTTTGTAATAACCAGTATTCAAGTCCAAGGTCACATTGAGAAAGTTGGTAATGGCAATATTTAACACGTGATCTTTGAAAAATTTTATCATTTCCTTTCTCAATCAGTCTATATTTCTTGGGTTTTTTTATGGAAAAGAATTACACCATCATTTCTATAGAGTCTAGTGTCCTTAATGTTGAAAATAAATCTTAGTTGTCACTATAACAAGATTCTAAAAATTTCATTTGACTCCACAGAATCATATCCTCTCATTGCAATGTTAAATTCTATGTTATTTCTTTTGGTCCACAGGTAACCATTGTGGAATAATGTAGGTTTTCGTGTCTGCATTATGATTTTGATTTCATGATTGCTAATAGGACAGTAATTTTTTGCTAAATTGATAACAGACATTAGCAGATTCTTGGTGATGGACAGGTAAGATTCACAACTATCCAATTGGATGAATGTACATTCTTTCTTCCTTTTTTTATTAGTAAACAATTTTATAGCTACTTCTATTTTATATCACTGGTTAATTCCTCAAGCATTTTTTGTGTAGTTGAATGCTCTTTCATGGATGCTTTTGGTAATTTTATTGATAATATTTTTAGTTGGGTTTAGTAATCCATGTTGTGGGTTATTTAGGAAATTTGTTTTGTAGTTGTTTGTGGAATTTTGAAATCCTATCATCAATTTTTAAATCAGTTGCTATTTTCTTATTTTCACCATTGGTGTTATTTTCCCATTTGTTGGGTGCCTTTTTATAAAACTTATTAAATTCTTTGTTAATAGCTACATATCTACATTGATTTCGTAATGGTTAAATATCTTCTCTGCTTTGATAATTATTTTATTTGATTTTTTGATCATTGAAACGTCCTTTTGAATTTTTGCTGCAGATTGTTGGTGGTTTAGTGAAATTAATTTTGTTTATTATCAAGAATGGATCTTTCTCCAAGTCCAATAGCTGTTTGTCACATGGTGGTAAAGGATAATATGTGTATTTGTTATCATGTGAATCTTATAGGCTGGTATCCGGTTACTTAAATCCAGTATCAAAACATGGCCGAATTGGTATCAGTCAGAGATTCTACTCCTAGGCTATTGTTGCATGACTGAGAGTAAGGGAAATTTTAATGTTTTCTATGTGAAATACGGAGTGCTCAATTCAATTCGGTTGAAGAGCAATGCGTTAATAGCTGTATGAACCACTGTTTTTAAAATTACACTTTTCTAAATGTATAATATGTATGTATATATAAATATATATATATTGTCCCCAAAAAGAAAATACTAACCCAAGTATTTCTGGAGGATAATGCTTTTAAATCATTGTTATTTCTATTTATTTGTATAAACATTGTTGGGTTTTTAGCAATATATGATCACGATTATTACATTATTATTACAGTGGATTACATCTCAGAAATTTGGTGTCAGAAAAATAAATTTTTGATCTTTTTATTTTATTTCTTTATTACCTAACTGTCTGCAATATCAGTCAGTGGAAATAGAGCAAGCAATAAATGAGTACTAAAATATGAACGAGATGAGATATCCCTAGACATGGTCAGAGGAATGAGGACAATCTACTTCCATAGATTAAACAAAGGGTTTAGTTCATAATAAATTGTATTTGAACCAGATCCACATACAAGATGAAGGACAGAAGCCACAACAGAAGATACATTGTACAGTGTAACCTGGATATAAGAGAGTTGTCGGGACCGGAGAAGAAATCTCTTATATCCGGTTTTCTCTTATATCCAGGTTTGGTCTATTTTGTTTAGGTAAGTATGGCTCTAATTTGGGACCAGAGAAAATCTCTTTTATATCAGGGTTTCTCTTATATTCGGGTTTATCTTATATCCGGGTTTCTCTTATATCCGGGTTACACTGTAATAGCAACAACAAAGATGAAGGACAGAAGCCACAACAGATGAAACATTGTAATAGCAACAACAAAGATGAGAACTAAAGTCTGCATGTAAATAATCTCTCTCTTTCTCTCCCTATATATATATATATATATATATATATATATATATATATATATATATAAAAATAGAAAGACTCCCACTCAAATTTTAGCCATGCTCAACATCGAAGGCTCAGAATAAACGCTCTTACTAGAATTCAAAACAACACAAAAATAACATTCATCTTAAACAGTTAAAACATAAAGAGAATTTAACAGCATTAATATATATATATATATATATATATATATATAATAGTTGGACACTCGTATTCAAGGATACCTGTCTACTAGGACGGCAAGCCAATCCCTAGTGCAGATGCTTGCTCAGGCACATTTGTGTTTTCTCAACAACTACAGAGACCACCTGTGGTTTATACTGCAACTAAGCTGAGTAGACCTTAGTTACAGTTTCTGGGAGAGAGAGCCTGTTATCTAGTGTAATCAACAATTTGAACAAGGCCAGCAAGCTCAAACCCTCAGCCACAATGACTTGTGGCTTCATACTAGCACAGCTATCGACAGCCAACAAGAGTTCCATGTCCCCAGTTTGACTCATAAGGCTTGGGTCAACGTGTGGTATGGTATTCAGGCACTTTCCAAAGGTGCTGTTTGCTGGGATTGACCTCAATCCAGTCTAATAACATCAGAAAGTCGCTTTCCTGACAAATCGAACATGATGAGATTCGAACCTGTGTCTCATGGTTAGAAAGCAAACATTCTAACCACTTAGCAACACACCCATACCATATATATATATATATATATATATATATATATATATATGTGTGTGTGTGTGTGTGTGTGTGTGTGTGTGTATATATATATATATATATATATATATATATATATATATACATACACACAGAGATATATAGATGTAATTTTAGATATGTATCTATGTGTCATTTATTCACAGGAAAAATGTCAGTACAGTTTCCTGACACCTATTTGTTGTGCTTTAGCAACCCACTTAATTGTGCTGCTCAGCCACTTTATCTAACTAAACTTCATCCCTTCCACTTTTGTCAGCCACTTACTGGTTCATTTCCGATCAGTGTTACTGGTCACTGCTGGTCCATGATTAAAGACCCTTCTCAAGGCCTGTTTGAAATTGTGAAAAATAATGATTTCCGTATGAGGTGCTCATTTATCAATATCCAAATGCACCCCCCCCAACATCACAATAGATTGTTACTGATCGTTTTTTTCCCCTGACTCGATTGCTTGATTAAACTAAGATGAATTGGTAATGGAACAATTGGACTACACATCAGTTTATTTATTTAAAGTAATGTCTTTTTGTTTGTTACTATTATTTAACTTTAGTTTGCCTTTTGATTTCAATGTCACAATGTTCTGTAAATATGTTTTATAATTATTGGTATACTTCATCTTTATATCATATCTTAATTAATACAAGACAAAATAATAATAAGATAATAACAAGAGGTCAAACTATATTAAATAATATGCCAGATAAATATCATTAATATATAACATTATTGGCTGGAAATAATTAAGACTTACATAAGAAAAATGAGCTCATTTATCTAGACTTAAAGTAGAAAGTTCATTGTTTCTTCAATGTAAACATTTGCTGAAGATGACAACAACCAATAAATATTTAATGATCAATTTTTGCAATTTGAAGACTTGTAGTTTGTTTTTTATTTTCAGTGAACTCTAA
>OZ010583.1:46233539-46248539 GCA_963932145.1 Acanthosepion lycidas
TTACTAACAATATCTATTTATAGTAAAAATTACTAACAATACATATTTATAGTAGAATTACCAACAATACATTTTATAGCAAAATGACCAACAATACATTTTATAGCAAAATGACCAACAATATATTTTATAGGAAAATGACCAACAATACAAATTTATAGCGAAATGACCAGCAATACATTTTACAGCAAAATGACCAACAATACATATTTATAGTAGAATTGCCAACAAGACATTTTATAGCAAAATGACCAACAATACATTTTATAGCAAAATGACCAACAATACATATTTATAGTAGAATTACCAACATTACATTTTATAGCAAAATGACCAACTATACATTTTATAGCAAATTGACTAACAATACATTTTATAGCAAAATGACCAACAATACATTTTATAGCTAAATGACCAACAATACATATTTATAGTAGAATTACCAACAATACATTTTATAGCAAAATGACCAAAAATACATTTTATAGAAAATTGACTAATAATACATTTTATAGCAAAATGACCAACAATATATTTTATAGCAAAATGACCAACAATACATTTTATATCAAAATGAACAACAATACATATTTATAGTATTGTGCTAGATGATTTTTCTTGTCAGAATCCATCTTGCATATTTATAAATTTACAATTTGTCTGTGAATTGTATATGTCTGCCATATCTGGTCTGGTGTTGCTCTGGCTATATATCCCAAGATTCTTGGCAAAATCTAAAGAAAGGTCTGTAATGTTATTGGTCCTGACCTGGCATCTCAACACCAGTGACTTTCCCAATACTATGACATGACTTCCCTCTGTCTTTTCTGTAAATATTCTAATGGGCTCACCTCCTTAGCATCTTGATCACATGAATTTAAATGTACTACTACATTGAAAACTAGGTTTCATCATTTCAAAAATTTAAAGGCAATGTTAATTGTCATCTTCTGTCTTACGTTTTCTTTCATTGCCTTTCTCCTCACAAATTTCTTCTTATTCTCTTTCACTCTCAGTAATGTCAAATTTCCATTATTGCCTTGCTTGAGGTGAAATGTTTAAAAAGAAATCTCTTTTACTGAAGGTCTGTTTTTACTATTATGTTGGTGCAAAAATAATATCGTATTCTCACATGTTACTATGTAAGAAAACGACATTACTTTTGCACCAACCTAATAGATTGATTTCTGGAGGCCTTTCTGTTCATATGATGATTTTAAAATCTTTCTAGAAATCATGCAGAATCATAGTTTTTAATATGAATCTTCTTGGATATTACTTGTACCATTCAAAATGCTTTCATCCAAAACCTTACAATAATTCGTTATATGCAAAGACCTTGCATTTTCCCTATTGTGAAGAATAAGTGTTCTTTTAGGGAGACCTTTTGCCTTGAGCATCTATTGGGACTTAAGCTCTATTTAGTGCTCAAGTGGAACTCATCTATATGATCCATCATTAAAGATGCTGAAAAAAATGGTTGCTTCCTTATATCATTCTCATAAGTACCTGACTCCTCCTGCTGTTTTCTATATTCACAAAAGCCCAAAAATGAAGTATTGCTGCCACATATGAGCACAATCTACTTTCTTCACTTTCCAGTCTCAACTGAGTCCAAAACCATCTCTGCATCCTTGTGAGTGATGAATTATTTTCCACTGTGCAACCATTTTCCACAGACGAAACTACATTTCCAAGTTCCACCAGTTCTACCTTTCCCAGCTAAGCCATGCACATTGTAATGAACCATCCTCATTCCATTTGTATTCTATTGGTCAAATGCATGTTCCACACTAGAGTTAACTATTATCTTGCCAACATAGCCTCATAAACTGTGCACTTTACCTCTTAATCTGTAATTCTCTACCTTGAGTAGCTCTTGGGCCTTGCACTCAGTGAACATTATTGTAAAAAATAAAAATAAAACAAAATCACAAATCATTACTCTACCTACCCACTAATATATTATTTGACTATTTCCATGAAGGATCTAAGTTCTGACCCAATCATCAGATTTATCTAATATTGTTCTACATTCAGCACTAAAAATTGCTATTGAGAAATCAGTTTTCATGTACATCTTCATCTAACTTAGATGTTTCCCATTTTGATAGTTATTTAAATGTTTTGTTATATTCTTGTCTTAAGCTAATATTCTTAACATTATCTTTTCTTTCTGTTTCTCAAAATATTTTTAATATGCCATGTCTGTGTTAAGAGTTTTGTTTCAATGTTATCTTGATCATTCCTTAATGAATGAATGTGTAGTTAGTGTAACAGACACTTGAAAAGATAAATTGGTGAGCCAAATTCAAATTCCACCCTAGTTTGTTATGCTTACCTTTTGCACAAATAGTCTTAGAAAAGGTATTAACCCATCTCTAACCCCCAGATATGAGTTAAACATCTCTTTTTGTGAAGTTGCAACCAGTCTAAAAGAAGGAAAATTCAGAATTCAAAAACCAACCTGAAGAGGGGCAGAAATCTGTGAATTTATCCTGCCTGAGATACATGGGGACTGCTGCTACTGCTGATTATTATTATTAGTAGTAGTAGTATTAGTAGTAGTATTAGTAGTCTTAGTAGTAGTAGTAGTAGTAGTAGTAGTAGTAGTAGTAGTAGCATATTTGCCAAACTTCATGCAAAATATTAGGATGGAAAGATCGCATAACCATTCTGAAACCAAGCTACAAAACTTACATAATCACGGAACAACAATAGATCACACAAAGCACGATATTGAAGGATAATTTTATTCATTAAGTTTAAGTTATTAGTAGTTCATTTGTAGGCAACCTGTAACCCACAGAATGATTTTGACTGGCCCATGAGCAAATATTAAAATACTCTATTTATTCAATCCATTTTTCCCTATAATAATTGTTTCAAGTGACCAAACTGATGGGTTATGTATGGCATCTTGTCACAGTGAGCCAAGTTTCTTTTTTACACTGACTCTAAAAACTGATTCATGTTTTTGCATTGAAATGAGATAGTTTTCTTTTTTATTAGACATTATTTATCACCATTATATGCATAATACCCCTTACTTTATACGTTTAAGCACTTCTTCGTATCATTTTAGTAGATTTGAAAAATGCTTCAGTCAAAATAAATTGCAGCAAAATTAAGTTCTTTGGTTCCTAATTGGTATCTTTGGTTAAGCACAAATGATTTTCCAGAATGTGTTAGTCACTGATTTGAAGCAAAATATAACATAAATATTCTCATATTCCAAGCTTTTTTATGGCAGTTGTTGGGTCCACTGGCCACTTATTAATATGGAATCCTGTTTGAAAAAAAAAAGAAAGAAGGAAAAAGGTTCCTGATGATTATTTATGTCAGTTTTTTCTTTTTTGAAGAGGCTCTTCATTTTCCAAAGAATGGTATTTGTTTTCCATAGTGGAGTAATGGATAGTGGCTTGGATTGAATCAGAGACCCGAGTTCAAATTCAAGTAAAATCTATTACATTCAGTTACATGCTAATACCCTTGGGAAAGGTATGAATCCTCTTCTTCTCCCCACAGCTATGGGTAAATAGCAGGACAGACCAAGTTCTATATCCTTGGATGACAATTAGTCTGCTGCAGAAAAAATGGCTACCTACTGCATGAAAAAATCTGCCTCATGTCATGTATTGGAAGATACATGATTGCCTAAATGTGTATCACACATCGCACATAATTGATTGAGTGATGAAACCAAAATAAAATCTTGGAATAATAGAAAAATCTTGGAAAGAAAAAGGATCCTTATACTTAACATCAGAAAGAGTTGAAATTTCTATTGAACATAATTTGGAAACAGGGTTTGGAAAATTTGATACACACAAGATATATTGATTGATTGATTCATTCATTTCCTGTGGCTTATCAAACTTTGCAGGTTATTTAAAGCCAGAAAATATTTTTACATTGATAATGGTTTATTGATACAAGTCTTACTAAATAAAACATAGGTGTGGATTCTTACCCTTCTCAAGGGTATTTGCGTGTAAATGAATATAATGAACTCAATGGGAATTGAAACTCAGATGTCTGATTAACAATTCTAATCTATTATCCATTACACTGCATGCACATCCTAACTTACAGCACCTGATAGTCCCAAGTGATTACCTCTCTAGGTACTGGCCAGGCCCAATGTTGCTTAACTATGGTCATCGTATGGGAACTGGTGTTTCAGTTGTGAACATAAGCAGGACATATTGAAGGTAAGAGCAGAGAATAACCTACCTAACAAGCTTATATAAATGGTTGTCAGAACAGGGAATAGAAGAGATAGTTAAAAAAAAAAAAAAACACTGCTAAGAGCTACAAAGGATAGAAAGATCTGACAGTTTAGATATTTGTGAATGCGTTTGGTACCATGCATGAGATCTATAAAAAAGTTTCTATCTGTCATGGCTATTTAAGAACATGACTCAAGTTTTATTTTTTAGTTTTGTATCAACTTGCAGTATTGGGTGAAACAACTCCTAGCACATCATATTCTCTGTTCAATTTCCTTTTTTTCTTATAGAAACTGATTCAAACACAGAGATATCTTAATTCAGTTTTAAGTCATTCATTGTTCAAGTAAGTTCATTTAAATGGGTTTGGGAAACATTGATCTTCTATTTATCCTGTTTTCTGAAGCAGAAATTAATTTGTGGATTAATTAGTATTTTAATCAAATAGGCTTAAGCACGCCTTATTGAGAGCAAAAGCAGATGCAATAAACTTTCACACATGGATAACTACAAAAAATTTACAGAAATGAATATATATGCTGAAATTCAGGAAAATGCACGCACTCACACATACAGTGAATAATTATGTGTATATTGCTAGAGTTATTGGTCTATTCTTTTGATTTTTACCCTTTTTCATTCTCTTTCTCTCTCTCTCTCTCTGCTTACTATTTGTCTCTCTCCATATTGCATAAATGTAAATATTCCCACTCTCTCTTTCTTTTCTTAGTATCTCTCTCTGTCTTCATCTTTTCTTTGTATATATTTACAGAAAACATTACAGACACACAAACACATATCCTTTAAACAATAAATAAAGATAGACATATAAACCATGAAAAAAATATTTTACGAATAGTTTGCAAGAATTTGTATCTCAGTATAGGTACAAATGATATAAATGATACTTACTGCATAAATGTATGCATAAATGTTAGATAGGCATAAAGTGACACTGCTGACACTTGAGTTTGAACATAGATCGCCAGCGAGCAAACACAGATGATCCTATTAGTGAATTTAGTAGACCACATGACCATAGAGGAAACATATATATATAGCAAGTCGCATGACATCTAGATTGATCGCAATTCCTAGTCTATCCTCTATACTATATGGATCTGTTATTTCTACTACTCTATCCTCTATTACTATATGGACTGATATTCTGTACTCTATTCACTATACTATTCAGATCATTATATGGTGGTTACTATTCGAGCGAGTATTATCGAACAAGTACTATTAGTGTGAGTGCTATTTGAAGATGTCTGACACCAGTATTGTTCAACATCATTACTATACTTGTATCTGCAATTACAAAGTCTCTACTACAACAAGCATTACAAAAGTGACAACAAGTATTCATTGGCATCACAAAAGTGGCATCAAGTGTTCAGTGACATCACAAAAATAGCATACAAACCTATGCCAACAAGCAAATATATATATATATATGTATATATATATATATATATATATATATATATATATATATATATATATATATATATAAATATAAAGAAAAATGAAAATTTGCTACTCCTGTTTTGATGGTTCATAGATTGATATAGTTCTATGTTGCACTGTGAATTCTTCAGAGATCTAATTCATATAGTATCTTGAAAAATCATGTATGGATCTTCAGAACAAGTCAGAGCCTACTTACTCTCCCTCAAACATATGAATGAACATTTATGCATGGTTATAAATATTAAAATGAAGGTTATATTTTATGATGAAAACACTGGTTTGAAATAAAGATTACCATGCTCAAATAAAATAAATAGAAATAACATATTTTTCGAAGAAAGAAAATAGTAAATTCCTCAGAAAAGGAATTTGATGAAATTTCTCACCTTCTGAAATTTAATAAGAATCAAAGAAGAAGAATGTAAGTAATGAAATACTTTGTTTAATTAATTCATTGGAATCATATTACTCATTAACAGCTCTGTAGCAAATATACATAAAAGGACACATGGGTGACATAATGGTTATTGATATTGAAAATGGAATCAACATGCATAGTTCAAATTTTGGCTAAGGCTGTTGCAGTCACTTTATGCTAATACATTGGGAAAAGTATGACTGCATCTCCTCTGGCTATTGAAAAAATAGGAGGGTAGACCAAACTCTAAGCCTTGTATTTCAACCCATCTAAGAGATCATCTCAAAATACAAAACTGTGAAGACAGCAAAAAGAAGCCATAGTTTATGCATTTTTTCCTCTATCCTTCTTACTTTAAATCTGTCCTGTGAGTACCAAATTTTCCAAGTCATCCTTTTTCATTATGTACCTTAAATATTTCAGTTGCCTCTTCCTGACATTTTGTATAAGTGTCCTTTTTGTTTCATTGCTGCTCACATGTTTCATCCATGGTATTCCCAGCATTCTTCAGTAGAATCACATTTCTGTTGCTTTAAGTCTCTTTTTCATCTGTGATAAGATTATCCAGCATTCACTGCCATAAAGGACTGATATTACATAATAGTTCAGTACTAGAGAACCTATAATATTAACAACAGAGCAACAATAAGATGTTGAATTTCTGGGATAAGGAATTACCATTATTTACATGTTCACTATGAGGAATTACTATTATTTTCATGTGCACAACATTTTTGCCATTGTACTCTCTGGCTTACATTAGGTGTATGTTAATCCAGTTTACATACCAGAAAATTTGCAAAATTTAACTTTATTCAACCAAATATTGCATTTACAATAGATGTTGCCATTTTGGTTTGGAAAATTCCTTAAAGGGAGATGAAGTAGAAACTTGAAGCAATAGAAATGTGAAGGGAAATGGTTCATAATGAATAAGAATATAACAAATATATCTAATACAGACTTTTTCTTTCTAATTATATGTGATGAAAATTCAATAAGCATTCTTCTTTTTCTATATGTTGTCTCCTTTCAGGACTTGGGCAATCATGGCTCTTCATAACTTCCTATTCTTTGCAGCTGTTATTAGCATTTGACTTTTAACCATCCCTCCCACACCCTTTTCTGTCATTCATTTATACAAGCATATCATGTAGGTTATTCTCTGTTTCCCTCTGTCCTCCTTGTTTTTGTGAGTACCAGGTTCTCCAAGCCCTCTTTCATCATTATTTGCCCTAGAAATTTCCACTGTATCTTTCTGATTCTAAGTAGAAGTGTCACTTATGTTTCCATTTTCCTTAAAACTTCTTTGTTACTCATATGCTCAGTCTATGGTATTCTCAGCATCCTTTTGTAGAACCACATTTCTGTTGTCTTTTCTTCATCTGTGATGAGATTATCCAGTATTAACTGTCATATACAAGGTGCAATAAGTAAATTGTTACCATGTTATATTTTTAATTTCACACATTGTTTTTGATTTTATTGACTGCACAGTTGAGTAGGGTCAGATTGGCATTGTCTGTAAGAAATAAAGTACCATCACACAATTCCCTCCACCAGAAATTTCGAAACAAAGCTGTTCTGCTTGGCATTTGCACCAGAATCTCCAATACAAACATTTCAGAGTGTTTGGATGTCAATCTGAGGACAGTGCAGAGGATTTAGAAAGAGTTGGATAAGTCTAATGGTGATTACAAAGTGATATCAACGTTATGCCTCCATTCATCTTCCCACAGGGCCTTGGACCTAACACAGAGGCCTACATTAAGTGTTCTCGAAAAGATAATTTTGCCCTGGATCAAGAGGCTGCTGGCAGACCCTATATCTGGCAACAGGAATCTACACCATGTCATACAAGCAGGAGAACCTTGTTATGGTTGTCAAACAATTTCTGTGACCACATCACCACTTATATCTGGCCACCTAACTCTCCAGACTGCAACCCCCTTTGTCACTGTTGAACAAGAGACCAACCCAAACTCCTTGTAACACCAATAATTAACAGAAGGCAAGGATGATAGCAGCATTCACCAACTTAAACAAGGAGAACATCCAGAAGAGATGCAGGAGATTCTGGAGTCATCCTGAGGCCGTGATTGAAGCCAATGGCAATCTCATTGTTATAAATTTGCTCTTTTGTATTTCAAAATATTTTCATGTAATTTTGGTAAGTATATCTGTTAAAATTAGATGTCAGTGTTATTTTCATTTTTGCATAATTTAGATGATAATTTATCCTGTAGGAACACTGATATTGCATAATAGTTAAGCACTCTTTTCTTGTTTCTTAATACTTTGCTTAGCTTTTGGAATGCATCTTTTGCTATTCCAGTACACCTTCAGATTTCAGTACCATATTTTCAGTCCTATTTTAAAACACCTACTTAATTTTTCCTTTTTTTTTTTTGCATTTGCTTCATCTTGATGTCTCTAATTTCTAGTTTTTATCTTGTTGTTTCCTCTTGCTGGCAATTATACATTCTGTCTTCTTACAATTGACAGCATTTCTTCACATTTTCCTTTAATACCTTCTGTAGGAGTTCCTGCAGTTTTCTACCAAATAATTATGTGGTTACTGCCTGCTGGTAAGAAGAGACATCACTATGGTTTTATAGTAATTTGATTCTATTGTTAGGCACTATGGTAATTTCTGTCTGAATTTCTAAAATGAGAATTTAGCATTATTATACATTCTATTCAGACTAGTTTTCATATCTTTATCGTAATATTTTAGTTGTTATAACCTTTGGGATTCTTCTTGTGCTTTTCATATTTAATAACCTTCAAAGAATTTCAATCCGAATACTTTGTATAACAAATACCTGAAAAAAGCTGAAATCTGATTGTAGCATTTTTTCACTGATGCACACAGTACATGGCACAAGATCCACTCAAGTTAGAGGATTCTATGACAGGAATGTAAGAGTAGAAATGTTTCTCTCCAGAATCTATCTTACATATCTATAAGTCTACCATTTACCCATTCTTAGAATATTGCTGTCACATATGGTCCAGTACTCCTGCTATTTACCTAGAGCTCTTTGATAAGATCCAAAGAAAAACCAGCAATATTATCAGTCCTGATCTGGCAGCTCAGGTTCAGTCACTTATCCACCATTATAAGGTTGCTTTCCAGTGCCTTTTCAATAAATATTTGATGGTAATTGTTCAGATGAACTCTTCACTATGGTATCTAGACTTCATGAATTTAATTGCATCACTAGACTGGCATCAAATCTCATTGATTGACAGTTGAGCTGGTTAGATGTAGCTGTAAGTTCTATGCTAAGAGTTTCTTTTCTTGCATGTTTCGTTTGTGGAACTCCCTTCCAACTCCATGCTTTCCAGCCAATTTTAATCAGCAAAAATTTGAATGCAATGTCAATCTCTCTATCTACTGTCCTCCTGATTACTCATTTCTCTTTCCATTCATTATTAATGTTTCTATTCGTTATTCTTCCACACCCTGTAAACCTTGTGTTTTAGTGGCTTTACTGCCTTGCATGGGGTGATATCAATTAAGAAAAACATATGGAGGATAGATAACAACTGACCCTTAACTTAAAGAAGCTGAGAAAAGCTGATTGTGGAATTTCTTCCTTACAAATTGGAATACAGAGAGGATGAGGCTGGTTTGATTCAATGGATATAGCATGACACCTCTCTAAGCCTGAAAAAGTTTGAACTGATGAGACTAAAGTGTGGATTTCATTGGAATATTTGCCTTGGCAATAGTGACAGAGCAATGATAGGTTTGCAATGTTGCATCTGTGAGGAAAGAGGCTGCAGGCCGAAAAATATATTATCCCCTACAAGGTTGCATAAACCATTTTGAATTCTCTCAGGGTTGGAAAGTGAGATTTCGGCAGTTCTTGCCTGATTTGATTTTGGTGCAATATCACAATTCCAGATCAATAAATTCAGAGAACTTTGATTCAGTTTATTTTATTATGTTGAAGCCCCTCTTCCATATAGCCACAATTGTTTTATGTATAAAAAGCTTGTGATGACACCAGTTTTTGGTCTAGATCTTGTAATGATAAAGCATGGTAGAAGGAGTCAAGTACTTTCTGGAATAGTACAATGAGCCAACCATTTTTCCAAAATCATATATACTAATGGACCAAATATATAAGGTCTGGAGTGAACTTGTGTTACCACAAATGTTCAAAACAAAGAGCTTGATTAAAAGAGCACTTATTAATTATTACTCAGTCTCTGATTGGGGATTGTAAAACAATAGAAGCTTGATTTTAGGGGGGGTATTGAAAGTTATAATCCAGTTTTTTCCCTATTGAGCTGTTTGAGAAAGATCAGAGGAGAGAGCAGCAGCTAGGATTGAACATTGATTTTTGATGGTAAAAGTGGTCAGTGAAGTACTTTTAAAATCTATAAATATTGTAAAATATTTCAAATAAATATCATTTTAAAATATTTTGAATGGTGCTTTATAGACATTTCTAAAGATGTGATGTATTTTCATTTATTAATCCAATAGATTTTATCACTTTAAATGT
Source organism: Acanthosepion lycidas (assembly GCA_963932145.1). Classification (NCBI taxonomy): domain Eukaryota; kingdom Metazoa; phylum Mollusca; class Cephalopoda; order Sepiida; family Sepiidae; genus Acanthosepion; species Acanthosepion lycidas. The sequence continues at coordinate 46,244,183 of OZ010583.1, forward strand.
TATTTTAGTTGATGTTTATATTTGAGTAGATGCTTTATGCATTATTTATTTATTTATTTATTTTCATCTTTCAGACAAATAGTCAAGAAATCTTATTAAAAAAATATGTGCTCTCCAGCAGTATTTGAACCCGCACTTTTAAACTTTCTGGATCATTGACACACTTCGTGGTTAAATGGTCTAAAGCACATCAGACCTAATGACAATTTCTACTGTCCAAGAAGACACAGGTTTGAATCCTTCTGGAGAGTGCATAATAAAAATCTATCACTTCTTTATTTTAATTTATATATGGGAAATTTGTTTTTAAAAGGTGAAATTTTTTTCAAGATTTTAATCTTGGGTTTTCTGTTCAGATTTTTGTGCCATTTTTTTTTCCTACTCAGTTTAATGTCTTATATATTCATCTTTTGTTTAAAACCAAGACAACAGCCTGAAAAAATAAAAATAAAGAAAATGTTCCCATTTTCACATCAAATAGCAGAGACATTGAAGTACACCTTACATTATGAAAAGGAAAGGAAGAACAAGAAACGTTTTTCACCTTACCCACTTCTTATACGAATCTTAGTCAAGATAAATCAGTTGTATACTCTTCTTGTTTCTCTTCCTGGAACATTACCCTTTCTTATCTTGCATGCAGTGCAGCCAGCTTCTTCCATTATAATTGAAGTTTTATGAGGTAGACATTATTGAATCAATCAAGAGCATCTCAACTCACGGCACTACGGAACCCCTGACACATGCCCTGCCAACCAAGAAGAAATTTTATGTTTTGGCCATGATTTTTGGAACTCAACAAAAATGATTCTGACATTTTTAAAACTGATACTGAAATATGACACTGACTGATGGACATCATCTTTTAGTGTAACCCCACCATATGGAACCAATTAATGCCAAATCAGTCAAACAAAAATCTTTATTTTAAAAAGTTAAATGTATTTCATGAGAAATGTTATTGCTCATATAGTTTGGACATTGGCAGTTTTGTGTAGCTCACTAGATTTTGGTCAGTTCACTTCATAATTCAAATATATTCATTTCTCTCTTGAGCAAGATTGTTAGTTCTTCATTATAAGCAGATTTTTTTTAGGAAAATAGCACTTTGAATTAGTTAAGAACAATATAATTTAATATAAATTAATCTTGAAATCATCACAAAAGTCTTAAAATTCTGAATAATTCCACTCTAGAAATCCACAAAAATATAATTTTAAGTAATCAATGATTATTGGTTCTACAGAAGGTTGCTGAGAATAAAATCAACTGAACATAAAAAGGCCACTTATGCATAAAATCAGACAGAGAACATGGCCAATAAGGAGCATGGAAAATTTGATACTCACAAGACAGAGGGATAGATGAATACAATGCATAACCTACCTAGTGAGCTTGGGGTGATAGCAGCTGTTAGAGTCCCAGCTTTGTGCAAATACACTGGGGTCAAACCACTATGAAAGTATAAAAATAGATTTTTATAGTAATTTTTACTATAAAAATCTATTTTTATACTTAAACCAGTAATAAATTTTTGAAAAGAAAAATATTTCCAGCAATACATTTAAAAAAAGATATTAATACATATTCTATTCATACAAACCTGTTTTGTTGACATTAGATAACTCATTGCGGTTGATAAACTCTAAAACAAAATAAACCAAACCAAACCAAGTGAGCTTGAGTAAATGAATGGAAGAACAGGGATTAGTAGTGATAATAAAAAGACAAAATATATTACAAGCTATAAAAGGCAGGAATTTATGGGGAACCATGATTGCCAACGTCTTGGGGTAATAGAAGAAGCATATACTTAACTTAGGTTTGTTAATGCAGTGCAAAGTTACAATTCATTAATGGTCTGTGACACTAGCTTAGTGTGTCCCTTCAGGATGCAGTTGATAATGGTTCTCCACAGCTTCCTTTTCTTAAATTTCTAACTTAGCATTGTTAATGCAGTGCAAAGTTACAAGTCATTAATGGTCTGTGACACTAGCTTAGTGTGTCCCTTCAGGATGCAGTTGATAATGGTTCTCCACAGCTTCCTTTTATTAAATTTCTAACTTAGGATTGTTAATGCAGTGCAAAGTTACAAGTCATTAATGGTCTGTGACACTAGCTTAGTGTGTCCCTTCAGGATGCAGTTGATAATGGCTCTCCACAGCTTCCTTTTCTTAAATTTCTAACTTAGGATTGTTAATGCAGTGCAAAGTTACAAGTCATTAATAGTCTGTGAGACTAGCTTAGTGTGTCCCTTCAGGATGCAGTTGATAATGACTTTCCACAGCTTCCTTTTCTTAAATATCTACAAACTATGTATTGTTCTGGTTGTTCTTGGGAAAGATAATGTTCAATATCATATTTCCTTCCCTAAGCTTTTGAATTCAGAATTGTCCTTTTTTCTGTGACTAGTTACTAGGGCTAGTGAATTCATTCTACCTTACTTATTTAATCCAGGAAGAGGAGGAAGAATAGATAGATCTATGCATTTCTCAAGGGCATTAGTGCACCATGTTTCAAGTAAGACCAAACAGTCTCAGTTGAAATTTGAACTCTGCTTGCCGCTTACATTTTCTGTTACCTATCTGTCTGCCTAACCCACTTTTAAAAATTGCTGTTTATCATCTATTAAGACTGAACTACTTAAAGTGGTAATCCTCTGGTCCAAGATACCCAATGAGGATCAAAGACATGATGATCATATTGGTGAACTAAACTTATTTATGAACCATCACATAAAGATAAGCACAAAAATAATTAATTTTTATCTAAGAAAATTATTGTAAGTAATCTAAAATCAAGACTATTAGCAGTTACTTATCAGATATCTTAAACTCCTTATTGACTCACAAAATAAGTCATTACAAACTTTATGATTTTGAAGTCAAATTAGTATTCAATCTAAACTGGCTACTGCCCAACAGCGAGGAGAAAATTGCTATTTACTGAAGTTAGCACATCACTTCATGATGTGGTAATGGTATGGTAAAAGTATACAAGAATTGAGTCCCCAATGAGAATCAAGCTGGTGAATTGAACTTGCTTATGAACTGTTTTGCAGAAATAAGCACAAAAAACAATAATTTTTTCTCCAATTAATCTAAAAACAAAAACATTAGCAGTTACAATATCTTATTGATCTGTCTATAATCCTGAGATGAGGTATTTTAACTATTTACACTATTTACCATGATTGGAATTTCAAACTAAACCTTTTATTTTGTCCCCTAGGGTAGATTGTTCTAGTTCCACATGCCATGACTTTTCAAGATATCTCAGTTTTATTTATTTCCCTTTAGTAGCTCAATTCTCCAAGTTTTTGTACACTTCTGCTGTGGCCAGGTATTGAACTCGTAACTCTTTTGGTTAAGTCACTGGATTATTTCAAACATTGCTTTTATCCATGTCCCCAAGTTCAATACCTGTCCAGAGTTTAGTTGAGTTACTAAAGGGGAATAACTGAAACTGAAATGTCTAGAAAAGATACAGCATATAAAACTAGAACAATCCACCTCAGTGGACAAAATAAAGTTTTCAGTTTGGAAAATTCCAATCACCTGAAGAACACCAGTGTGTACAATGGCTGAAACATCAGGAATACGACAACAAAGATGAGTTCAAACAATGTAAATAGTGAAAATATCTTATTGACTTTAAGATATTTTCTAGGTCAATAAGGACTTTATAGTTTTGAAGTCAGAGTTGGCTGGCTGCCACATAAAAGCTGGAAGGCCTCATCTACTCTACTATTTAACAGGTGAGGAGAAGAAATGTTCATGATTTTTTCAAGGACATTTCTGTGATAGTGAATGCAACACACTGGGCCAGAATCTGAACTTGCCTTATCAACTTCATTTTCAGTACTGATAACCACTAAGCAACCTGCACATACTGAAGCAGTTATCAAAGCTAAAATAATGTATCACTTTAAAAAAAAATTAATCTTGTAAAATAGTGATAACAATCTAAAAAGTAGAGGAAAGATAGAAAAAACAAAAATGAATTGACCCCTTCAAGATAGTAAACCTCTTGACCAAATATGCACACTCTTCTGACTATCAGATTGAAGATTGTGGCATTTTTTTAATGTCATAAAAACAAGTTACCTTTAAAATATCATAGATTAATGACAATAAGGGTCAGCACCTCAAGTGATCAAACATTATCTGTCTTCCTAAAGATTAGTCTCAAGTTGGAAAACCAGACATTGCAAATTTATCAATAGTTTCCATGGACGGATCTCTTTCAGTCACCATTAATCCAGTACAGCGTGAAATCATCTGTTCATCCGGCCAAACAATATATTGTTTGTGTTATTGTGCACTTGTCCAAAATAAATTGACTTCACTTACATTGA